>JACBWV010000839.1:5502622-5558197 GCA_013435795.1 Chlamydomonas sp. ICE-L
GCCATTAGCTTTGGCTTGAATAGCCCAGTTGGGGGGAGCTGCTAACTTTTAGTGAAAGGAAAAACATTGGCGCGGATAAAAATAAGGTGTTACAATGGTGTGTGTGTGTGTGGGTGCGGGGGGGCGGGGGGGGGGGGGGGGGGGGGGATTGGGAACCACGTACACACACACACACACATACACACAACACACATACACACACACACATACACACACATACACACAGAAGGCGCAAAACACATGTCGCATGTGTGTTTTTAGGCAGTACAGTCTAGCACTTGTTTCTGCCTGACGGGTGCACTACAACCGCATTTGACCCTTTTCTGTTCAAGGGTCCAGAGTTTTTTTGTGATTATGTATTTCTACCACAAAAAGTATAGTCTGTCACTTGTTCATGCCTGACAGTGTGCTCTACAACCGCATTTGACTTTTTTGTCAGGTCATGAGGTATTTTGTCCATTCATGTCTCGCCACAAAGTAGCTACTGTCTTTCACATTTTCGCATGACAGGTGATCTCCAAACCGCATTGACCTTTTCTGTCAAGGGCCATGAGTTCTTATTTTGTGATCATGTCTTTGCAAAATAAGTTAGTGAGTACTGTTCTGTCACTGGTTCTGCCTGGACAGGTGCTATACCTTTGTCGACATCATTTCCTTTGGCCCTTTTTCTGTCAAGGTCGATGAGGTTTTTATATTGTGATTCATGTCTTCTGTCCACAAGAAGAGTACGGTCTGTTCACTTGTTCTGGCTGAACGGTGCTCTACAAAACCGCATTTGACCCCTTACAGCGTTCAGGGTCATGTGTTATAATATGACCTCACGTGCCATCTTAGCACAGCGAGGTGCCAGGGTCTGGCAATGTGGCATGTCCCATGCTGACATGGATGCACTACAACAGTAGTGGGCACTGCATGTGTCCAGGTCCATGTGTTTATATATGTCATACATGTCTTCTTCCGCAAAGTAGTCCCAGGTCTGCGACATGTGCCACGTCCCACGCTCTGAGCTGGTTCCACTAACAACAGCCGGGGGCACTGCGTTGTTCTTAGTTTCCATGTGTTTATATGTGTCATACATGTCTTCTTCCACAAAAGCAGTCCAGTCTGGCTTATGTGCCTCGTCCTACGCCTGACTGGTTCACTACAACAGCAATGGGCACTGCATGTGTCTAGTTCCATGTGTTTATATATGTCATACATGTCTTCTTCCGCAAAAGCAGTACTGTCTGGCACATGTGCCACGTCCCACGCCTGACTGGTTCACTACAACAGCAGTAGGCACTGCATGTGTCTAGTTCCATGTGTTTATATATGTCACACATGTCTTCTTCCACAAAAGCAGTACTGTCTGGCACATGTGGCACGTCCACGCCTGACAGGTGTACTACAATAGCAATGGGTAGTGCATGTGTTTAGGTCCATGCGTTTTTTAGAGTTACCACACTGCCTCTCCCGCAAAGCAGTGCAGTATACCCCTGTGAGCAGTCCATGCAGTGTCACGGTCAGAGTGTAGATCTTATCATATCATGTCTTCTTCCGCCACAAGCAGGTAAGTTAAAGTCTTCCACATGGACAATTACCGCGCTTGGCTCAGGGTGCACTACAACAGCACGGCCCCGTGAATGGATTCCACAAGGGGTAAGGTCGACATCTTGGTGGCAAGGTGTTGGGCACTGGAGGCCATCCACCGGAGACTGGCAAGTTCTTGATGGAAACAGAACCCAAACAGAGGTGAGTCACGACTCGTGTGAGGGGTTATGTCTGTCAAATACGATATATGCCTATATATATGTGGGGCGCGGCAGTTATATAATGTAAGTGATGTAATATTGGGTGATAATGGATAAAAATATTATATAATATTACCGTACTGTTCTCAAAATTGAACGGTCGCAAAATTTGACGGCTCTTTGGAGGAGGGGGGGGGGGGGGGGGGTGGGGGGGGGGGGGGGTTAGGGGTATGGGGTGGGGTATTATAAATTGACGGTTACATTTGGACGTTTGTTTTATAGGAATATAAATTGACGTTACACATTTGCGGTTTCATTTTAATAAAATCATGTAGGCAAATGAACGTTTCTACTTAATCATGTTACACTGGTTCATGGTACAATATTAGGGTGCAATTTTCTAGGACCTGCAAGGAGTGTACATTTAATTTTCTAAGGATCCCAACATTCGTGTTCAGCCATACACTACAGTTAATTCCTTGAACTAAGAGAAGAGACAAATTCGTGTTTCATTAACTCCTTAAATCTTCTCTTGCCCCGTTAATGTCATAAGCATAAGCATAAGTTGTCATGTTGTATTGCTCAGCGACCCCTGAAGGGCCAAGAGCAAGTAATGCACTCATTGATAGCATCAGCATCAAAGGCCCACTCTCTTCAGGAGGCATCTGTTGATGACAGACCAGATGAGCAATCATCTTCCCTCTAGTCACTTTCTCTTGTACTCTGCCTTGGCCACGAGAGCGCCCACGCCCACGCCAACGCCCCTGACCCCGCTACGGCAAGAAGCATATCTCTTTCACCATTCTGCTCATTCTCTTTCCTCTTCTTAGCCAGTTCCTCAAGGTCTCGGCTTGGTAAGTCTTGAAGCCACGGGGGAGGGAAAGTGAGTTTGAGGCTGGTTCCATGGGCTCAATGCTTCTGCCCAAAATGGACCTTTCATTGGAAGGTTGGCAACCAGTTGGGCGAGAGTTGTGTGCTTTTCAATGGCCAGAAGCTCTGTGAAAAGGGCCCCAGGTCACATACTTCTTCTTTTGGGCGTATGTTTTGAGCTCGGGACCCGTCTCTAGGTGGTTAACCCAGCGTTTGCATGAAATTCACTGCCCTAGTGGTGAAATAATTGCTGAAAGTCTTCGCAAGAGGTAGTTGAGGTTGGCGGGACGACAGTATCTCTAGCTTCGGCTGCTGCAACTTGATTTCACCTCTTGTTGGTGACGTGATCTGCCCAGAGGGGGTACTACAAAGCGGCGCGCGGCTAGAGCGATTTTGCGCACGGTTTAGCCCCCAATGCTGTCGTTCGCGCAGTTTTTCCAACCCCCTGATGGACGCAGCGCGCATTAGTTTTTAGTGTTTTGCGCTTTTTGGCATGCAAGCGTAACCAATTTGAAGTTTGTGCGCTTTACGCGCTGGCAAATTTAACAAAATGTAGTACCCTGATCTGCCCTGGCTCTAGCCGGTCGAAAAAATCCCACAGGGTCCTTTGCTTCTTGTGAGTTGGAGCTATTAGAGGGCGTAAACGTCCCTCTGGGGATCTGTCGAGGGGCTGAGCCATGAAATGAGAAAGGCGACCTTGTCGAGCACTGCTGCAATTTGTCCGGTCGGGAGGAGCCTAGGTTCGTTGCCGGTAGTAAGCCCTATGTGGAGTCGAAGCCCTACCCAAGTAATATCGCACGTGATTTGAGGTTGACGGCTTTTTCATTTCGTATTATACCGTACGCCACGATCCCGGGTACTCCCGTTAATTAAAAGTTAAATTTGGAGAACAGTACGTTGTGTAATATACCCGAAAAAACATGAAATGGTACATTTCTGTTTTGAGGGATTAAAAAAAAGGGGGTCATAGAATTTCAAGGAGAATCCGAAAATTCAATACAAATGAGGTTTGGGAGAACTTGTTTGTCTTTTCCATTTTTTCTAGGACACGAATCCTAGGCGAAGTCGGATGAGCCATCTCACCAGATTTCGAATTGATTTGAAAAACTATATTATTGTGACACTAAAAAAAAAAAGTTTTTCAAACACTAATATTAGTTGTCGTTCCCCTTATATATGAGAGGGTGTCAGTTTTGAGCATGCTAGCTTTGCCAATCATTAATACAGACCAACTAAGTAGTTTAAGATAGCTTGGAGGGTTTTCTGTAAAGTTTAATTGTATATATATATATATATGGTGTAGCCTGCTGGTGCAGTGCTTACAAGATAGGAGCTGGAGTGCTCATCCTGTGGGTGAGAGGTGGTGGTGGGAGCTGGAGTGCCCATCCTATGTTGATGAGCTCCTTCATAGTTCGAGCTGCTTTTCCCGCCTTGGGGGTTTAGTCTTCACCATTCCCAGGGGTCTAGTTTAACTTAACCCCCCCGGTCCCCGGTCCCCCCCAGCTCGGGGCCGCCCAGAAAATAGCTATATGGATCCTTGGAGCAGGCCCTAAAACAGGAAAGCTAGGGGAAAACCACTTTCAGATTTGAATGAAAAGGCCTTTTGAGTTGAAGGTTGGGCATGTCCATTTAGCTTATTCTTTTACCCCAGGGCTGTAACAAACTTCGCAGGCAGAGCGTAAGCAATATTGGCAGACACATACACCACACGCACGCACACGCAATGCAGCCAAAAACACTACAGAGTGAATTAACTCTATTATTGGACCATAATTAGGGATCAGCAATATATATCATATGATATCATGTCACTAGGCCAAAGTACACTTTCTATACAATATCATATGATATCATGTCACTAGGCCAAAGTTACACTTTCTATACAATATCATATGATGCAATTTGTACGATATCATATGATATCATACTCACCTTTGGCCAAAATCATATGATATGCTGGTCCCTAACCATAGTGCAGGTCATTGCTGTTGGCTTGGCCCAATGGATGGCTCAGGGAGCTGCCTAGAAGCTGTTGCTCATAGCTTAAAGGAACGTGTGCCATAGTGCAGGTCATTGCTGTTGGCTTGGCCCAATGGATGGCTCAGGGAGCTGCCTAGAAGCTGTTGCTCATAGCTTAAAGGAACGTGTGCCATAGTCACCTGCCAGGTCATTGCTGTTGAGCCCGCGGAGTGGCCTGTGATGTCAGGGGGCAAGTAATGCAGCCAAAGACACAACATAATGAATAAACTCTATTATTTGGACCATAATGCAATGTTTTCCTTTTCAGCTACAAGCAGCAGCTTCTAGATAGCTCCCCTGCCTGGCTATTCAGCCAAAGCTAAAGCATCCTAATGTGTCTGGAAGCTGCCTAGAAGCTGTTGCTCATAGCTTAAAGGAAATCTATGCCATAATGCAGGTCATTGCTGTTGAACCCGCGGAGTCGCCTGTGATGTCAGGGGGCAAGGCTGGCCCTCACAAGATCCAAGGCATTGGTGCCGGCTTCATACCTGACATTATGGACATGTCCCTTGTTGATGAGGTCATCACGGTGCGTTTCACACATACGTGCACACATGTATACACACATTCGCACACATACATACACATACACACACATACATACACACACGGATACACACACATACGTGCACACATGCATACACACATTCGCACACATACATACACATACATACACACACGGATACACACACATACACACACACATATATGCACACATACACACGGATACACACACATACACGCAGATACAAACTCATACACACACATATACGCACACACACACATATACACACAGATGCACACACATATACACACATACACACACATACACACATACACACACATACACACACATACACACATGCACACACATATATACGCACACTGATGCACACACATACACACATACGTGCACACTCATACACCCATACGCACACATACGAGCACGTGCACAAAAATATATGCACACACATACACACACATATACACACACACTGATACACACATACACACGTACATGCACACTCATACACACATACACACACATATACACTCACGTATACATATATGCACACACTCATACACACATATACATACACCGATATACATATACACATATATATATGCACTCACATACACACACATAAACACACATACATACACACGCTGATACACTCACATACACACGTACGTACACAAATACATGCACACACTCACACACACAAACACACACGTATACACACATATATGCACACACTCAGACACACACATACACACACATATATGATATATACACACTCGCATACACATTTACACACACATATATATACACACTCTCATACACACACATACATGCACACATAGATCGATGGCACCCGCAAGAAAACAGAGAAATTAAGAGTACCCGATATAGGAAATGACAGTTTTGTTTTGAACATAGGAAATGACAGTTTTGTTTTGAATATAGGAAATGACAGTTTTGTTTTGAATATAGGAAATGACAGTTTTGTTTTGAATATAGGAAATGACAGTTTTGTTTTGAATATAGGAAATGGCAGTTTTGTTTTGAATATAGGAAATGACAGTTTTGTTTTGAATATAGGAAATGACAGTTTTGTTTTGAATATAGGAAATGACAGTTTTGTTTTGAATATAGGAAATCACAGTTTTGTTTTGAATATAGGAAATCACAGTTTTGTTTTGAATATAGGAAATCACAGTTTTGTTTTGAATATAGGAAATCACAGTTTTGTTTAATATATTGGGGGAGGGGGGGCAGGGGGGTGGGGGGGGCACTGTTTGTTTTATAGCATGCAGCTTCCAGCCAGCTTCATCAGCCAGCCACTGGGTCAAGCTCAATATTGTAATACTGCTTTTTAATCTATGTCCAGTCTGTGGTCTATACAACCGATAACGACTATTTGTTTTTGCCATTAGCACCACAACCACCACCGCCACCATTGCCACCATCACCACCATCACCATTAATCACCCCCACCGCCACCACAATCACCATCACCACCATCACCAGCAGCGTGCACAAAGCATCATTGTCACTACCCATGCAGTTAAAAAGTGCAAAGCATCATTGTCACTACCCGTGCAGTTAAAAAGTACAAAGCATCATTGTCACTACCCATGCAGTTAAAAAGTACAAAGCATCATTGTCACTACCCATGCAGTTAAAAAGTGCAAAGCATCATTGTCACTACCCGTGCAGTTAAAAAGTACAAAGCATCATTGTCACTACCCATGCAGTCAAAAAGTACAAAGCATCATTGTCACTACCCATGCAGTTAAAAAGTGCAAAGCATCATTTTCACTACCCATGCAGTTAAAAAGTACAAAGCATCCTTGTCACTACCCATGCAATTAAAAAGTACAAAGCATCATTGCCACCACCCATGTTTAACCTCACCCCACCACCGATGTAGGTAACAAGCGATAAAGCTATTGATATGGCAAGGACTATGGCGTTGGAGGAGGGCATGTTGGTGGGTATTTCATCAGGTTAGTGTAGAAAATCTGGTGCGCCTTAGTGTTTGCGGTCGTTGTCAACCGCCATGGTAGCACTGTCCAGGTAAAGTAGCAACCCGTTCTCTACCGCCGTAAGACAGGGCTCCTTTAATCCCACGCCCCACAAGGCGTTATCATTACTTTAGGGAACATCTGGCAGTTAGAGAAAGCCTGCTGGTAGGTACAGGGCCTCCTGGTTTTCATCAATGTTTTGTTTTCGACGCCCATCTAATCATCTATCCATCCGCCCACCCATCCATCCACCAACCTATCCACCCAACCATCCAACCATCCATCCATCCATCCATCCATCCATCCATCCGCCCACCCATCCATCCACCCATCCATCCACCCACCCATCCATCCGCCCACTCATCCACCCAACCATCCATCCATCTATCCAACCATCCATCCATCCATCCATCCATCCATCCATCCATCCATCCATCCACCCATTTTTCCATCCGTCAACCCATCCTTCCATCCATCCATCTACCCACCCATCCATCCTCCCATCCTCCCACCCACCTACCCATCCACCCATCTACCCATTCATCCACCCATCTACCCATTCATTCCGCTGCTGGCACCACGTCATCCACCACTACCATCCACCCATCTACCCATTCATCCACCCATCTACCCATTCATCCACCCATCTACCTATTCATCCGCCTGTCTACCCATTCATCCACCCATTCATCCATCCATCTACCCATTCATCCGCCTGTCTACCCATTCATCCACCCATCTACCCATTCATCCACCCATCTACCCATTCATCCACCCACCTACCCATCCACCCATCTACCCATTCATCCGCCTGTCTACCCATTCATCCACCCATCTACCCATTCATCCACCCACCTACCCATCCACCCATCGACCCATTCATCCACCCATCTACCCATTCATCCACCCATCTACCCATTCATCCACTCATATACCCATTCATCCACCCACCTATCCATTCATCCACCCATCTACCCATTCATCCGCCTGTCTACCCAGTCATCCGCCTGTCTACCCATTCATGCACCCACCTACCCATCCACCCATCTACCCATTCATCCACCCATCTACCCAGTCATCCGCCTGTCTACCCATTCATCCACCCACCTACCCATCCACCCATCTACACATTCATCCACCCACCTACCCATCCACCCATCTACCCATTCATCCGCCTGTCTACCCATTCATCCACCCACCTACCCATCCACCCATCTACCCATTCATCCACCCATCTACCCAGTCATCCGCCTGTCTACCCATTCATCCACCCACCTACCCATCCACCCATCTACCCATTCATCCACCCATCTACCCAGTCATACGCCTGTCTACCCATTCATCCACCCACTTACCCATCCCCACCAAGCGACCCAGGCAGCAACGTGGCACGACCCAGCCACCCAGGCTACCCATTCATCCACAATTCTACCCAGTCATCCGCCTCCTGGTCTACCCATTCATCCACCCACCTACCCATCCACCCATCTACCCATTCATCCACCCCAGCTACCCCCATTGTCTGGCCTGTCTACCATTTATTCCACCAAGATGCCATTAATCCCAAACCACCTACCATCCACCACTACCCATTCCATACAAATCCCTACCCATCCCCCCACCGTTATTCCAAATTCCTCAGCATGTCTACCAATTCATCCACCCATATAACCAGCCACCCATCTACCCAATCATCCACCCACTACCCATCCACCCATTCTACCATTAATCCACCCAAATCTACACCATTCATACCAACCTATTCTACCCATTAACCACCCAATAACCTATTCATCCACCCACAACCCATCCACCATCTAACCATTCATCCAGTGTTACCAATTCATCCACCCATCTACCCACATTCATCCACCCATCTAACCATCAAACCCATCTACAAATAAATGCAACCATCTAACCATTCATCCCACCCATTACCCATTCAGCCACCCATTATACCCAGTCACTCACAACCATCTACCCATTCAATCCGCACCACATCATTTCATCCACCCACCACCCATCCATCCATATACCCATATCCACCCATCTACCAATCATCCGCCTGTCCAACCAATTCAGCACACCCCACACCTACCCCATTTCATCCACCCATACACTACCCATCACCCATCATACCCATTCATCCACCCACCTACCCATTCATCCACCCACCTACCCATTCATCCAACGCACATACCCCTCCACCCATCTACCAATGCATCCACCAATCTACACATCATCGCTGTCTAACCATTCATCCGGACCATCTAACCATCCAACCAGATCTACCACTTCATACACCACCTACCTATCCACCCATTCTACCCATTATCCACCCATCTACCATTCATCCACCCATCTACCCATTCATCACCACCTACCCATCCACCAAACCTACCCATCATCAACCATCGATCCAGTAATCCGACGGTTACCCCATTCATCCACCCACCTACCCATCCACCCATCTACCCATTCATCCACCCATCTATCCAGTCATCTGCCTGTCTACCCATTCATCCACCCATCTACCCATTCATCCACCCATCTACCCATTCATCCACCCACCTACCCATCCATCCATCTACCCATTCATCCACCCATCGACCCATTCATCCACCCATCGACCCATTCATCCACCCACCTACCCATTCATCCACCCATCGACCCATTCATCCACCCATCTACCCATTCATCCACCCATCGACCCATTCATCCACCCATCTACCCATTCATCCACCCACCTACCCATTCATCCACCCATCTACCCATTCATCCACCCATCTACCCATTCATCCACCCATCTACCCATTCATCCACCCATCTACCCATTCATCCACCCATTACCCCATTTCATCCACCATCTAAAAATTCATTCCACCCATCTACCCATTCATCCACCAATCGACCATTCATCCACCCATCGGGGGGGGGGGGACCCATTCCATCCACCCAAATAAACATTCAGAAAATAAGATGAACAATGCATAAAAAAATATACCCAGTAATACACCAATATACAAATAATGAACAAATATAACAATGGCATAAAACCAAGTAAACAATTCATCCAACAATATACCAATTTCATCCACACATCTCTAAAAATGAAAAAAAAATAAAAAAGAATAAAAAAAATATACAATCATCCACCCCCAATATTAACAATGTAAGCAAACCACCTACCCAATAATCCACACCCATTCTAACCATATCAAAAAAATCTCCAATTAACCCAAAACATCTAAAAAGAATCAACCAATAATACACATTCATCAAAAACAAAATAACAACATTAATAAAAACATCTACCATAACCCACCAATCTACCATTATCCACCATCTAACCATTCATTCCACCAACTACCAATCATACAACAACCTACCCATTCAGAAACCAATATACCCATTCATCAACCCATATAACAGTCATCCACTCATATACCCATTCATCAACCCATATACCCCTTCATCCACCCAGCAATTCATTATCAACACCAACTAACCATCATAAACCCATCTACCCATTATCCACCCACACCCATTAAGCCACCCACTACCATTTTCATCCACCCATCTACCCATTCATCCACCCATCGACCCATTCATCCACCCATCGACCCATTCATCCACCCATCGACCCATTCATCCACCCATCGACCCATTCATCCACCCACCTACCCATGCACCCATCTACCCATTCATCCACTGGTCTACCATAATTCATCCCACCAATGACCTATTCATCCACCCACCTACCCATTCATCCACCCACCTACCCATCCACCAATCTACCCATTCATCCACCCATCTACCCATTCATCCGCCTGTCTACCCATTCATCCACCCACCTACCCATCCACCTTTCTTCCCATTCATCCACCCATCTACCCATTCATCCACCCATTACCCATTAATCCACCCACCGTACCCATCATCCACCCATCTACCATACTCCACCCAGCGACCCATTCATCCACCCATCGAACCTTCATCCGCCCATCGACCAATCATCCACCATCGAACCATCATCCACCATCGGACCAATTCAATCCACCCACTACCATTCAATCCCACCCATCGACCCATTCATCTACCAATCTACCCATTTACCCACCATCTACCCATTCATCCGCCTGTCTAACCTTCATCCACCAATCTTACCCATCTCCCACCCATCGACCCATTCATCCAACTCATCTACCCATTAATCCAACCCACCTACCATATACACCCATCGACCCATTCAACACCCATCGACCATTCATCCACCCCTAACCAATAATCCACCCATCGACCCTTCATCCACCATAGAACCATTCATGCCACCCACTGCCCAGCACCCATTTACCAATTCATCCGCCTGTCTAAAAAGTAAAACAAAGAGAAATAGTAATCAAACAAAATAACAAGTAATCCAAAAACCTAACCAGAAACAAAATACCAAATTCATAACAAATCTACCCAGTAATAAGAATGTAGAAACATTAATAAAAAACATATACAATCAACCTTTATAACATTCACAATACATCTACCATTCATCTCACCCACATACCCATTCATCCACCACTAACAATCCACCCATCTACTCATTAATCCAACCATTACCCCATTCATTCCACCCATCTACCATTATACAACCATCAATTAATATCCACCCATCTACCCATTCATCCACCCATCTACCCATTCATCCACCCATCTACCCATTCATCCACCCACCTACCCATTCATCCACCCATAGACCCACCCATTAATCCCCATGAACCCGTTCATTCACCATTCGACCCATTACTCCACACATCGACCCAGTATCACCAACGACCCATTCATCCACCCACTGCCCAGCCACCCATATACACATTTTTTTTCAATGAGAATGTCTACCCATTTACATCCACCATCTACATATAAATCCACCACGACCCATTCATCAAACCACACGACCCATCAACCAAATACCCACCCATTATCCCACACATCTAAAAATAATCCGACTGTCTACCAATTAATCCACCCACCTACCCATACACCTTCTTCCATCATCCACCCATCTACCATTACATTACACCCACCTACCCATTCATCACCCACCCACCATCCACACCCATATACTACATTCATCCACCCATCTTACCATTAAACCATCTACCCATTCATCCACCCATCAATTCATTCATCCACCCACCTACCCATTCATCCACCCATCTACCCATTCATCCATCATCTACCCATTAATCCACCCACCTACCCATTCATCCACCCATCGACCCATTCATCCACCCATCGACCCATTCATCCACCCATCGACCCATTCATCCACCCATCGACCCATTCATCCACCCACCTGCCCATGCACCCATCTACCCATTCATCCGCCTGTCTACCCATTCATCCACCCATCTACCTATTCATCCACCCACCTACCCATTCATCCACCCACCTACCCATCCACCAATCCACCCATTCATCCACCCATCTACCCATTCATCCCGCCTGTCACCATTCACCACACCCTACCCATCCACTTCTTCCATTCATCCAACCCATGGCTACCCATTCAAGCCACCCACCTCCCATCCAACCATCTACTCATTCATCCACCATCACCCATTCATTCCACCCTCTACCCAGTCATCCACAATCGACCCATTCATCCACCCTTGGACCCAGTTCATCCACCCATCGACCCTGCATCACCCATCACCCATTCATCCACCCATCTACCCATTCATCCACCCATCTACCCATTTACCCACCCATCTACCCATTCATCCACCCATCAACCCATTTTCCCCCCCATCTACCCATTCATCCGCCCATCTACCCATTCATCCACCCATCTACCCATTCATCCACCCATCCACCCATCTACCCATCTACCTATTCATCCACCCATCTACCCATCCACCCATCTACTCGTCTACCCATCCACCCATTCATCCACCCACCTACCCATTCATCCCATACTTATCCATCAAGTATCAATGTTTTGCAGGTGCTGCTGTGGTAGCAGCTGTGAAAGTGGCTAGAAGGTCAGAAAATAAGGGAAAGCTTATCGCCGTTATCCTGCCATCCTTTGGAGAGCGGTATCTATCAAGGTATGCAGCTCGCTTGGTCGGCTGGTCGGTTTTGTGTGAGTCTGTGTGTGTGTGTCTTTGGTAGTGTGTTAATCTGTGTGTGTGCCTGCGTGTGTGTGTGTGTCTTTGTCAGTGTGTTAATCTGTGTGTGTGCCTGCGTGTGCCTGTGTGTGAGTCTGTGTGTGTGTGTCTATGTCATTGACTGTATACGTGCATGTGTCTGTGTTTATCGGTTTTGTCTGTGTGTTTGTATATGTGTGAATCTATGTGTTCGCCTGTGTCTGTGTGTGTCTGTATATGTGTGAATCTGTGTGTTCACCTGTGTCTGTGTGTGTGTGAATCTGTGTGTTCGCCTGTGTCTGTGTGTGAGTCTGTGTGTGTCTGTATATGTGTGAATCTGTGTAAATCTTCCCCCCCCCTGCACTGACCCTCCCCCCATCCTTGCACCTGTGCTGTATCTCCCCACCCCTGCACTGACCCCGCGCCCCATTCTTGCACCTCTGCTGTATCCTCCCACCCCCCCCCCCCCCCCCCTTGCACTGACCCCCCCCCCCCCCCCCCCATCCTTGTACCACCTGTGCTGTATCCCTCCCCCCCCCCCCTGCACTGACCCCCCCCCCCCCCCCCCCCACCCCCCATCCTTGTACCACCTGTGCTGTAGCCTTCCCCCCCCCCCCATCCTTGTACCACCTGAGCTGTATCCTTCCCCCCCCCCCCCATCCTTGTACCACCTGTGCTGTATCCGTCCTCCCCCCCCCTGCACTGACCCCCCCCCCCCCCCCCCCCCCCCCCCCCCCCATCCTTGTACCACCTTGTTATTGTATCCTTTCCTTATCCTTCCACCCCCCTGCACTGACCCCCCCCCCCCCCCACCCCCCCCCCCCCCGCCCCCCACCCCCCCCCCCCCCCCCCGCATTCCTTTGGACCACCATTTTCTGTACCTCCCCCCTCCTGCACTGCCCCCCCCCCACCCCCCCCATCCTTGGTACCACCTGTGCTGTATCCGCCCCCCCCCCCCCCCCCCCCCCCCCTCCTTGTACCACCTGTGCTGTATCCTTACCCCCCCCCTGGCACTGACCCCCCCCCCCCCCCCCCCCCCACCCCCCCCCATCCTTGTACCACCTGTGCTGTATCCCTCCCCCCCTCCTCCCCCCCCCCTTGCAACGACACCCACACCTCCCCCCCCCCCCCCCATCTTGTACCACCTGTGCGTATCCTTCCGCCCCCCCCTCACTGACCCCCCCACCCCCCCCCCCCCCCCCCCCCCCCATCCTTGTACCACCTGTGCTGTAATCCTTCCCCTCCCCCCCCCCCTGCACTGACCCCCCCCCCCCCCCACCCCCCCCCATCCTTGTACCACCTGTTGCCTGTATCCTCCCCCCCCCCTGCACTGACCCCCCCTCCCCTCAATATATTTTCACGTCTTCAGCTCCCTGTTCCAATCCCATCGTGAGGAGGTGGCGAATATGATGTTTTAAAATTTATGCCCCAAGCCATTGATCCTTGCGGCTTCGGAGTTAGCTGAGTGCTAGACACATGTCGAAGAATTGTTACAATGAGCAGGACGGAACAATAAAGTGATAGAAACTGAAAACAAGGTGGTACTGGCAGTACATCGGCGAGCTGCCCAATAGAGCAGTGGAGTTGAGGGCCGCCTAGGTACCTTAAAAAACCAGGTGACTCAAACCAGAAAACAAGAGGTGGTACTGGCAGTGCTAGACATGCTAGCTGCTAGACGAGCTAGTGCTAGGCTGCTAGGAGTGCTAGGCATATCATAGTGCTAGGCTGCTAGGAGTGCTAGGCATATCATAGTGCTAGGCTGCTAGGAGTGCTAGGCATATCATAGTGCTAGGCTGCTTGAAGGAGTGCGAGGCTATCATATTGCTAGGCTGCTAGGAGTGATAGGCAATACATAGTTCTACGGCTGCTAGGAGGGCTAGGCATAATCATAGTGCTAGGGCTCTAGGAGTGCTCGGCCTATCATATTGCCTAGGCTGCTAGAGGGCTAGCATATCAGAGTGCTGGCTGCTAGGAGTGCGAGGCATATCATAAGTGATAGCCCTGCTAGGAGTGCTAGGCCTATCATATTGGGCTAGGCCTGCTGGGTGCTAGGCATATCATGAGTGCGAGGCTGCTAGGAGGTGCTAGGCAGATCATATGCTAGGCTGCACTAGGAAGTTCTAGGCATATCATAGTGGCTACGCTGCTAGGAGGGCTAGCCCCTATCATATTGCCTAGGCTGCTAGGAGTGCTAGGCATATCATAGTGCTAGGCTGCTAGGAGTGCTAGGCATATCATAGTGCTAGGCTGCTAGGAGTGCTAGGCCTATCATATTGCTAGGCTGCTAGGAGTGCTAGGCATATCATAGTGCTAGGCTGCTAGGAGTGCTAGGCGTATGATGGGCTAGGCTGCTAGGAGTGCTAGGCCTAGCAGATTTGCGAGGCTGCTAGGAGTGCTAGGCCTATCATAGTGCTAGGCTGCTAGGAGTGCTAGGCATATCATAGTGCTAGGCTGCTAGGAGTGCTAGGCATATCATAGTGCTAGGCTGCTAGGAGTGCTAGGCCTATCATATTGCTAGGCTGCTAGGAGTGCTAGGCATATCATAGTGCTAGGCTGCTAGGAGTGCTAGGCATATCATAGTGCTAGGCTGCTAGGAGTCTAGGCATAAATCATAATTGCTAGGCTGCTAGGAGTGCTATCAATCTCATAGTGCTAGCTTGCTAGATTGCTAGGCATATCCTAGGGTGGCTAGGCTGCTAGGAGTGCTAGGCATATCATAGTGCTAGACATGCTAGCTGCTAGACGTGCTAGGTGCAGCTTCGGGGGTAGCACGCCCCAAGCCATTGGTCCTTGCAGCTTCGGGGGTAGCGCGCCCCAAGCCATTGCTCCTTGCAGCTTCGGGGGTAGCACGCCCCAAGCCATTGCTCCTTGCAGCTTCGGGGGTAGCACGCCCCGAGCCATTGCTCCTTGCAGCTTCGGGGGTAGCAGAGTGCTAGCCATATCATAATGCTAGGCGTATCGACAATTCCTAGGCGCGTCGACGCAGAACATTGGCGGAGAGTGTTGGCTATCCGAGCATCAGGTGGAACCGGAATGGAGTGCAGCGGACCAAAGCCAGGGTTTATGACAGGGCCAGGAGCCAGTAAGGGCCAAGGTTACATACCGACAATATGACTAACAGACAACGGGGTGACTCCGGGGGCTATACATCCTAGAAGGGGGGGCTCCGCAAAAAGGCAGGGCCAAGTACTAATTATGAGGTTCTTTTACTGATAGGTTAATCCCGCCAAAGTGAGGGTGGTCAGGGGTGAGGGGGTCCAGTCCCCGATCTCTACCGGGTGAGGGGGTCCAGTGAGGGGGTCCAGTCCCCGATCTCTACCGGGTGAGGGGGTCCAGTGAGGGGGTCCAGTCCCTGATCTCTACCGGGTGAGGGGGTCCAGTGAGGGGGTCCAGTCCCCGATCTCTACCGGGTGAGGGGGTCCAGTGAGGGGGTCCAGTCCCCGATCTCTACCGGGTGAGGGGGTCCAGTAAGGGGGTCCAGTCCCCGATCTCTACCGGGTGAGGGGGTCCAGTGAGGGGGTCCAGTCCTTGATCTCTACCGGGTGAGGGGGTCCAGTGAGGGGGTCCAGTCCCCGATATCTACACTGCTAATCTGGGGGCTCTAACCACCACCACCACCAGCACCAGCAGCAGCAGCCTCTACCTACCACCAATACACCCACCCCCAACCTGTTCTCACCACCAGCACCTGCCTCTACCCACCACCATTTAGGGTTAGAGGGGTGGTCCAAGGGTGCAGAAAAGGGTGCTAAATCCCTCAAATTTACAGCGCAGTGCTAGGGCTTGTGAGGTCGTGAGATCAATCTCAAAGCTTTTCTTTTCAGCTACTAGCTGCAGCTTCTAGGCAACTCCACTGACTGAATATTCAGCCAAAGCGTACGCAACCTAGTGCACCTTGAAGCTGACACAATTAGGTGTCCAGAAGTGCTGAATACAATTTGCAGTGTAGTGCTAGGGCTTGTGAGGTCGTGAGCTCAATCTCATAGCTTTTCTTTTCAGCTACTAGCTGCAGCTTCTAGGCAGCTCCCCTGACTGGCTATTCAGCTAAACTGCACGCAAGGTAGTGCACCTTGAAGCTGGCGTAATCAGCTGTCCAGAAGTGCTGAAATATTTGGGTGGAACACAGTGGCTGGCTCAGAGATCTGCCTAGAAGCTGCTAATAAAAGCCAGAAATAAAGCCAATTTCTGCCCTCCTGCGTCTCACCTGTAATGTATGCACCCTTCTAAGTCAAATAAAAGGGTGCCGAAGACCCCCGGCCGAGGACCCCCCAAATTAGCAGTGAAGCGGAGTCACACAAGAGTCACTCGGGTCGTCACTTTGGTGAGCTTCATTCACTTTTTTGTTTGCAACGCCCTATGGCTGTCTGCATCTAGTAAAGAACGCCCTATGGCTCTCTGCATCTAGTTAAAACAGCATGGCAATGAATTCATCACTGCCCTAAATAAAGCAAGTAGCTCGTTGGTCTGGCAGCTAGGCAATGATGCCACTGCCTTTTTATGTGCACACGCCGCCATCCTGTCGCTGCATGTATGGCGACACATGGGTCCGGCTAAACTAGTCCCAGTTTGTGTGACGCCCTACAACACTCATTCTTCTTCTTATTATTATTATTATTAATGATAAGAATAAGAATAAGTGTCTGTTAATTGCCCAAGGACTGAACAGTGAGCAATCGGTGCGAGTGCAACCTAGCAACAACTAGGGACCGGCATATCATAGAAAGGTAACGCCTGGAGGGGCGTGGTGTTAAGGAGACCCTCCCGTACGCCGCAGCTGGGGAATGTCACCATGGCAGATATAGTAAGTGTCACCCTCCAGGCGGTAGGGACTCATTCATCTTCATGCGACGTTTGGCAACAATGCTGGTACAGGAGGCGATAGATTCTCTGTGCAGCTTAGAGATGAGTTTGTCTACGTGACTGATCATATCATATGATGTTGACTACAGTAGGTATGATATCATATGATATCATACAAATTGCGTCATATGATATTGTATTTAAATGTTAACTTGAGCCTAGCCAGACTCCCGGCATATTCTTTAGTATCTTGAAGAGTGTGAGACTGCGAGACACAGGAGAGATAGAAGCAACTGATAGATTACAGTAAGGAATTGATAGCGACATGCCGCAGGGGCGGGCATGATACACTAGCCGGTGGCAGTACAGTAGTACTGCACGGCGGTGCACGTGATCACATGGACACGTGCACAGTGCAGAGCCAGTCAGTGACTGCACATTGGCTTCTCTGAGCAACTCAGGAGCCAGCATATAATCCGGTCTACAACATGTTGTGATATCATATTGCGGTTCCCTAGAAAAAAGATAGAGTGAACCTAAGACTGCAGACTCGGTGGTACTTCTCTTTACAAGATAAGATAGTCACAAGCATAGCTTGCGGACATTAAGACAGACGATAGTAGTAGAACCTACAAGGGCTACTACTGCAGTGCACTAGCTGGCTGGCGGTCCTAGATCACTTACTGACCAGACCGGGACTATGCTCTTCTTGGTAAGACCCTGCCTGCCTGATAGTCTGCGCATTTGCTCGATTGTAGACCTGTCGGATTGATAACCCAGAGGCGCCTCCGCCTGATAAATACATATCCAATGTATACATCCTGGGACGAGGAGCGACAATACATCAACTTGTTTGTATGACATGGTCTATCATCCTTCAGGCTGCTCACCCTCTGCTGGCAAGGTAAAACATAGGTAGCATAAACACTATTCGTAACATCCATATCCACACACTCTTTCTTGGTGGATCGGGCCCAATATAGGGCTGCTTGGGCCCAATATCAACTTTTTTGGTTCTCGTTAAAATTGACATTTAGATAGCGTATGTGAAAAGTATTAATATAAGTGTCAATGATAGTTAATATTAGTTTTTCAAACACTAATATTAGTTTTTCAAACACTAATATTACTTGCCGTATCCAAGTTGTGTCCCTGGGGACCACAGCCAAATGGAAGCTGCCTAGCAGCTGCCGTGCTCAGCATTTACAATAAGCTATGGTTGTGCCCCATGGGACCACAGCCATGTCCTGTTTTTGTGTGCGACGCGTCCCAAATTGAGTGACTCGGTGCGACCCCAGTGCGACGCGCTGCTCCCCAAACCCTGCAGAGCACAAAGCGCAGAGCTTGGGGGGGTTGGGGGGGCATTCATGACTAGTTTAGCCAGCCCCATGCGTAGCCATTCAGTAAGGGGATGGCAACGCCTCGTCGGAAAGAAAAACAAGTGCACCCCAAGCGTCTTGTTTTTGCCATCCCAATACGGCTGTGGGTGTAAATTATGGCAATGACACTAATGACATTGTGCAATTGCAAAGATGATTCTGATGAGTTGGTAGATGGGAGAAGACGTTCGGGACCCATCAACCCTGCCAGAGGAGTCAAGCAAGGATGACCCTTGAGCCCGCTTTGTACTCACTGTCGGGCAGAGGCACTACAATGGAAGCAGGCAGAGGGCCTGGCGCACTAAGACACTCTAGCTGGACCGGGAGAACCGGTATAAAACAAGGATGACCCTTGAGCTCCTTTTGTACTCACTGTTTGTGAATGATGTCCCCCAATGCTTCCTCAACGAACAAGGAGCGCGGGTTGAATTAAATGAATACCGTACATCAGTATTTCACAAATGATAAATGCAGATGAGCTCTTTTGGCCAATAGTGTTAAGGATCTCCAGAGGATGCTGGAAAATTAACTTCACGTCCTGAGAGTGGCACATTACTCGGATGTAACCATTTCAATTTCAATTAGGGATCTCCAGAGGATGCTGGAAAATTTGGCGTGTATGATAAGGAAAAGGACCTCAAAGTTAATGTGAATAAATTTCAGGTGATGTTTAACCTTAACCTCTATGATTGACATTTTTATAACTGTCGTCTGAACGACCAAAGTCTGTAGAGGGTCCTTGAGTTCATATCCCTTGGTGTGGTATTTAGCGACAAGGGATGCATGAAAACGAAGTGTTTTTATTTTGTGTTTTGAAGGGATTTCCTTCCAGGATTTTATACCCGTTTCACCAAAACATCGTGTTTATTTTCATTTTGGCCCGAAAACGTGTTCATTGGGGTTACATAATTGTGTTCAAAACGTGTTTTGGCCCAAGATTTGTAAACACGTTCTTCTGGTTCGGCATCTGAATAAACAGCTCGAATTGTTTGGGGGCGGTATCAAGTGTGTATCAGATAAGGCCATATAGGTGATGACGAAAGAGTTCGCAATTAAGGATTTTCGTTTAGGTGTGAAAGGACTATCACTACAGGAGGTGGGTCTCCCGACACAAACCAGCGCAAAAAAATAAAGGGTTCCCTGCGGTCTCATCCCGAAAAACCCTTTTTTCCGTTGTATGATTATAACATGGTCTAAGAGTGAAATGTATTAATCCCGACACAAACCAGCGACATAAAAAAATCAGTTCAGTGGATGACCACACGCCATGCTTTGGCTGTTCCTTGGCCTTATCTGCTGGAATGTATGGCTCTCAAATCTGGAGCACTGGTCTCACTCAGCATCTTATTGGGGCTACCGGCAGAGACCAAGTAGCATCTACAGATACTCATATGCGGCATGCTGGATTAATGAAGCGTGTCCTAGGAGTGAAGCGATCTGTCCCTCAACACATTGCTTTCAAAGAAACAGGTCAATTCCCAATTCACTATTTCTGGTTGAAATCAGTGATTACATTTTGGAAATTCATTCTGAAATACTGTGATAGTAACCCTGGTATGATGAGGGGTGCCGCCCTTGACGATCTCAATATGGCTAGGGCACGCAATGACTGTTGGTGGCTTGGAGAAAGGATGCGTATGATGCCCTGGCGACGTGGTACTCCTTGAGAGATTCCCAGTATGAATATCTGGCCAACAATTTACATGGAGGTGCGGGACCTTATAAACGTACACCAGTTAACTAGAACAAAAATGGAGAAGGTCCTATTCTCCAACCACATTTTCTTTAACTATAGCACCAAGTCATCAGATACACGCCCTAAAGATTACATTACATTACATTACATTACATTACATTACATTACATTACATTACATTACATTGCATTACATTACATTACATTACATCACATCACATCACATTACATTACATCACATCACATTACAAAGTCTACTTGACACCGCGAGGTTGCATGAGACTCGGTGCTTTCAACAAAAAGAAAAAGCACCCACAAAACAAACAAATCCATTACAACAGGGGGGTGTCGAGGACAAACAAACTAAGCTCCCAAAGATGCAGATCTGTATCACAAGGAAGGAAGAATGCTGTGTCCTATCTTTGTATGTCATCTTAATGGGATGAGAGTGGGAAACCTGAGATGCCTACTTATCTCATCAGAGACCTACCTCACAAAAGTCACAAGTAACATGAAATTGAAATTGTTACATCCGTGTAATACAGTTACTCACAGGACGTGATGTTACGGACACCACAGCGTAAGCCGGAACAAGTAACGTGTATATATGTAGAACCTCCTCCCACTACCTGAAGGTGGACACTGATAGATGACAAGTTCTATGCAGCGTCGCATGCGACGCTACAAATGGCGGAGAGTGATCGCGAGGGAGCAACAGGTGGCAACGGAAGCGAGTTAGTTACGAAAATGTTGGCTGACGTGTCGGGCTTCATCACGGTCAGACGGTCAGACTTCTGTTTATCCATGATTGTATGAAGAGATTGGATCAAGTCGTTTTCGATAAAAATGATTAGTTATTTGTTTTATTTTTGATCGTGAAACAAGAAGACAGCCTCTTTCGGTGATATACATTGGTCTAGTGGTAGACTGAATTACTACAAGGATGAAGAGTCGGGGGTTCGACTCCCCCTTCGGTCGCTCTTGGCGATGCAGGTCGTCGTCAACCGCGATGGTAGCTTGTCCAGTTGAGGTAGGAGACCGCTCCCCACCCGCGTAAGACGGGCTCCCTTAACACCACGCCCCACTAGGCGTTATCATTACCTTAAACAAGAAGAAAGCAAGGGGACATTGATATAATAATAAGAATACATGTTCGCATTTATATTTCCCTGGTATTTTCACTGCCGAAGTGCCGAAGACGACGAGCAGCAAAATCGCTGGCTGAAGCTATGAAACCAGGTTCAAGTTCAGATGAACTGAACCTGTAGTAGTCCTTGCTTCTCGTAGACGATGGGGCAGGGGCACTGTTGGTGGAGACACGGTTTGTTACAACAGTCGTGATAAGATGATGGTAAGATGAACTTGCCAGTATTAGTAGCGAACAGAGATGGCGGCACTGGGGCCTGCCTGTGCTACAATATAATTGACAGTATCAGACACTAGCTGGCCAGCGGTCCAGAGTCAAGGACCTGGCCGGGCATTATCTTATCCAAGGTCAGTATGGTACGACCATTCGACCAATAAGGCGTACCATAACAGAACCCCAAACAATTGTTTTACCGGCGGGGTCCCTGAATCGGTGCTACAATGATAATTGATGATCACTATTTGATGTGCAACCCAGATTTGGAAGGTCGTGACTCTTGAGAAGATGCCTTGGTTTACCAACGATTGTATGAAAACATTGATCACATATATTTTGATAATAATGCTTTGATTTTAATTGATTAGGTTGCTACCGAAGACGGCGAACAGCCTTAAAAGCTGGAGCCATGTAACCAAGTTTAAGTTCAAGTTCACTCCACCCGCAGACGGTGAGCAGCCTGAAGGCTGAAAGACCATGTAATCAAATAAAATCATCAGGCCATTCGTGGTTGGCCCTAGCGCAAGCGAAAGGGCTGGCTCTCTTGACACATAGCCTCATCATATTTCGTAACGTCCGTTTACAAATTAATATAGTCTAAGATGTAGAGAGTACAAGGGAGGCCCTCACGCAGTGAATACAGTATAGTCAGAACAACGCTTCGAATGTTGAGGCGAGCAGCCAAGTTGGTGGCTGAAGCCGGCTGAAGCTATGTGCCCAAGTTCAAGTTTGGATGCTGCTGTTCCTGCCTAAGATGGTGAGTGGTCCCAGAGTTGGCCACGTAGCTAAACCATGTAGCCATTCAATCCTAAGACGCCAAGCAGCCATAATAGCTGGAGTCACGTGAATAAGCTCTCGTTTTGAATCAGCTACAGCAAGCTTGCTGTGTCAAGTGGGGGGCACATACTCAGCTGTCATATATTCCGTATGGTGCCTTGGCACATGTCTAGTCACGGTGGAGCAGGAGCAGTAACTGCAGAAGCAACGAACAAATGAAATGTTGAACAACATAGGGACAAGGTTCTGGGATATATCTGCACTTGCATCTGTATCTGTATCTAGGTCTCTCTCTCTCTCTCTCTCTCTCTCTCTCTCTCTCTCTCTCTCTCTCTCTCTCTCTATATATATATATATATATACAGGGGCAAGGAAATGTTATATTGGGACAAGGTTATGAGGCGATGTACTGTGGGTTTGCATTCACCAAAGGGAGGTTATTGGCACTATTGTTTTGTGTGCGACACGTCGTAAATTGAGCGAATCGGTGTGACCCGTTCAAACGCACCGTCCCCCGAACCCGTGAAGCCCGGGGAGGGGGGGGTGGGGGTGGGGGGTCAAGGGGCCATTTCTGACTAGTCTAACCAGACCCATGCGTCGCCATGCAGCGGCAGGATGGCGACGCGTTGTCGAGAAAATAAACAGTGGTTATTGGATCATAGGGGAGGTCAGTTTTTTGTGTGTGTGAAAAGACTTTCACCCCAGGAGGTGAGTCTCCCGACACAAACCAGCGACCCGTAGGATTAAGGTCGAATGGTGCTGCGCCTCCTACAATGCGCAAAGTAGGCGCAGTGACCAAGAAATATCTAAGAATAAAATAAATAGTACGCCTTATTACGAGGCGTGAAGGTGAGAAGGCAAGCCTGTTTGCTTGCACAGGGGCCAACCAACAATAGTGACCAAGTAAACATCTAAAAATATATCAAAGTAAATACCGCGGTTACTATCTAAGTAACAATCTAGCTACGTGGCTAACTGAATGTCTAACCAACAAACGATCTAACCAACTACAATTCAATAAGGAGTCATCCATTTATGAGTGTAAACTCTCACAAAGCTTCTGAAACAACCCGACTGCCCTTATCTATCGCCAGTTGGCTTGGGGTGGCTATTATGTGTTTTATCTATCGCCAATTGTATTTGGGTGGCTATTATGTGGGTTTGGGGTTGCCTCATAACCAGAAAAGTCTAACATAAATGATTGAAAGACCATTTTAGCTGTATGGCATGTAGGTTAGGGATGGCGTGGCGGAAACGGTCCTCTGGCATCCTCACCAGGGTACTACTAAGCACGCGCGGCAGCGCGGTGCCACGCTGCCTTTTTGAGCCCCTCTGCGCGTTTCGCACAGTTTTTTCAACCCCTGTGGGCGCAGCGCGCAGTTTTTGCACTGAAAAGCGCTGACCAATTTGACGTTTGTGCGCTTTAAGCGCTGACCAATTTGGCAAGAAGTAGTACCCTGATCCTCACGTGGCGTGAGACAAAGGCTTCGGTCCTCGTCGAACCCTGAGGTATAATCGGGACCTCCTCACCATAGATGAAGAGAGGTCCTGGGGAGCTGCCTAGAAGCTATGATACAGTACACATTATGTGCTTTCATGATTTGTTTGTAATTCCAGGAGCACTAGGTTGCTGTTGGAGCACGACTAGGTGTGTGTGTATTGCTAGGGGGCAGGACCCCTGTACTGCCCACGTAGAAGACCCTTCTTAGGCAGCCACTCTGTGGCTACCGTACTGAATGTCGAACTATGTAACGATGGAGTAGAATACTTCGTCTCCTGTCGTCTAGACAAGAATACTTCGTCGTTACATAGTTACATAGTTACTCCTGTCGTCTAGACAGCCCTCTAGTGCGCTAACAGTTGCTCCAGGTTTGGGTGAAGAGAGAGCTCTGCGAGCTGCACAGAAGCTGCTGCTCGCAGCTGAAACAAGTTCGATGCAGCGTCGCCTGCGACGCTAAAAATTGGCGGAGAGTGATCGCGACGGAGCGACAGGTGGCAACGGAAGCGAGTTAGTTACGAGAATGTTGGCTGACGCGTCGGGCTTCATCATGGTCAGATGGATGGATGGATGGTCGAACGGACAAATGGGTAACACTGGGGGCTCCCGCCCCCCCGAAGGGGGGGCTCCGCCCAAAAAGCTATGGATGCCACTGATTATTAGGAGGATCTTCAGCACCTACGCATGGGACTACTTCACCAAGTGTGCCAACTCTTTTGTAGGAGTTGCAACACCATTCGTACTGAATCCTTGGTGCCGCTGATTTGTGTCGGGGGACCCACCTCTTGGGGTAAAATTCCTTTCATAACAAAGAAAGAAAAACACAAACATATTGTGTAGTCTCCTATATCACTTTATGTAATTGTCCTGGTTGCTGTCAACCGCCATGGTAGCTTTGTCCAGGTAAAGTAGCAGCCCACTCCCTACCGCCGAAAGACGGGCTCCCTTAATACCACGTCCCACCAGGCGTTATCATTACTTTTTTAGCCCGTCCAGATAGTCTATACATGTCTTGATTAGTTGGAGTCGCCCAAGTCCTGGATTTACTGTAATTGTCCCTCTTAACTGTAATTTACTCTTATTGTCCTCATTACTGTACTTTACTGCACTTTACTGTATTTGTCCCTCTTAACTGTAATTTACTGTAATTGTCCTCGTTACTGTAATTAACTGCAATTTACTGTAATTTACTGTACTTGTCCTCGTTAGATCATGGGTAGCAAGCGCCAGAACTTGACCATGTCTGACAGATGCAGTCCCTGCTGCAAGTTTGCGCTGCATCCATCCTTGTGCACAGCGCTGCTGGTGAAGGCCATGTTGGTGTTGACGAGGAAGCCTCGGATAGGGGTTGGAGACCAGATCTGTAATACACAATGGGGTGCATGGGTGGGTGCATGGGTGGGTGGGTGGGTGGGTGGGTGGATGGATGGGGGAAGGGGTGGATGGATGGATGGGTGGGTGGATGTGTGAGTGGATGGATGGGGGAAGGGGTGGATGGATGGATGCATGGGTTTATGTCTGTTTGTATGTATGTCTGTATGTATGTCTGTATGTATGTATGTATGTATGTATGTATGTATGTATGTATTGACTAATTTCTATGTTATTTCAGGTTTTTATATATGTTTCATCGACCACCAACTGATTCACTGGGGGGGTCAACCACCAACTGATTCACTGGGGGGGGTCAACCACCAACTGATTCACTGGGGGGGTCAACCACCAACTGATTCACTGGGGTCAACCACCAACTGATTCACTGGGGGGGTCAACCACCAACTGATTCACTGGGGGGGTCAACCACCAACTGATTCACTGGGGGGGTCAACCACCAACTGATTCACCGGGGGGGTCAACCACCAACTGATTCACTGGGGGGGTCAACCACCAACTGATTCACTGGGGTCAACCACCAACTGGGCTCAAATTAATCTAGCAATCATTATTGCCAGCCGATTCTGAATCAATATTTACCACCAACTGATTTCAACTAACTTTGATTTGCCAGCCGAATCTGATTCAATATTTACCACCATACTGATTCCATGCTGGGCTAATCCCTTCATCCTATCTCATCCTTTCTTCCTAACCACGCAGCAACGAAATGGCGACGAAATGGCGACAGAATGACAGAATGCCGACGCCTTGTCGGTAAAAGCAATTGGGCCAAGCATCACTTAGGTCTCACCTGGAACGTTTCATATTGGTCTGGACTTCAGTCTCGTTTTGTTTAGATTTTGTTTTTGCTACATTGGTCTTTTTTTTAGGACTCAGGTCTCGCTTCATTCAGGTCTCGCTTCATTCAGGTCTCGCTTCATTCAGGTCTCGCTTCATTCAGGTCTCGCTTCATTCAGGTCTCGCTTCATTCAGGTCTCGCTTCATTCAGGTCTCGCTTCATTCAGGTCTCGCTTCATTCAGGGATCGCGTCATGCAGGTCTCGCTTATTCAGGTCTCGCTTCATTCAGGTCCTCGGCTTCATTCGGTCTCGCGTCATTCAGGTCTCGCTTCATGCAGGTCGCGCTCATTCAGGGCCTCGCTTCATGCAGTCTCCGCTCATTCAGGTCTCGCGTCATTCAGGTCTCCGCGTCATTCAAGGTCGCGAGTTCATTCAGGTCTCGCTTCATTCAGGTTCTCGCTTCATTCAGTCTCCTTCATTCAGGTCCTCGCTTAATTAAAGTTTCTCCGCTTCATTCAGGTCTCGCTTATTAAGGTCTCGCTTCATTCAGGGCTCTCGCTCATTCAGGTCTAGCTTCATTCAGGTCTCGCTTCATTCAGTCTCCGCTTCATTCGGATCTCGCTCAATTCAGGGCTCGATTCATTCAGGTCTCGCTTCATTCAGGTCTCGCTTCTTCAGGGCTCGTTCATTCAGGTCTCGTTCATTCAGGTCCTCGCTATCATTCAGGTCTCGCTTCATTCAGGCTGCGCGTCAATTCAGGGCTGCGCGTCATTTCAGGTCTCGCTTCAATTCAGGTCTCGCTTCATTCAGGTCCGCTGCAATTCAGGTCCGCTTCCAATTCAGGCTCGCTTCATTCAGTTCCGCTCTTCAGGTCTCGCTCATTCAGGTCTCGCTCATCAGGTCGCGCTTCTTCAGGTCTCGCTTCATTCAGTCTCTCTTTCATTCAGGCTCGCTTCATTCAGGTCTCGCTTCATTCAGTATCGCTTCATTCAGGTCTCGCTTCATTCAGGTCTCGCTTCATTCAGGTCTCGCTTCATTCAGGTCTCGCTTCATTCAGGTCTCGCTTCATTCAGGTCTCGCTTCATTCAGGTCTCGCTTCATTCAGGTCTCGCTTCATTCAGGTCTCGCTTCATTCAGGTCTCGCTTCATTCAGGTCTCGCTTCATTCAGGTCTCGCTTCATTCAGGTCTCGCTTCATTCAGGTCTCGCTTCATTCAGGTCTCGCTTTATTCAGGTCTCGCTTCATTCAGGTCTCGCTTTATTCAGGTCTCGCTTTATTCAGGTCTCGCTTCATTCAGGTCTCGCTTCATTCAGGTCTCGCTTCATTGCAGGTCTCTCTTCATTCAGGTCGTCGCGTCAGTCAGGTACTCGCTTCATATTCAGGTCTCGCTTCATTCAGGTCTCGCTCATTCAGGTCTCGCTCATTCGGCGCGCTTCAGGCAGCTCGCTGTTCATGCAGGTCTCCGCTCAGGCAGGTCTCCGCTTCATTCAGGTCGCGCTGCAGTCGGTTCTCGCTTCATTCAGCAGGTCTCGCTTCAATTCAGGTCGCGCTTCATTAAGGTCTTCGCTTCATTCAGGGTCTTCGCTTCATTCAGGTCCGCCGCACCTCGCTTCATTCAGGTCGCGCTTCATTCAGGGTCTCTCGCTTCATTCAGGTCTCGCGTCATTCAGGTCTCGCTTCATCAGGTCTCGCTTCATCAGGTCCCGCTTCATTCAGGCTCGCTTCATTCAGGTCTCGCTTCATTCAGGTCTCGATTCATTCAGGTCTCGCTTCATTCATGTCTGCTTATTTCAAGGTCTTCTTTTTGTTTTCAAAATCAGGTCTCGAGTCATTCAGGTCTCCGCTTCATTCAAGTGTCTCGCTTCATTCAGGTCGCGCTTCATTCAGGTCCCTCGCCCCTTTTGTGTGTTTCCAGTCAGGTCTCGATTCATTCAGGTCTCGCTTCATTCAAGGTCCTCGCTTCATTCAGGTCTCGCTCATTCAGTCTCGCTTCAGGCAGCAGGTACTCGCTTACATTCAGGTCTCGCTTCAGTCGGTCTCCGCTTCATTCAGGTCTCAGCGTCATTCAGGTCTCACTTTCAATGCAGGTCTCGCGTCAATTCAGGTCTCGCTTCATTCAGGTTCTTCGCCTCATCAAGTTCTCGCTTCAATTCAAGGTCTCGCTTCATTCAGGTCTCGCTTCATGCAGGTCCCGCTTCATTCAGTCTCGCTCCTCCCTCTCGCTTCATTCAGGTCTCGCTTCATTCAGGTCTCCTTCATTCAGGTCCTCGCGTCACTCAGGTCTCGCTTCATTTCAGGTCCTCGCTTCATTTCCAGGGCTCGCTTCATTCAGGTCTCGCTTCAATTCAGGCGCGCTTCATTCCAGGTCTCGCTTCATTCAGGTCCGCTTCAATAATTCAGGTCCTCTCAGGTCTCGCTTCCATTCAGGTCTCGCTTCATTGGTCCTCAAGGTCTCGCGTCCATATTCAGGTCTCGCTTCATTCAGGTCTCGCTTCATTCAGGTCTCGCTTCATTCAGGTCTCGCTTCATTCAGGTCTCGCTGCATTTCAGGTCGCGCGTCAATTCATTCAAAGGTCGCGCTTCAGTCAGAGTCCCTCGCTTCATTCAGGTCTCGCTTCATTCAGGTCTCGCTTCATTCAGGTCTCGCTTCATTCAGGTCTCGCTTCATTCAGGTCTCGCTTCATTCAGGGTCTCGATTTCATTCAGGCTCGCTGCAGTCAGGTCGCGCTTCATTCGGTCTCGCTTCATTCAGGGCTCCGCTTCATTCAGAGGTCTCGCTTCATTCAGGTCTCTCGCTTCATTCAGGTCTCCGCTTCATTCAGGTCTCAGCGTCATGCAGTCTCGCCTTCATTCAGGCAGTCTCGCTTCATCAGGTCTCGCTTCATTTCAGTCTCGGCTTCTTCAGGTCTCGCTTCATTCAGGTCTCGCTTCATTTCAGGTGTCCCTCCTTTCAATTCAGGCTCGACTGTTTCCCATTCAGGTCCTCCTCCGCGTCATTCGGTCTCGCTTCATTCAAGGTCTCGCTTCATCAGGTCTCGCTTCATTGCAGGTCTCGCTTCATTCAGGTCTCGCTTCATTCAGTCCTCGCTTCATTCATGGCTCGCTTCATTCAGGTCTCGCTCATTCAGGTCTGCTTCATTCAAGTCTCCTTCATTCAGGTCTCGCTTTCTTCAGGTCCCTCGCTTCATTCGGTCTCCTTCATTCAGGTTCTCGCTTCATTCAGGTCTTCGATTTCATTCAGGTCTCTTCAGTTCTCCATCGCTTCATTCAGGGCTCTCTTCAATGCAGTCTCGCGTTCATTCAGGTCTCGCTTCATTCGGTCTCGCTGCATTCAGGTCCTCGCTTCATTCAGGTCTCGCTTCATTCAGGTCTCGCTTCATTTCAGGTCCGCTTCATTCAGGGTATCGCTCTTCAGGTCTCGCTTCATTCGGTTCTCGCTTTCATTCAGGTCTCGCTTCATTACAGGGTCTCGCTTCATTCGGTCTCGCTTCATTCAGGTCTCGCTTCATGCGAGGTCTCGCTTTTCATTCAGGTCTCGCGTCATTCAGGTCTCGCTTTCATTCAGGTCGCTCGCTTCAATTCAGGGCCGCGCTTCATTCAGGGTCGACGCGCTTCCATTCAGGTCGCGCTTCATTCAAGGTCGCAGCTTCATTCCAGGTCTCGCTTCAATTCAGGTCCTCGCTTCATCATTCAGGTCTACCGCTTCATTTTCAAGGTCTCCGCTTTCATTCAGGTCTTCGCTCATTCCAGGTCTCGCTCGTCAGGGCGCGCTTCATTCAGCTCGCTTCATTCAGGTCTCGCGTCATTCAGTCTCGCTTCATTCAGGTCTCCGCTTCAGTCAGGTCGCGCTTCATTCAGGTCCGCGCTTCATTCAGGTCTCCTCGCTTCATTCAGGTCTCGCTTCAATTCAGGTCTCGCTTTCATTCAGGTCCTCGCGTCATTCAGGTCCGCTTCATTCCAGGTCCTCGCTTCATTACAGGTCTCGCTCATTCAGGTCCTCGCTTTATTCCAGGTCTCGCTGTCATTCAGGTCTCTCGTTTATTCCGGTCTCGCTTCATTCATGTCTCCTTTTATCATGCAGGTCCTTCGCTTTATTCAGGTCTAGCTTTATTCAGGTCGCGCTTTTATTCAGGTCCGCGCTTCATTCAGGTCTCGCGTTTATTCAGGGTCTCGCGTTATTCAGGTATCGCTTCATTACAGTCGCGCTTAGTCAGGTCTCGCTTTATTCAGGTCTCGCTTTATTCAGGTCTCGCTTCATTTAGGTCTCGCTTTATTCGAGTCTTGCTTTATGCAGGTCGCCTCGCTTCATTTCATCGGGTCTCGCGGTATTTCAGTCTCGCTTCATTCAGGTCTCCTCGCTTTCATTCAGGTCTCCCGCATTATTCATGTCCGCTTTATTCAGGTCCTCGCTTATGCAGATCTCGCGTTATTCAGTCTCGCTTATTTCAGGTCCTCGCTTTATTCAGGGTCTCGCGTCAGGTAGGTCCTCTGGCTTTATTCGATTTTTTTTTTTTAGGATTAAGGTCTCGCTTTATTCAGGTCTCGTATTTATAGCAATTCAGCGGATGATTTGGGTTCAAGGTTTCTGAAGAACCCGGACTTCGTACATGAAATCGAGAATTTGGCCTGGAAATCTGAAATTTTTTGAGAGAATTCTCGAAAAATCTTCGGTCTGGATTTATTTAGGTATCGTTTTTAGTACTTCGGTCTCGTTTTATGAGGGTCTTTTTTAAGGATTTAAATCTCGTTTTATGAAGGTCTCGTTTTTTACTACGTCTTGTTTCATGAAGGTCTGGACTTAGGTCTCTCCTGGAACGTTTTATCTACATCTCCTAAGTGCAGATATGTGTGTGTCTGTAGATGTCTGTGTGTGCGAGTATGTGTTTGTGCCTGCGTGTGTATAAATGTCTGTGTATGTGCAGATGTGTGTGTGTGTGTGTCTGTGGATGTCTGTGCGTGCCAGTATGTGTCTGTGTTGTGTGTGTTTATGCCCCCCCCCCCCCCCCCCACACACCCACCCACCCACACACCCACCCCCCACACACACACCACCACCACCACACACACACACACACAAACCCCACCCTCTCCCCACCCCAACCAGCCCACCCCAAAGGTAAGAAAAGGTCTGGACTTAGGTCTCACCTGGAACGTTTTATTTACATCTCCTGGGCTGGCCGCTGCTGACAGCTTGACCCCATCCCCAGAAGTGAGGATTAGGTGGTCAGGGCTCCAGTGTATATGAGTGAAGGAATCCTCACTGTCAGGCCTGCACAGATAGTGTGCGTGTAGGTGAATGGGTGGGTGCGAATGTGGGTGGGTGCATGGTAGTGGTTTGTGTGTGTGTGTGTGTATGTGTGTGTGTATGTGGGTGGGTGCATGGCAGTGGTTTGTGTGTGTGAGTGTCTGTGTGTGTTTGTATGTGTGTGTGTGTGTGTGTGTGTATGTGTGTGTATGTGTGTATGCATGGGCCTACACAACGATTGAGGAGCTCCGGTGAGACTGGACTAGTACAGGGCTGTAACATACATGAGTAGGCATGGAAAACAATAGGAAGGTAGGCAGTGGGAGAAGCACATACAGAAGGCCAAGCAAATTTTGCAGGCCCCCCCCCCCACCCTCCACACACACACACCACGCACACACCTCCCCTCTGATCTCACCACTTTATTTGAGCCCCATTGTCCATGCTCCACAAGTGCACCTTCCCCCGGGCATCCAACCCACACAGGAAGGCAGCGTCCTCGGAGAACTTAAGCTGACGCCACACGCCCCGAGCCCCTTGGGTGGGCAGCTCCGAAACCATCACCCCCTCCTTGGGGTTCCACACCAAGATGGAGGACACAGTCTTGGGGGGGTACACTTTCGGGGAAGCGGGTGCAGGGACGGTGCGCGTGTACATCTCCCCTGTGATAGCCGGTGGCGGTGGTGCCTTTGTTAGGGTGGCTTTTCTGGGCTGTCTGAGTTGGGGTCCTGTCTGACAGGCCCGCCCTGCGAACGGTGTAAACACCCTATCCTCTTCTTCTCCGTCCTCGCCCTCCCAAGGGGCGGCCTGGGACACGGGGGGGTCTTTCAAGGGGTCCTGGGTGGCATTGGCTTCGCCAGGGGGGGCCTGGTTGGTATCGGCTTCACCAGGGGGGGCCTGGGTCCCATCTGTCACTGTGGGGGGGTCCTGAGAGCCATTGGCTTCACCGGGGGGGGCCTGAGTGGGTGAACTGGTGCTGGCACCGCTTGGTTGCACGGCGGAGTCTGTGGCTGTTGGGGTGGGTGAGGCTGAATCTGACAGGGCTTGGTCTTGCATGGTGGGTGGCGGTGGATCTTGAGAGAGTGGGTCTTGAGTGCTGGCTGTGGCTGGATCTAGGGTCTGCTCGTCTTGCGTGTCGGGCAGGGACAAAAGGGACGGCAGCTGGTCGCTGGGGGCCCTTGGAGAGGGGGAGACAACTTCCGAGGTGGGGAAGGACGTCGACATAGATGCATCTAGCACCTCCGACAAGGCGCTCGCCAACACAGACCTCTCAGGAGCCGGGGTGGGAGGGGTGCCCTCCACCGAACGGTACGTGACGGTGGCGAGGAGTTCGCCCTGCGGGGCGAACACTGCGTCGGAGCATGGAAACTCGCCCAACTGCGCCCCCTCAAAAATGTCCCACATCTCAACAAGGCTTTGGTCGCTGCGTGGAGGGGGGGCCTCGGACTGCGCCGGGACCAGCTCCAATACACTGTTGCTAGGCGCACGGAAGGAAGTACTGCCCACCCCGGCGCCGGAAGCAGAGGCTAGCGCGGCTCGCAATGCGCGCATCCCTCGGACGTTGGGCGGGCGCGAGCTTGCGTCCATGGACGCCGGCTTTTTGAGGATGGCCAAGTGCTTATTATCGGAGTGGAAAGCGAAGCTGATCTCCATTGGACGTTGCTCGGGGCAGTCTGACATCTACGGGGTGAAGCAGGGGGGGGGGGGGGGGGGGGGGGGGGGGGGGGGGGGGGGGGGGGGAGGGGGGGGGGGGGGGGGGGGGGGGGGGGGGGGGGGGGGGGGGGGGGGGGGGGGGGGGGGGGGGGGGGGGGGGGGGGGGGGGGGGGGGGGGGGGGGGGGGGGGGGGGGGGGGGGGGGGGGGGGGGGGGGCCGAGAGACAGATGTAGGACGTTCAATACGGTGTCCGATTCAGATGGGAGTTGGAATTGTGGAAGTTTCATACCAAAGGAGGGGAACACTTTTTTTTAGTTTCAAGGAAAGCCATTAAGCATATGGCAGCTTTTTTCTTGCCCCCCCCCCCCCCCCCCCCCCCCCCCCACAACCTGATTCGAAGTAAGAAGTTATGAAAGGAATTTCACCCCAGGAGGTGGATCTCCACACAAAAACCAGGGGCACCGAGGATTCAGTTCAAATGGTGTTGTTCAAATTGTTTTTGTATTGTTTTTATTATTTTAGTTGTTGCTGCTGTTACTGTTTTGTTTTAGTTGTTGCCGCATAGACTCTGCGAACAAGTTCGATGCAGCGTCGCCTGCGACGCTAAAAATTGGCGGAGAGTGATCGCGAGGGAGCGACAGGTGGCAACAAAAGAGAGTTAGTTACGAGGCCGTTGGCTGACGTGTCGGGCTTCATCACGGTCAGACGGATGGATGGATGGTTGGATGGATGGACGGACAAATGGGTAACCCTGGGGGCTCCTGCCCCCCAGAAGGGGGGGCTCCGCCAAAAAGAGAAGCTATGATATGAAGTCTACACACTTCTGGTGGTTGGCCCCAGTGCAAGCAAACAGGCTGGCCCCAACAACCTCACACCCCATAAAGTGTACTATAAAGTGTACAATTTATATATTACACACTTATTGGGATGCTCCCTTCTACAATTCCATGTCATCTAGCCAAGGAGCTTCTTTAGTAGCGCTTCAAATCCCCACGGGTGCGATTTAGTGTTACCGGTCGCTGTCAACAGCCATGGTAGCTTTGTCCAGGTAAAGTAGCAGCACGTTCCCTACCGCCGTAAGACTGGGTTCCCTTAATACCACGCCTCACCAGGTGTTATCACTACTTTTCTTCAGTAGCAGGACCATTATTTTCGCAAGATGCGCTCCAGCTAGGGATTACCTTCATGTCCCTGCTGCCAGGCTGGTGGCCCACATTGATTAGTTTGCCATGGTGGCAGTTTGTCATGGTGGCAGGTTGCCATGGGGGCAGTTTGCCATGGTGCCATGGTGGCAGTTTGTCATGGTGGCAGATTGCTATGGGGGCAGTTTGCCATGGTGCCATGGTGGCAGGTTGCCATGGGGGCAGTTTGCCATGGTGCCATGGTGGCAGTTTGTCATGGTGGCAGATTGCCATGGGGGCAGTTTGCCATGGTGCCATGGTGGCAGGTTGCCATGGGGGCAGTTTGCCATGGTGCCATGGTGGCAGTTTGTCATGGTGGCAGATTGCCATGGTGGCAGTCCCCAGCTTCGGCGTATGGAACAGTCTCCTTCACACCACGCCCCACCAGGCGTTTTTGTTGTTGAAAAAAGTAATGATAACGCCTGGTGGGACGTGGTACTAAGGGAGCCCCATCTTAGGCGGGAGGGAACGGGCTGCTACTTTTCCTGGACAAAGCTACCATGGCGCTTGACAGCGACTGCTAACACTAAATCGCATCCGTGGGGATTCGAACCAGGCAACTTCTTCGTTCTTTCTAGGAGCTCAACCATTGAGCCATTCATTGGAACGGGGATGTTTTTTTGGTTACTTACCTTGACTCCATTTATTGCATTCCAGATGTATGCCCTATAAGAGGCATCTGTAGTGACGGCAAAGCGACTGCAGGTAGCAGAAGGGGGCACATGGGTGTGATGATGATGGTGATTGTGGAGGCAGTGATGGTGGTTGTGGCGGTGGAGGCAGTGGTGATGGACTGGTGGTAGTGGTGGCGGCAACCAATCAACTAACCACCCAACCCAGCTCACCACCCAGCTCACCACACAAGCTACGCGCCCCACCTCACCACCCAACTCATCACCCACCCACCTCACCACCCAACCTACGCAACCCACCTCACCACCCAACCCACCTCACCACCCACGTCACCACCAACCTCACCACCCAACCCACCACCCACCTCACCACCAACCTCACCACCCAACCTACGGGACCCACCACACCACCCAACCTACCCCACCCAACCTACTCAACCCACCTCACCACCCAACCTACCTCACCACCCAAACTACTCGACTCACCACCCAACCTACCCAACCCACCTCACCACCCAAACCACATCACCACCCAAACTACTCGACCCACCTCACCACCCAACCCACCACCAACCTCACCACCCCACCACCTCACCACCCAACCCACCACCCACCTCACCACCCACCTCACCACATAACCCACAACCCACCTCACCACCCAACCTACGGGAACCACCTCACCACCCAACCCACCACCCACCTCACCACACAACCCACCACCCACCTCACCACCCAACCCACCACCCACCCCACCACCCAACCCACCACTCACCTCACCACCCAACCCACCACTCACCTCACCACCCAACCTACGGGACCCACCTCACCACCCAACCCAACCCACCACCCACCTCACCACCCACCTCACCACCCACCTCACCACCCAAACCACATCACCACCCAAACTACTCGACCCACCTCACCACCCACCCAACCTCGCCACCCAACCTACGCAACCCACCTCACCACCCAACCCACCACCCACCTCACCACCCAACCTACCCAACCCACCTCCCACCCACAACCACATCCACCGCCCAAACTACGACGACTAACTAGACCCACCTCAGCTACCCAACCACCCCACCAACACAACATCAGCAACCACCCCCTCACCACCCAACACACCATACAATCCTACGCACTCCACCTCACGCACCCCACCACCTCACAACCCAACCCACCCCCACTCAACACGACCCAACATCAGCAACCCACCTAACCAACCCAACCCACCACCACCCAACATCACCACCCAACATCAGCACCCACCTCACACCCAACCCACCAACCACACCTCACCACCCAACCATCACCACCCAACCCACCACCCACCTCACCACCCAACCTCAGCAACCCACCTCACCACCCAACCCACCACCCACCTCACCACCCAACCTCAGCAACCCACCTCACCACCCAACCCACCACCCACCTCACCACCCACATAACACCCACCTCACCACCCAACCCACACCCACCTCACCACCCAACCGCAGCAACCCCCTCACCACCAACCCACCACCACACATCACACCCAACCTCAGCACACCCTCACCACCCACCCACCACCCACCTCACCACCAACCTTCAAGCAACCCACCGCACCACCAACCACCACCCACCTCACCACCCAACATCAGCAACCCACCTCACCACCCAACCCACCACCCACCTCACCACCCAACATCAGCAACCCACCTCACCACCCAACCCACCACCCAACTCAGCACCAACTCAGCACCACCTCACCACACAACCCACACCCACCCACCACCAGACTCAGCAACCAACCGCCCACCAAACCCACCACCCCCCTCACCACCCAACATCAGCAAACCCAACCCACCTCACCACCCAACCCACCACCCACCTCACCACCCAACATCAGCACCCACCTCACCAACCAACCCCCACCCACCTCCCACCCAACAATCAGCACCCACCCCACCTCACCACCCCACCAACCCACCTCACCACCAACCAACATCAGCAACCCAACCTCACCACCCAGCCCACCACCCCCTCACCACCCAACATCAGCAACCCACCTCACCACCCACCAACGCATCCCCCCCCCCCCCCCCCCCCCCCCCCATCTCACCATCCACCTCACCACCTCCCCCCCCCCACACACACCTCCTCCTCCTCCCCCCCCCCCCCCCCCCCCCCACCAGCCTCTCACCACCCAACCCACCACCCACCTGTCAGGAGCAAACGGCGAGCGCCCCTCCACGTTGTCAAATGTGCCAGCTAGCTCCCCTACTAAGTCCCCGTTGACAGCGTTGTACAGAAGAGAGTCTTCATCCTGGCAACTGATAAGACGGGTGCTATCGGGTGACCATGCAAAGTGAGAGGAGAAGAAGGGGTCGCACAGCTCCCTCAACTGCACATATGTGGGAAACAGCAACTAATATTAGTGTTTGCAAATTCAAATCATCATGCAAAGTGAGAGGAGAAGAAGGGGTCGCACTGCTCCCTCAACTGTAGATTTGAAGGCAACGGCAACTAATATTAGTGTTTGCAAAACTAATATAAGCTCATAAGAAAGTAATATTAGACATTAAATTTCCTAAAAAATATTATCCTAATCATACACAAATTATGAAGTACCAGATAGGTCACTTAATAACTAAGCCTTCAATGGGTGAAATATGCAGGGCCCGGCAACTAATATAAGTGTTTGAAAAAATAATATTAACTAATATTATTTTAGTGTCACAATAATATTAGTTTTTCAAATAATTCAAATTCTGGTGAGATGGCTCATCCGACTAATATTATATCATATGATGTAATATTATTTATTCACTAATATTATATAACATAGCCGACCCCTAGATATATGAAGAAGATGTAAGTAAAATCATCCATGAAGGGCCTCATGTCGAGTACTGTTACCACTATGAATATACCACAGCCACGTCCCAAGCAAGGTACTACATGACATGCGCTATTGCGCTCTCCTCTGGTTTTGGAGCCCAACCGCGCGATTGACGCAATTTTTTGACCCCCCTCTGGATGCAGCGCGCGGATTTCCGTTATCAGTTGAGTCAAAAGCGCAACCTAAAAGGGGGCAGTTGCGTCAAAAGCGCAACCCAAAATAACACAAGGTAGCACACTGGTCCCAGGGGCCTGCCATGTTTTTGCTGTCAATGGAGCTGCCTAGAAGCTGCTGAGGGTGCAGAAGACCCCAGGGACCCACGCTGTTGTTGCTGTCAATGGAGCTGCCTAGAAGCTGCTAAGGGTGCCGAACACCCCAGGGACCCACCGTGTTGCTGCTGTCAATGGAGCTGCCTAGAAGCTGCTAAGGGTGCCGAAGACCCCAGGGATCCACGCTGTTGTTGCTGTCAATGGACCACAGCTGAGCCTGAGAATGTGCTGACAGCAACAAACATGCTGTCAATGACCACAGCTGTTGTCAGGACGTCCATGCTCAGGCTCAGCTGTGGTCCATTGACAGCAACAATGACAGCAACACTGACAGCAACAACAACAATGACTGGAATAGACCATGCACAGCTGTGGTCCATTGACAGCAACAATGACAGCAACACTGACAGCAACACTGACAGCAACAACAACAATGACTGGAATGGACCATGCACAGCTGTGGTCCATTGACAGCAACAATGACAGAAACACTGACAGCAACACTGACAGCAACAACAACAATGACTGGAATGGACCATGCACAGCTGTGGTCCATTGACAGCAACACTGACAGCAACACTGACAGCAACAACAACAATGACTGGAATGGACCATGCACAGCTGTGGTCCATTGACAGCAACAATGACAGCAACACTGACAGCAACACTGACAGCAACACTGACAGCAACAACAACAATGACTGGAATGGACCATGCACAGCTGTGGTCCATTGACAGCAACAATGACAGCAACACTGACAGCAACAACAAAAATGACTGGAATGGACCATGCACAGCTGTGGTCCATTGACAGCATCACTGACAGCAACACTGACAGCAACAACAACAATGCCGTCCCAGGAACCTACCTTATTGTTGCTGTCAATGGACCACAACTGAGCCTGAGCATGTGCATCCCCCTTGGGCCCACCAGCGGGGGGATCCAGGAGCAGAAGCATTCTTTTGCCTTCTGGGGAGAAGGAGATGGACCTGATTTGGAGGGTGGTGGTGGTGGTGGTGGTGGTGGTGGTGATGGTGGTGGTGGTGATGGTGGTGGTGGTGGTGATGGTGGTGGTGGTGGTGGTGTTGGTGATGGTGGTGGTGGTGATGGTGGTGGTGTTGGTGATGGTGTTGGTGTTGGTGATGGTGGTGGTGGTGATGATGGTGGTGGTGGTGATGGTGGTGGTGATGATAGTGGTGGTGGTGGTGGTGGTGGTGATGATGATGGTGATGGTGGTGGTGATTGTGGTGGTGATGATGGTGGTGGTGGTGATGATGATGGTGGTGATGATGGTGGTGGTGGTGGTGGTGGTGGTGGTGATGATGATGGTGATGATGATGGTGATGACGATAATGATGATAATGATGGTGGTGGTGATGATGATGATGATGATGTTGATGATGTTGATGATGATGATGATGAAGATGATAATGATAATGATAATGATGATCAGGAGGTAGCATCCTCCACGAAAAGTTGAGCGTAGCCGATCGATTTATTCTGAATATAGACTGTATATGACATAATTATTTGCTATTTATTGAACATGTTTCCAGATTTTTCTGGGCATTTAATTTAGGGGGGGGGGGGGGGGGGGGGGGTCAGCCCTCATTTGTTTTTTGCTAACTTTCTACTCAGACCTCCAAATGCAATTCTGAGACCACCTATGAGTAGGCCCTGGCTAACTTTGGACCTCGTGCAAGAAGTATATACCTCCTCACCCCCCCCCCCCCCACCCCCCCCCACCCCATACCCAAACCCACCACCCCACACACAGCCCATTCCAAATGCAATTATAAGACTACCCATGAGTAGGCCTTGGTAAGGGCAGTCCATTGGAACCACTTTGGGCCTCGTGCAATAAGGATATACCCCCCCCCCCCCCCCCCCCCCCCCTCAACCCACACACAAACTGACAGCAACCGAATTGAATCAAAACGCCGCCGTGCTTCTGTTCCTTTCCTTTTCCGCGCCTCTCGGCATCCCCTTCCTATCTGTCTTCCTTTCCAGTTATTTATCTTTCTTTCTTTCTTTCTTCTTTCTGTATGCAAGATGGCGCTAGCTGGTCTGTGGGAGCTACAGACCAAGGAGTTAGAGTTCATGGGGAAGATTGCCAAGCAGTTGAAGCCAGACAGATAGACCTTAAGGGGTAGTGACCAGACCAGAATCATGATTAAAAAAACAGAGCATGTGCACCGTATTGTTTTTTTAATTGCGTTTAGAGTGTCTGTGCTGGGTTTGATGTTTACATCTTTTTCTGGCCGCCTCATGCGACGGCAAAGGGTAGCTTAAGTACTTGAACAACCTGAGAGGGGTGCAGAACTGTTTTTTTACTATTGTGCGATCCCTGCACTATAAATCCGAGGACGCCATTGTGTGCGCCATACAGTAAACCCTCTGAATCCATATCTAAGTTGTAAAAAAAAAGGTATTCCTATTTAAAGGGGGGGGGGGGGGGGGGGGGGGGGGGTCAGCCCCACTCAGGGTTTTTAGGCTATACGTCTGGAGCTTTTTTTTTTTTACTCCTGTGATGATGATGATAATCATAATGACGATGATGATGATGATCATCATCATGATGCTGCTGCTGATGCTGATAATGACAATGATCAGAATGACAATGATAATGCTGCTGCTGCTGCTGCTGATGATGATTGGATGACGATGGTGATGATGATGATCATAGCCCCCCCCCCCCCCCCCCCCCCCCCCTCCCCACGAATATACCCCACATTCCCCCCACCTCACCCCACCTGCATTGGAACTCTACTTCGACACTGCCAGTGCGTGACTGGTAGAGCTTCATGATGCTGCCTGTCTGTAAGCCCACTGCATCCCTCAATGCCACTGTCGCTGCAAACATCTTGCCTGACGGAGAGAACACGGGGCCTGCCCCCTCCACTTCGCAAAACATCTTCCCACTTTTTGTGCTCCATACGCCAACCTGTGAGCAGGCAGTTCATCAAGCAGTACATCAGGCAGTACATCAGGCAGTACATCAGCTGTAAACATCTTGACTGATAGAGAGAACATGAGTCCTGCCCCCTCCACTTTACAAATCATCTTAACAACTTCCGTGCTTCATACGCCAACTAATGATGGATGCAGTACATCAGGCAATACTTTAGGTGCAGCAGACAGTACAGCAGGCAGTACAGCAGGCAGTACAGCAGGAGTTGAGGGAGGTAACTGGTGGCCACAACCATAGTGCCATCAGGACGACTCACAGTTTCCCCGTCTAACACACGAATATATGGACCCTCAACACAGTAATCCACCACCGGGGGTGTGTTGGTATGCTTGTGTGCGTATGTGTGTGTGTGCTGTGTGGTGGCGTAAGCATACCAGCACACACAAATATGTCAACCCTCAACACAGTAACCCACCATCGGAGGGGGAGTGGCCACTAGGCAGCGGTGCAGCGGTGGGCGACTGGCAGCCGCGACCATTGTGCCGTCAGGACTACACACAAATTCCCCATTTGACTTGTAGGAGGCCGCCAGCTCACATATCGGCTTGCATGTGTCGGTGTCCCATACCTGCACATGGTAGTGTGTATGGTAGTGCGAATGGCAGTGTGCATGGTAGTGTGCATGGTAGTGTGCATGGCAGTGTGCATGGCAGTGTGCATGGTAGTGTGTATGGTAGTGTGCATGGTAGTGTGCATGGCAGTGTGCATGGTAGTGTGTATGGTAGTGTGTATGGTACTGTGCATGGTAGTGTGTATAGTCGTGTATGGTAGTGTGTACGTGACAATGATCGCTGCACGTCAGCTGCACGTAGCAAAAAAACAAAACAGTCCCATCTCACCTGGACCACCATGTCCCTGTTGACAATGATCGCAGTACGTAGCCAAAACACAAAACAGTGCATTCTCACCTGGACCACCATGTCCCTGTTGACAATGGTCGCTGTACGTAGCCAAAACACATAACAGTGCATTCTCACCTGGACCACCATGTCCCTGTTGACAATGATCGGTGTAAGTAGCCAACAAAAAAACAGCGCCCCCTCACCTGGGCTACCATGTCCCCGTCCACAATGATTGCGATGCCACTAGGACCGAAGCAAGCCCTGTGGATGTAAGTGGGGGGGATGTCTGGGACGACTTTCTTGTGCACCTTAGCAAATGCTTTCTCTAGTTGGAGTCTGTGCTGAGCAGCGGCTTCTTCCTTGGCGGCTTCCGCATTCCAAACTCGAGCGGAGCAATCGGCGGATCCCGTCATAAGAGACTTGCTGTCATTAGAAAAGGCGATGACACTGACCTCTCCCAGGTGACCCTGGTAGCCTGTGGACAGCCGTTTGCCAGTGTGCGCCTCCCATAACACGATAGAGTGGTCTTTGCCGCCACATGCCAGCAAATGCAGATCGGGTGAGTAGGCTAAGCATGTGATTTCGCTTGAGAGGGCCTTGATCTGCCCCATTTTTATCCCAGCCTGGAGCTCCCACAGGGCAATGTCTCCCCCTGGGTGAGCCAAGGCTGCAAACCTGTAAGGGAGCGGCAACTTATATTAGTGTTTTAATTACTAATATTAAGTAATATGAAGTACAGGTAGTACTAACCTGTAGGGAGCGGCAACTTATATAAGTGTTTTAATAGCTAATACTAAGTAACATTATATGAAGTAATATGAAGAACAGGCAGTACATACCTGTAGGGAGCGGCAACTTACATTAGTGTTTTAATTACTAATATTAAGTAATATGAAGTACATGCAGTACAAACCTGTAGGGAGCGGCAACTTATATTAGTGTTTTTATCACTAATATTAAGTAATATGAAGTACCGGCAGTACACACTTGTAGGGAGTGGCAACTAATATTAGTGTTTTTATTACTAATATGAGCTAATATGAACAAATTTAAAGGACAGGCCGTACAAATCTCACTATCATTAGTCGGCTCGACCAACTAATATTAACTAACATTAGCTACAGTTGATATTATTCATTCACTTAAATTAACTAACAAAGCCGTTCCCTACCAACCTGGCATGTGGGGGCACCGCCATGGCCAGCACGGGGCTAGTGACCGACAAGGTGGTGGTGGTGTGTGTGTGTGTGTGTGTGTGTGTGGGGGGGGGGGGGGGGGGGGGGGGGCAGGGGGTGAGGCATTACTCTGTATGCCGTTCGCATGTCATATTGTGAAGCATCCTTTGAGCGCTTCAGCTAAATTAACTAACCTAGCCGTTCCCTACCAACCTTGCATGTGGGGACACCGCCATCGCCAGCATTGGGCTAGTGACCGGCAAGGTGTTGTGTGTGTGTGTGTGTGTGTGTGTGTGTGTGTGTGTGTGAGGGGGGGGGGGGGGGGGGGGGGCAGGGGTGAGGCATTACCCTGTATGCCGCTCGCATGTCATATTGTGAAGCATCCTTTGAGCGCTTCAGCTAAATGAACTAACATAGCCGTTCCCTACCGACCTTGCATGTGGGGACACCGCCATCGCCAGCATGGGGCTAGTGACCGACAAGGAGACAGTGTGGATGTTGGTGCGGACCTGCCAGCCTGGCATGCGGGGATCTGGCATGTGTACCCAACCGGACATGTGTACAAAGCTGTCATCTCAGTGCCCCCCCCCCGTTCCCCACCTACCTGGCTTGTGGGGACACCGCCATCGCCAGGACGGGGCTAGTGACCGACAAGGAGACGATGTGGATGTTGGTGCGGACCTGCCAGGCCACGACTTCATCGTTGCACACACTCGCGACCGCCAGGCTGTCAGAGCTGAAGCACATGAGCGAGCTGCAACGCTGCACGCCGATTTGTTTGGTGGTCTTGGCGTCCCATATCACCACCCGGCGGTCGCTGTACGCCGCTGCCACCATACTCCCATCAGGCGAGATAGCGACGTGGTTCACAGTAGCGCCTCTGTCTTTGTCAGGCTGTGGCAGGAGGCGGTGGGGGGTGAGGGGTACGGGGTGAGTGGTGAGTGGTGTGAGGTGAGTGGTGTGAGGTGAGAGGTGAGGAAGATACCACAGGCACCACCATACTCCCATCAGGCGAGATTGCAGCGTGGTTCACAGTAGCACCTCTGTCTTTGTCAGGCTCTTGCAGGAGGCGGTGGGGGGGGGGTGAGGGATGAGGGGTGAGGGATAAGTGCGAGTGGTGAGTGGTGAGTGGTGAGTGGTGTGAGGTGAGAGGTGAGAGGTGAAGAATAGACCACAGGCACCACCATACTTCCATCAAGAGAGAGATAGCAATTGGTTCACAGTAGCACCTCTGTCTTTGTCAGGCTGTGGCAGGTTGCGGTGGGGGGTGAGGGGTACGGGGTGAAGGATAGGGGTGAGTGGTGAGTGGTGTGAGGTGAGAGGTGAAGAATAGACCACAGGCGCTAACGAAGTCCCATACAGAGAGATAGCAATTTGGTTCACAGTAGCACCTCTGTCTTCGTCAGGCTGTTGCAGGGGGCGGTGGTGGGTGAGGGGTGAGGGGTGAGGGTGAGGTGTATGTGTTGAGTGGTGTGAAGTGAGAGGTGAGGAAGAGACCACAGGCGCCAACAAAGCCCCATACAGAGAGATAGCAGCGTGGTTCTCAGAAGCACCTCTGTCTTTGTCAGGCTGTTGCACAAGGCGGCGAGGGTGAGGGGTGAGGGGTGAGGGGGGAAAGGTCTAGACAGTATGCTAGAAAAATGGGTGTGTGACTGTACATGTGAGAGAGTGTGTTCTGAGTTGTGTGTGTGTGTGTGTGTGTGTGTGTGTGTGTGTGTGTGTGTGTGTGTGTGTGTGTGTGTGTGTGCGTGTGTGTGTGTTATGATTTTGTAGTGTTCTCATTTGTGTGTGTGTTCTGAATTGTGTGTTGGTGTGTGTGTGTGTGTGTGTGTGTGTTAATGCGAGTGTTTTTCGATTTGTGTGTTGTGTGTTCTGATGTGTTGATTCATGCAGTGTGTTCTTATTTGTGTGTTGTGGTGGTGTGTGTGTTTGTGGGTTCTGATTTTTGTAGTTTCTCTACAATTTGTGTGTGGTTTTTCTGATTTGTGTGTGTGTGTGTGTGTGTGTGTTATGATTTTGTAGTGTTCTCATTTGTGTGTGTGTTCTGATTTTGTGTTGTGTGTGTGTTGCTTAATGCTAGTGTTTCTGAATTTTGGTGTTGTGTTGGTGTGTGGTTGTGTGTGTGTGTGTGTTGTGTTTTTAATGGCAAGTGTTGTTTTCTGATTTGTGTGTGTGTGTGTGTGTTGTGTGGTGTGTGTGTTGTTATGATTTGTATTGTTCTCATTTGGTGTGGTGGTGTTTCTTATTTGGTGTGGTGTGTTGTGTGTGTGTGTGTGTGTGTTAATAGGCGAGTGTGTTCCGATTTGTGTGGTGTGCGTGTTAATGCACGTGTTTTCTGATTTTTGAGTGTGTGTTTCTGATGTTGTGTTGTGTTATGCAAGTGTGTTCTGATTTGTTGTGTGTGTTGTGTGTTGTGTGTGTTTGTTAATGCGAGTTTGTTTGATTTGTGTTTGTAGGTTGTGTGTGTGTTAAGCCGAGTGTGTTCTGATTTGTCGTGTGTTGTAGGTGTGTGGTGGTGTGTGTTTTTAATGCGAGTTGTTCTGATTTGTGTTGTGTTGTGTGTGTCATAATGCGATTGTTTCCTGGTTTGTGTGGTGTTGTGTGTGTGTGTGTGTGTGTGTGTTAATGCAAGTGTGTTCTGATGTGTGTGTTTGTTCTAATTTGTGTGTGAGTGTATGTGTCCTGATTTGTGTGTGTGTTCTGATGTGTGTGTGTCTGTGTGTGTCTGTGTTCTGATTTGTGTGTGTTCTGTTTTTGTTTGTGTGTGTGGTGTGTGTGTTGTGTGTGTGTGTGTGTGTTCTGATTTTGTAGTGTTCTCATTTGTGTGTGTGTTCTGATTTGTGTGTTGTGTGTGTGTGTGTGTGTGTTATGATTTTGTAGTGTTCTCATTTGTGTGTGTGTTCTGATTTGTGTGTGTGTTTCTGATTTTTTGTGTGGTGTGCTGTGTGTATGTGTGTTTGTGGGTTAGAGGGTGGGAGGGGGGCGAGGGGGGGGGGGGGGGGCGGAGGGTGGGGGGGGGTGGGGAGGGGGGGGGGGGGGGGGGGGGGGGTGGGAAGGCGAGGGGGGGCGAGGTGGGGGGGGGGGGGCCGGGGTGAAGGGCAAGGGGGGGCTGATGGGTGAGGGGTGGGTGCTGATGTGTGGTGGGGTAGGCAAGGGGGGTCTGATTTGTGTGTGTGTTGTGTGTGGTGGGTGTGGTGTGGGGGGGAATGGCGCGGGTTCGGCATTTGGTGTGTGGGGGGGTGTGGGGGTGGGGGTTTAAATGCGAGTTGTTCGGAGTGGTGTAGTGGGTGGGGGGGGGGGGTGGGTTAAGGCGAGTGGTGGGCTGATGTGTGGGGGGGGTGTGGGGATGTTAATGCGAGTGTGTGCTGATTTGTGAGTGTGTGTGGTGGTGTGTGGTGTGTGTGTTCATGCAAGGTGTTTCTGATGTGTGTGTTGTTCTAATTTGTGTGTTCGTGTATGTGTCCTGCTGTGTGTGTGTTCTGGATTGTGTGTGTCTGTGTTTCTGTGTCTGCTTTGGGTGTGTTCATGATTTGTGTGTGGTGTGTGTGTGTGTTCTGCTTCGTAGTATATCGCATTTGTGGTGTGGCTCCGGATTTGTTTGTGTTTTGTTGTGTTTTTGGTGTGTTATGTTTTTTGTCGTGTTCCATTTGTCTTGTGTGTCTCTGCGATTGTCGTGTGTGTGGGTTTGATTTTGTGTTTGTGTTGTTCGTGTTATGATTTTTGTAGTGTTCTCCCATTTTTGTGTGTTCTGATTGTGGTGTGTGTGTGGTGTTATATTTTTGTTAGTGTTCTCATTGTGGTGTGTTCCTGATTTGGTTTGTGTTTGTGTGTGTGTGGGGTGGTTGTGGTGGTGTGTGTGTTTATGATTTTGTAGTGTTCTCATGTGTGTGTTGTTTTCTGATTTTGGTGTGTGTGGGTGTGTGGGTGGTGTGTTATGAATTTGTCGTGTTTCGCAGTTGTGTTTGTGTGTGTGTGTTTGTGTTGCCCTTCCTACCCAGCTAGCTGAAGATACCCTACCCTGCCCCATCACGCAAACTTACCTTCAACCTTGCATGTCCGATTCTGCGTCCACTCTTGGAGTCCCATACATAGCAGCTCAGGTCACTGCAACAGGCGCATGGGATGTTTAAATATGACTGCATAAAGATGAATGAATAATTGACTGAAAATACGAATTAACAAGTGACTGCACAAATAGAAAAGAATAATAACTGTTCAAATATGAATGAATAAATGACTGCATAAAGACGAATTAATAAATGACTGTACGCATGTGAATTGATAAATTAATGTTCAAATACGAATGAAAAAATGGCCGTGCAAATGTGAAATTTACAAATGACTGCACAAATAGAAAAGAATAATAACTGTTCAAATATGAATGAATAAATGACTGTGCAAATACGAATTAACAAGTGACTGCACAATTAGAAAAGAATAATAACTGTTCAAATATGAATGAATAAATGACTGCATAAAGACGAATTAATAAATGACTGTACGCATGTGAATGGATGAATTAATGTTCAAATACGAATGAAAAAATGACTGTGCAAATATTAATTTACAAATGACTGTGCAAATAGAAAAGAATAATAACTGTTCAAATACGAATGAATAGATGACTGTGCAAATATGAATTAACAGGTGACTGCACAAATAGAAAATAATAATAAATGTTCAAATATGAATGAAAAAAAATAACTGTAACTGTGCAATATGAACTGAATATGAACTGCTCCACATATGAATGGCACAACGTGACTAAAAATATGACTGAATAAAGCAAGCATTAACCATGAAGTATCGAAGCCATGGCAAGTTGCGCTTTTTGAAAGCAACACAAAATTGACAAAAATATAGTCCTGGGTGGGGGACATCCCTTTTCAGGGTTTAGGGTTAGGGTTTATTGGTCGTCAATTCGGGAGAGGCCATTGAAATCTATATAGATCTATATAGATTCTTTCTTATTGGCGAAGCTGCGATTTTTTAAAAAATCGGCCATAGGGCACCTTTACCAAAAATCAAAATCTGGTTTTTTTTTACAATATGGGGAATTAGGGCCACCATTGATATTGGCAGGCGCTTCGACTGGATTGTTTTCCGGTGTCTTATTCTGATTTTGTAACTGAAATGTTGTTAAATATACCACAAATATATATATTTGCTATATATATCTATATAGATCTATATTTTTGGGAAATATAGATCTATTTGGCCGGCCACACCAGTCGTCATGTTGGGGACCCAGGGCTTTTGTTTCCGGGATATTTAATAAAGCGGACCCCTTCCTGTAATTATGGGACACCATTTTGGGCGAAAAATTGTCGCCAATAAAAATGAAAAAAAAAAAAAAAAAAAAAAACAAAAAAGTTTTTGTGTTGCCCTAAATGGCCGAACAAGCTCAAAAAGGCTAGAAAAGCTACAAAAGCCATAAAATCACTGAGACACTGTCCCTGGAGAAAACCATACAGCTATAAAAAACCACTTTCAGATTTGAAAAAAAAAAAAAAGGGCCCCTAGGTTTGTACATGTATTTCAGTTGGCGAAAGTACAAATGGTATATACAATTATACATCTTGTGGGGTTCAGTTCATCAACGCCTTTTATTTGTAAGTCCTTCCTATCACGGTTAGGCAAGTCCCTTAAGCCTGTTGTTGTTGTTGTTGTTGTTTTTGTTGTTGTTTTTGTTGCTGCTGTTGTTGTTGTTGACGTTGTTGTTGTCGTTGCTGTCGTCGTCGTTGTTGTTGTTGTTGTTGTTGTTGTTGTTGTTCTTGTTGCTGTCGTCGTCGACTTAGTTGTTGTTGTTGTTGTTGTTGATGTTGTTGTTGTTGTTGTTGTTGTTGTTATTGTCATCACCGTTGGCGTTGTTGCTGCTGTTTTTGTCATTGTTGTCATTGTCGTTACATACACAAGGTGGCAAAGAAACGGCGAGCACTTACGGAGCCAGGCTGATGACTTGGTTGCCATCGTCCATGTAGGCCAAGCCAGCTACTATGGTCGGGTGGCCCACCAGGCTGTTGACCTGCAGAGCATTGCATGCAGGGTAAATATTCAGGGAGTGTGCTTCTTGCCACGTCGCAATGTAATGGGTGGAAGTCCTGGGGTAGCTCTGCACACACACGAGGCAGGCTACTAAGGTCAGCTGGCCCATCAGGCACATTACATGCAGGGCATTGCAGGCAGGGTATGAATGTAGAAAGGGTATGGATGCAAGTGAGTGCTCTGTGACACATCGCTTTACAATGGGATTATTATTATATTATATATTAAATATTATTCGATATATATATATATATATATCGAATAATATTTAATATATATATATATATAATAGGGTTATAGGGTTGTTTAGGGGTTTTAGGGTTTTTTAGATATATATATATATATCCCCTTCTCTCCTCGAATAATATTTAATTAATACTATCATTCTATCTGATCTATCTATCTATTCTATCTATCTATCTATCTTCTATCTATCTATCTAGAAATCATTGGTCGTGGGTCCCGGTCAGCGGGTCGTGGTTGGTGTTCAATTATTCGCGTACCCCACGTGCCATGGCGTGCGATGTGTAACCGACTCAACCGGACTTTCTGTACCACTCAACTCGCAAACCCCGCCCCCCGCGAAATTTCAAAAATTTGCCGAAACTGCAGTAGCGCAAAGAGCTAAGCATGGGGTTGTTTAGGTCGAATCGGGGTGGGCGTCGTTATCTAGGGAGGGGTGGTAGGGGGGAAGTGCGCGCGATCATTTTACATCCCCAACATTTGCCTCCCATTACTATGACTTGCAAAGCAATTTAGAATCCAGAAGATCATCTCATCGGAGGTCATCTGCTGACCCTCGCTTTGCATGGGGCGCTTCAGGAAATAATCCGTTTCAGTTCACTTGCATTTCTTCACGGATTCATTGGCGAACCATGATGGCATTGCCCAACGGTCCTATTGGACAGGAGAGGGCCCGCAACACCGGCAAGCCAGCGCTTTTCAAAAGCGAGCTTGCATGAGCAAGGAAGAACTGGACAGAGCCGGGGGCCAGAGCCAAACAAGGAACAGTCGACCGGTATTGTGTCCCCACGCCTGCCCGGACCCGAGAGTTACACCAGGCTCATAATCAAGTTGGACGTGGAACAAACGCGATTCCCATTGTCAGGATGAACGCAGGCTGCTCTTAAACCAAAGCCAGGCGGTGGGCAAGAACTTGCTTTCCAACCTCAAGTTACGCCCCAACTCATTACATAATCGGAGGCCAGGACCTTCAGATCGTCAGCTTTTTTTCTCCGCCTCCTGCGAGCTGTTGCCAACGTCATCTCCCCATGGCACAACTTTCGCCCATTGCCATCGCATCGCCTTCGGGTCAGGTGGCTGGGTTTTGTTGACGATTATTTGACTTTGTTTTTCAGATCGCCAAGGCCAATTCCGTCCCTCTGCCCACTCTCGCGCTTGCACCTATCATCCCATCTCTGAGCTCTTTCGTTTGTATCGAAATATTCGTTGAAATTACGAGTTGTGCTTTTCTAAGGGAGTCTGGGAGCCGAGTAATCAAACTGGGGGCGGCACGCAACAAGAGAAGATGAAACTGCAAGTTTGTAGCTTTGGAATTTGCACTGGTCCGGTGTTCCCTGGGGTGGATCGGGAGATGGAGCGTTCCCAAGTGGTTGGCCTGCACTTTCCCCTTCTTTCTTTAAATTCCCCGCAGCCGAAAGTTGAAGGGTATTTATTATGAAGGTAGGAGAGGGGAGGAGGAAGTGGAGTGCGTAGGGAGTCGTGCGTGGTTTGGATGGTTGGTGGGGAAGGGAGGCTTTTTGGGGGCAAAAAGGTGAGAGAAAAGAGAAGCCGTGTTGTGGATTGGGTAAGGGAGAGGCGGGGGGAAAAGTAGAGGATTGATGTGGGTAGGTATGTGTATGTGTGGGTGTTGTGTGTGTGTGTGTGACATGTGATGTGTTGTGTTGTGTGGGGGTGGGGGGGGAGATGGAATACGTTGTTTGTTTTTATGAAAACAGGGGGGAGGGCCACATTCTGAAAAGCAGAAGGGGAAAAGGTTTTTTAGAGAGAAGAGGTGTGCGTCTGAATTCTGAAGTGATTGCGGGGGGAGAGGGGTTGTTGGGTGTGGCCACCCGCAACAACGGGCGCCGCACTAGTATATATATAAATATATACATAACATACACATCTGCATACATGTACATATAATTTACACCACATATGATCTTATCAAACATGTCACCTGTGTTTCCGGTATATCTAAGTATCTATCTATCTATCTATCCATACACATACAGGTACATATGTTTACACGGACATGATCTATAACATGACCCACCTGTTTTCCAGTGCCCATGTCCCACAGCCTAATGCTTCCATCAGCGGAGCAGGTGGCCACCTGATTGCTTGTGGGGTTGAAAGCCACACCAGTCACCACACTAGAGTGCTTCCTTAGCAGACGCATCTGAGAGTGTGCCTCCTGTCACGGGGTTGTAGATTGTGGTCGCGGTTTGGGTTGGGTCGGGTTGGGGTAGATGGGGTCGGGTTGGGTCGGGTTGGCTTGGGGTAGATGGGTGGGTTGGGTTGGGTGCGGTGGCTTGAGGTTAGAGGGGGGGTCGGGTCAGGTCAGGGTTGGGTCGGGGGGTTGGCTGGGGTAGATGTGTTCGGGTTGGGTTGGGTCGGGTGGCTCTTGGGGTACGAAATGGGGGTTCGGGTTGGGTTCTGGGTTTGGGTTGGGGTCCATGGGGGCGGTTGGGTCGGGGTTTTTTGGGTTGGGTTGGTTTGGCTTGGGGTTGGTTAGTAGATGGGGGTCGGGTTTGGGTTCGGGTTGGCTTGGGTTTGTTAGATGGGGGCGGGTTGGGTTTGGGGGTCGGTTGGGGCTTGGGAGGGTATAGGATGGGGTTCAGGGTGTTCAGGTAGGGTGGGTCGGGTTGGATTGGGGTTAGATGGGTCGGGTTAAGGTTGGGTACGGGGTGGCTTGGGGGTAGGGTAGATGTGGGGGTCGGGGTTGGGGTTCGGGTTGGGGTGGGGTGACATGGGGGTCGGGTTTTTCCTTTTCCGGGTCGGGTTGGGTTGGGTTGGTTTGGCTTGGGGTAGATGGGGTCGGGTTGGGTTCGGGTTCGGTTTGGCTTTGGGGATTAGGATGGGGTCAGTTTGGCTTGGTCGGTTTTGGCTTTGGGGGTTAGATGGGGTTCGGGTTGGGTTGGATTAGGGGTTGTTTGGATTGGGGGTAGATGGGGGTGAGGGTTGGGGTTGGGTCGGTGTTTGGCTTGGGGTAAGATTGGAGGTCGGGTCGGGGGTGGGGCCGGTTTGTTTGGCTTGGGGGTTAGTTAGGATGGGGTTTGGTTGGGTTGGGTCGGTTTGGCTTGGGGTAGATGGGGTTGGGTTGGGTTGGGTCGGTTTGGCTTGGGGTAGATGGGGTCAGGTTGGGTTGGGTCGGTTGGGCTTGGGGTAGATGGGGTCAGGTTGGGTTGGGTCGATTGGGCTTGGGGCAGTTTTATGATATGTTTGATTTTGGCGATGAACTTCCTAAGCCGACTCACCTGAGTGTGTGCCTCCTGTCACAGGCAGAGGCGGTCGGGTTGGGTTGGGTCGGGGTGGGTTGGGTTGGCTTGGTTTGGTTTGGGGTAGTTTTTGCTATATTTGATTTTGTTGACCACCTTCCTGAGCAATCTGATCTGAGTGTGTGCCTCCTGTCACGGGCAGAGGGGGTCAGGTTTGGTTAGGTCGGGTTGGGTTGGCTTGGGTCGGTCTGGGTTGGGTTGGCTTGGGTCGGGGTAGTTTTTGCTATGTTTGATTTTGGTGATCACCTTCCTGAGCCGACTCATTGAGCCTCCGAAGAAGGGGGGGAGGGGGGGTGGGGGGGGATGGAGGAGAGGGGGTCGCGGGGCTGGTTGGGTGGGGGGGGGGGACTAATGGGCGCTGGGGTGGGTGGGTGTGGGTGGGGTGGGAGGGTGGGGTTAGGGGTTGGGTGGATGGGGGTTGGGTTGGGTGAATGGGTTGGGTTGGGATGGGTGGATGGGTTGGGTTGGGTAGGTTAGGCAGGTTGGGATGGTTTGGGTTGGTTTGGGTCGTTTTGGGTTGGGTTAGGTTGGGTTGAGACATGTTGGGTTGGGACATGTTGGGACATATCCTGGTTTGTTGTTCTAGTTCATTTCCTATTCTGCCGCCCTCCCCCCTCCTGCCTTTCCTGTAAAACCTGTGCTTAACCACACTACCACAACCCAACAACTAGGGGATTTCTATCTTCCTGATAGAGGGTGGCTGTGGGACCAGGTGGGGGGAAATAATACTGGTGGTGGTTCTTGTCATAGCTAATTACCTTAAACACTAAAACACAAACAATAAGCACTAAAAACTATCACTCAAATACTAAAACAAATGCTAAAACACGAACACTAAACACTAAAACACAAACACTTGACACTAAAAACTAACACTAAAACGCAAACAACTATCACTAAAACACTAAAACTAACAATAAAACACGAACACTGCACAATACAAACCAACACTAAAACACCAAAAAAAAACCTTCACTAATAAAAACGAAAAAAACCTGCACCAATAAAAACCCAACTTTTAAAACCACTTCTTTATTCAAAAACTAACAATTTAAAAACAACGAACACTGCAACAATTACAAAAACCAACACTAAAAAACACAAAAACTATTCAATTAAAAACAACGAAACACTGCACAATACCAAAACTAATCCACTTAAAAACACCCAACAAAAATATTCACTAAACACGAAAACACTGCCACAATACAAAACCAACACTAAAACACTTTAAAACTAACAATAAAACACGAACACTGCACAAATACACACACCAACACCTTTAAACACAAAAACTATAAGCTTTTAAAAAACGAAACACTGCACAATACAAACTATCACTAAAACACGAACACTGCACAATACAAACCAAAACAATAAAAAAAACCACTGTAAAACGAACAAAATTTGTGTTTTTAAAAACACGAAAACACCTGCCACAAGAACAAACCAACACTAAAACACAAAAACTATCACTAAAACACGAACACTGCACAGTACAAACTATCACTAAAACACAAAAACTATCACTAAAACACGAACACTGCACAATACAAACTATCACTAAAACACAAAAACTATCACTAAAACACAAACACTGCACAATACAAACTATCACTAAAACACAATAACTATCACTAAAACACGAACACTGTACAATACAAACTATCACTAAAACACAAAAACTATCACTAAAACACGCACACTAAACATTACAACTAAAAACTAACACCAAAACAATAAAACTAACACACCCCCTCTCGCCTCCCTCACACCTTTTAAAATGACACACTTAAAACACAAACAACTGAACACAAACACTCAAAACATAAACACTAGCACTTTCTATTTTAAAAACACTAAAAATTAAAAATTAACACTTAAAACACAAGCCACTAAAACACTAAAAAAAAACTAGCACTAAAACACTAAACTAAACACTTACTAAGGCAGTTTTGTATTAATAAAACGGAAAAAAAGAAAAAACACAAAACACGAAGGGACGCAAGCTCACCAGCAGGGTAATTCAAAGCGCGCTTTTGCCCCCCTGCGCGCTGACTTTTTGACCCCCTCTGCGCTTGAAGCGCAGTTTTTTGCAACCCCTTGAGGGTGCTGCAAGCAATTTTTGCGGCTTTTTTGCACTACAAGCGCAGTTTTTGTTTAGTTTCACAAACAACAATTCAAGTTTCAAA
>JACBWV010000839.1:5558697-5668204 GCA_013435795.1 Chlamydomonas sp. ICE-L
ATCCCCATCCATCCTTGTAATCTCCTCCTAGTTTATATTGTGCACAGGATGGCTGAACCTGCCATCAGGTCACAACAGCTCGCTTTGGGAGCATTACTGCAGATTGTGGGACACCCTTTGTGTATAACCCGGACACCGTGAGGCTAAAGCCACGTGCATAAGCAGCTTGTCTTCTGTGTTTGGGCAGATGCTGTTCAAGGTAACTGCCCTTGAAGGATAGCAAGAACTTGGTCTTTCAGGCAGTTTGCAGCAGGGGCCACGATTACGTATCCCACGCAAAAGGTGGGTTGTAAGTAGGTTGGTTAGGTTGTGGTTCCAGTAGTCCGGTCCACGTTATATGGTGGGTGGGTGGGAACAGTCGTCAGTTATGTTGCAAGGTGGTATGTTTGTTCTTAGTCCTCCGGCAATTGTGTCCCGTTGGGTGGGTGAGTTTCGGTAAGTCGGTCGGTGGTCGGTACTAGGTATGTTTGTAGGCCGGCATGGCTGGTCGGTACGATTGGTGATAGGTTTGTAGGGTTTCGATATGTAGTCAGTTATGTATGGGGGGTGTATCACCTAGGTATGGTAGTAGGTAAGTGGGTGGAGTATTTAGGTAAGTGGTGGTAGGAGGTACTAGGTAGGTGTTACTACTAGGTTAGGGTGGTTTAGTTGCCCTGCTGGCTGGTAGGTAGGTTGGTGAGTAGGTTTTTGTAGGTTTTAGTATGTAATCCAAATGCAATCCAACCAAAAGCCCTTAAATGCCTTAAAACGTCTTGTGACTTGTTCATTGATCTGACAAAAAATGACTTAAAAAGGCCTATAATGCCTTAAAACTTATTACTGACTTGATCATGTGATCCGACAAAAAATCACTTAAAGGCCTATAATGCCTTAAAACTTATTACTGACTTGATCATGTGATCCGACAAAAAACTCACTTAAAGGCCTATAATGCCTTAAAACTTATTACTGACTTGATCATGTGATCCGACAAAAAATCACTTAAAGGCCTATAATGCCTTAAAACTTATTACTGACTTGATCATGTGATCCGACAAAAAATCACTTAAAGGCCTATAATGCCTTAAAACTTATTACTGACTTGATCATGTGATCCGACAAAAAATCACTTAAAGGCCTATAATGCCTTAAAACTTATTACTGACTTGATCATGTGATCCGACACAAAAATCACTTAAAGGCCTGTAATGCCTTAAAACTAACTTATCCAATGCACAACTCCCTCCCTCCCTCCCTCCCTCCCTCCCCCCCTCCCCCCCTCCCCCGTCCCCCCCTCCCTCCCTCCCTCCCTCCATCATCCCTCCCACAATGTCTCCCTACATTTATCCTACACAATCCATCCGTCCATCCATCCATCCCCCCCCCCTACCACACAACAAGCCACTCGCCGGTCCCTCCTCCCTCCCCCCCTCCCCCCCGTCGCCTAACCCTCCCATCCCTCCCTCCTTCCTCCCTCAATGTCTCCGTCCTACATTTATCCTACACATCCCTATCCCTATCCCTCCCTCCATCCGCCCATTCCGCCCCCCCCAACACACAACTCCCTCCTTCCCTCCCTCCCTCCCTCCCCCTCCGACCCTCGCCCTCCTCCCTCCCTCACTCATCCCCCCCCCTCCATGTCTCCCTCATTATCAACACACACACACCTCCCTCCCCCCCCCCTTAATCCACACATACCCCACCTCACAAAAAGGCCTGTAATGCCTTAAACTTATTTGTGACTTGATCCCGTGAATCTGAAAAAGCTCAACAAAAGGCCTGTAATGCCTTAAAACTTTTTGTTCCTCCTTGATCATGTGAATCCTACCAAAAATCACAAAAGGCCTGGAATGCCTTAAAAACTTATTTTTTACTGATCATGTGATCCGACAAACAAATCACCAAAAGGCCCTGTACAATTGACCTTAAAACTTATTTCTTACTTGATCATGTAAATTGGCTTTAATTTAGGTGGGTAGGTTAATGTTTTTTAAGGTAGTAGGCAAGGTAGGTGATGTAGGCAGGCTGGCCGGCCTGGGAACAATCAATAGGCATGTAGGATGGTAGGGTTGTAGTGGTACATAGGATCACAGGGAAGCGTAGTTAGTTATGTAGATAGGCAGGAGGTATGTAGGTAGTAGGTTACGTTGTAGTTAAACCATCCATCCCCATCCCTCCATCCATCCCTCCATCCATCCATTCATCCCTTCATTCATACCATCATCCATTCCATCCATCCAAACCCCCTGAAAACCCTAAACCCCCACAAACCCCCCTCCCTCCCTCCACCCACAACCCCCATAGCCCCGCCCCCCCCCCATCTGGCCTCGCATCCCTCCCTACCATCCCATATGCCATCCCATCCCGTCCATCCATTACCCTCCGCTCCATCCATCTATCCCCCCCCACCCACCCCCCCCCCCCCGCCCCGCAGCTTCCAACCTCAACCCCGTCCCTCCCTCCCTCCATCACCTCCATCCGTCCGTCGTCCGTCCGTCTGTCCATCCCATCCATCCAACCATCCATACCATCCATCCCCCTCCCCCCCCACACCACTATCCCTCCCGTCTCTCCCTCCCTTCCCATGATCCCTCCCCAAAGAACCCCATCGCTCCCCCATCGGCCGAATAACCGCATCCCTCCATCTCATCCGCCGCCTCCCTACCCTCAAATGTCTCCCTAACATTTATCCTACATAATCCCTCCATCCATCCCTCGATCCATCCCCCCCTAACACAACAACACTCCCTCCCTCCCTCCCTCCCTGGGTCCCTCCCCTCACCCCTCCCCCTCCGTCCCCTCACTCCCTCACTCAATCCCCCCCTCCTTTTCGCCCTCAACTTTACCCCCCACAACCCACCCTCCGCTCCCTCCGCACCCTTCTCCACCCTCCCCCCCCCCCCGCACCCGCGCCTCCTTCCATCCCTATCCCTCTGACCAGCCTTTTTGGCGGACAATGTGGTAATGCGAAGCGAGGAACACCTTGCATGTCACCACCCATGGTTACCCTGTGCGAATCTACGTCAGCCCCCTGGCTACATCCGGAGTTATGAACTTACGATTGTAAGTATTTTATGTTGTTCATGGTACATTTCTTTTTTATCGTCTTATGTCTATGTTTTTAATGTTTAATGTTATATCTTATTTTAATATGTTTTATGTTATATGCTTATGTTTATGCTTAGGTTTATGCATATGTTAATATGTTTTATGCTTATGTTATATTTTATGGCTTGTTGTTATATGTTTATGCATTGTTATATCTTTTGCTTATGTTATAATGCTTGATTTTTATGTTATATGCTTATGTTATATGTTTATGCTTAATGTTTATGCTTGTGTTATATGTTTATGCTTGTGTTATATGTTTATGCATATGTTATATGTTTATGCTTATGTTATATGTTTATGCTTATGTTTATGTTATATGTTTATGCTTATGTTTCTGTTTATATTCTTATGTATATGCTTATGTTTATTTATAATTTTTCTTATGTTTAGTTATAATGCTTATTTATGTTTAATTATAACATATGTTATATGTTTATGTTTATGCTTTTTATCGCCGTATATGATGTTTTTAATCTGGATGTTTTGTCAACCACCAGGTTGGAAAGTGGCTGTCGAGTACGTCAGGCCACCAAGGTGGTACACGGTGCCCTGTTTACCCCGCACTCGAAGTCTAGGGAGCGAGACATTTGGAGCTACCCCTACCTCTTCCGAGGACTACGCTGACAAAGATCTTTTTGGGTGTTTTTTATGTGTGACGCATATGTTACCAATTGGTATCATATTGATTCAGTCAGCTTAGTAGACGGGTCAGGCCAGTTAAGGGGCTAAGCAGTCGTTGCCCTATTAGAGGTCATGATTGCCCTTACTTGGTTACCATAAAGTTGATAGTCAAAAATCAACCCTGATCCCGAGGTTTTTCCTTTAATTCCTAATAATTGGTGTTTGGCCATATGGGCTTCATCATTTGATTCCAGGTTTTTTCCCTCTCAATAGTTGTAGTCGTGACTAAATTTTGTGTTCGTGTGTGCTAATTTATTATTAGACCCACCCGAGTGAGGTGAATATATTCCATGTTGTCAATATGGAATATAATGGTTTCTTTGACAAGGATCACGTGTGAATATTTTGTTTCAAATTAGGTTAAGTTATGCGTTACGGTAGTAAAGACGAACTACGTACAAAGTGACCTTCTGGTCATCAACACACGTCAGTCGGTCCCTCCCCCCCTTAACATTATTAAGGCAGGGTAGTTAGGCTAACTTGTTTCATCGTTTTCTGTTTAGATTCTCAAGGTGCTCATTTCCCATTGTAACTAGTCTCGATTCAATGTGCTCTTGCTTCTCTTTCGTGCCTTCCCTTTCCAATGTACGACAATTTAATTAATCCAACCAGGCAGTGCGTGCTTTCCTGCCTCCCAGCCGCCCCTCAGAAAATTAGATCAACTATGAGTTAGTAGTAAGTAGAGACTTATGCCATGGTGCCCAATACCGAGCCCCATGCATTTATTTTCCTCTGTTTAGCACTTTCCAAAACGCTAAAGCATTATTCTAACCAGTGGTCCTTGGTGCCGTCCTCGCCCGGCTAAGTAAATTCGTTCATTAGTTTCAAATTAATTAGTTCACGTAATTGGGGTTAGAGAGTTAGCAGCAGTGGTGTCACTATGAGCCTTATGGCATTTTATTCCCGTCACAAAACCTTTCCCAAACGCTAACAGTAATTGTAAGCTTTACCAGTTACATATTGAGAGTCAGAACTATGTACAATTTGCTCCTACCTATACATAATGAACTTAGAATGTAATCCATGTCCATGGATTCATGGATGGATTGACAATACGTGCAACCCCCCCAACTAAGGGTTTGCATTATTAGCATTTAAAATGTTCGAGCTGATTGGGATGACATTAGCGTTTACATACTCCCAATCCTTAATGCTCTCAACTTCACCCCATCATAGCCTTTTGTCACGGCACCTCATCCACTCTATTCAAGTAGGAGCAGCCATAAACACAACACATCATCTTGAGGAGGAACACAGACCTCCGTCAGCCAGCGTAAACTGCACAGGCCAACGCCTCCTAGGACGAACACAGTCTCGCAATTCTGTCATTACCATGAACCACTTCATGCCACCAAACCTCACACCAGCAATCTGACCTAGTCAAACCAGGTCTGTTTCCCATGTTTGCTTTTGGCCCTGACAGTACGAAGGACGTCCTCAACAGAGGTCGATTTCATCTCCAACAACCAAGATACCAACGTGGAAAACACTACACCAAGTTTGCCCGACTTCTTTTTCACTGAAATACTTCTCGACTAAAAGGAGATGTCATGAGCCAGGCATAAGATCTCAACTGTTCCTAGGAGCTCATTTTCTTTAGCTCTGGCTGGATCTCAAGCAAACCAAGGCCATCATCACAGGTTCTCTCGGTAGGTCACGATGGTGTCAAACGCAGTCCAATCCACGTTCATTGATTGGTCTTTCCATCTGGTGTATGCCAAGAGGAAAAAGAGAAATAAGGAGTTTGGAAAGAATTTGCACCGTCGAATGACAATAATTATAAGCGTGGTTCACTCTGCTGGGGGCAAGGCACCAGGACATAATATGGGTTATGACTTCCCAAGGCCTCATGGGTTCGATGTCCAGACTGTGCATGTAGTTTAAATACAAATTATTAATGAGCTATGGCCAAAGGGAAAAGAGAAGAGCCAGAGTTTGGACAGAATTCGACACCGTCGAATAGAACATGATATTTAGCATGGGTTCAAGCCCTGGTGGGCAGCACTATCGGAGGACCATAATCAGTGGGTTATGAACTTCCTCAGAGCCTCAATGGTTTGGACGGCTCAGACTGTGGTCATTGTGGTTAAATAACATTATTATGATCTATGGACACGAGTGCGGAGGGGCCCGGTATGGTTCATTCCAGAAAAGACAGGGGGAGAGGTCTCTCTAGCGCCCAGGACACTGGGTTTCAGAGGTGCGAAAGCGAAAAGATAGAGAGAAGAGTTTGGAAATGAGTCGCATTCTACACAGTAGCGATTATTATAGCATTAACGAATAACCGTATTACTACCAGATTAACTCGCAAGTACCGTCTTCCCTAATCGGTAACCTTAGCCGCCAGTCCTCCCTCCCCCGCTCGGTGCGCCACTAAAATAGTTCTCCACTCCTGGTGCCTCACACCTCCCCCCCCGTCCCCCGCCTTACCAACCCTACCGACCTCGTACCGCGGTATTCACCAGGGTTCCGACAACCCTGTGTCCCAACCCGCCCCCCCTGACAAGAATAAAATTTCTGCGTCCTCTAGGCTGAGCAACTTCAGATCAGGCTTTATTTCAAATTTTTCGGTCCTTCAAAATTTTCGGGTATTCCACGGCAAAGGCAAACCGCTCCTGCCCCTCGTTACCCCCATCATAAACGCCCCCCTTCCCTTTCGTCCGCCGCACACCCCAAAGGATGAAACGGGACGAGTGCCCAATGACACGAGGCGCGACCCAGACTAAAACATACCCACCTAACACATTACCGAGCCCCAACACAACGCGAGCCACCTACAACCCCAACTCCTAGCCCATAACCCCTCGATCCGCTCCATTCCTCATGGACAGTTAGACGTTGTTCCTCTAGAGGCCTTTTCCTCACGCTACATCACCACGGTCATCTAATATCTGCGAAATGGCTAGTACGATTGGTGCGCCTTATAACAATGTTCGCATCCACACTGACAAACGGTGTCACTAGCTTGACTTACTCCTGCAGTCTGAGGTCTGCGCGTCTCCAAATCGCTACCAAGACTCATTTGATTTGACCCCCATATTCTACCCTTCTTACTATCTCTTCTCGCAAAGCAGCAGCTATACATTGGGCGAATGTTGATGCTTCTCACGCAGGTGATCAAGGCCAGATTGAGTGTTGCAATTGAGTGTTGCGGATGGGAGGGGGAGGATTTCGAATTCCCGGCAGTGTAGTTTGCGCAGGTTTTTGAAAGTCGAAGTTTGTGAAATCGGTGCATGCTTAGGTTCCTTTCTTGCCTGATTTGCAAGAGGGGCAATCATCATCCCACATTACTCAGACGTCGCTGAGTCCTGGGCGGCTCAGCCGCTGCTCGAAGTTGTCTGGCAACCTGGTCCTACCTCCTTGCTGCCTGCCTGCTTCAGGTATTCACATCCCTGCATGCATGCCTTATGTACGCTACGTCTTCCACTTCCCTGATTGACAAATGCCTAGCCTGCAGTTTTCCAGGCCTGACTGATGCAATACACAGTGGCAATATATGTTGTTATTAACCACACCAGGATAAATGTGAGTAGATCTGAACCATCTGGTCTTTGTATGTCTGTAGCATATGTCATTACGCTGCATCTCATTTGTCTGTAGGGTTTGAATTCCATCTGTCTTGTCTTGTTACGCTTGCACCATATTTGTCGTGTATGCATGCAATCCATTTGAGCTTGTATGGCAGCATGATTTGGGGCTGTGCTGCAAGCCCCGTGTGTCTCGAATGCTAGGGCACGCATGTGTCGTGTAAGGACTCGGACTCCATCTGTCTTGTGATGCTCACCATGTTTCTTAGTACGCTGCAGCTGCATTTGTCTGTACGCTTGGCGAACGCATAATGTCTTGTATGCTGTCACAATCTGTAGTGTATGCTGGGACCTATGTGTATCTTATTATGCTGGCACCATCTTGTCTTGTACGCTGCATCGTATGTCTTGTATGCTGCACCATCTGTTCTTGTATTGCTGTCAACCATCTGTCTAGTATCTGCAAAGTAGCAACGCATCTGTCTTGTACGCTACACCATGTGTACTTGTAGGTCGCGGCAACCATTTGTCTTGTACGTTGCCATCTGCATAATGTCTTGTATTTTCTGGCAGCAATCATGTCCTTGTATGTTGGGTCAGCAACGACCATGTGTCTTATAGATGGCTCACCAGCTATCTTGTCTCCTCTACGTAATTGCTCGATCGCGAGCGTGAATGCTTGCTCGCTTTCATTGAATTGGCTGAATGTCGTTGATGTCCAACGGCTTGTGCTTGGGTTCAAGGCAACTAATAATAATCTTCTTAACTCACAAAAACTCCACCTCGGCTTCCTTTTCTACTTGCTGGCGTTTCCAGCTAGGCGTGAACTGCCACATATTGCGACATTGGCGGAGAAGAAGCAAGTCATCAACATTCATGGGCGATGAGTAGAGGGAGCTTAAGATAAGGCCGTGATGGATGGGCAGCTGGTGCTGCTGCTGGTCACATGCTGCTGGTCAGCGTCATAATATGAATAGTAGCTTGCTAGACTAGGTCCAGTCTGGGTGGCAGGTGGGGGGACAGGGGCATAGAACAGATCTAGATAGGTCTAGTCAGATGCTGCATCATTTGTCTTCTTAGGAGTTTTAGGTTGAAGTTGGGTTTGGTTATTTAGGAGAAGCTTTGGGTTTGATGGGTTGGGGTTATTTGGCTGGGCTGAGCTCCCGTCGACTTCACTATTGCTACTGGGTTATTATAATGTAAAAATAAACTGCCTTCACAAACCACTATACGTCCTCTTCCATCTAGTAAGCTTAAGTCAATCCTTGAATCATAGACATACACGTCACCCTCTAGGTTCTCCGCACTATAATACGAACGGTTCAATCTAAGCAAGCGCTTTGCAGGAAAAATGCCTCTGGCGGCTCGGTTATTTAAGTAGCAGGCAAGTAATCTTGATTCAAGACATGACATACCAGGCATCCTATATTGATTCGAACACTGTAAACAAGAATTAAGCAGCAAGTGACCATTGAATCAATAGGACAGGTACAAGTACAGCGTCTCTTGATTACCTACGAGTTCTGTAAATAAGAGTGATATCAAAGGGGGGGCATTTTTCAAGGCGGCAAATTGCCTGCATTGGCGCTCGGCATCTACTTAATAGGGGTGAATCAAGAGGTTTTGCCTCTTTGATTACATATGTATGGTTCATTGTAGGGCCGGGACAAAACCTTCGCCACCGACTAGGCAAGTAGAAGTGTGTGTGAGCAATATTGCAACGTCTTGTTGCGAGCCGCAATGGCCTCATGTATCACCGGATCGTGGGCTTCGCGGATAATATCGCTAGGTCGAAGTGCTCGTCCAGTGTAGCACATAAAAATTCGCCAAAAGTCCGTACTTGTTCTTCTTAGAACCAGTGACTACCATGTTTCTTTCTGGAAATTTATGCACGGATGCGCTTGCACTGCTTTGCTTATGTTAGGAGTCCGTTTGTAAACACCGCGCTAAATTCTATCCATGATAGATAAAGAGGAGTGAAGCCGTATGCCAAGGGTCACAGAAAAAAAAAGCAAAAAAAACAAACAAAAGAATAATAAAATCGACGTCGGCGTCGTCGTGTTTCTTTGACCGGACCTCGAGGGTACGGGTATTAACTGTTCGTTGTCGGGGTATATAAAGTCTCAACTGACGTCGGGGCGACCAGCAATAGGTACGTTCTTCTTTGATCGGGAGCGGCATCGCGACAGGCAAGGAGGAGAACACCGACACTGTCGGCAACGGCGACGTCGGCGGGGGTTCGGAGATGTGGATTGGGGATTGGCGACGTGACCGGGTCTGGCGCGTCTTGCTCATATTAGTTGCGACCTGCCGAATACTCGCGCAAGTTAGGTCTAAAGATGCGCAAGCTGTCGTCTTGGTGCCATTCATCCCATAGCATCGCGAAAGGAGAGACCGGCAAGGCCTTGGGCTATCGAAGTACGTGAGCGGATTGTGGTCTGTGACCCATGTCATGTGTGAACCTTCGTGGTAGCATTGCCACTACCTCGGTTAATGCGTGGGACGAATCGCGCGCAGGCATTTCCTGGTCCGTTCTCGTAGTATAATTCAGGCTCCAGTCTGTTAATATACTTCTTGGCTGGCGACGGGCGATGGGGTTTTTATCCTTTTAAGAGGCGTGCAACCGTGCCTGTACCATAGTAAAGATGCGTCGAGTAATGCTTCGGAACGTTTTGCTGAAATACTACGGCAGTGGCGAGGATCGGGGGGGCGGCAATTAGCAAGGCTTCCTTTCGAGGTTCACATTCCGAATGGTCTACGAGTATTGTTCGATGTTTGAACATCGGGTGCCGTAGCTCAACGCCTCTGATGTTAGTTTTGTTGAATGAATCATCTTGGATAGGCTTTTGGCGCTAGAATTGATCGTTGTCCTGGTAGGAGCCTTGTAGTACTGTGGCCAAGTTGGCCATAGTTCCTCGCCGGCACGTGCGTTTCCGTAAGCCTAAGATAGTCGTCCTAAAGTAGTACAGCCATTGGGGGGGGGGCTTACGACGAACTTGTGCAAGTAGGGCGGCGAATATGTGGTTCTAATCATGACTGGCTCTTAATGGTGGCCGGCGCGTTTGGCCAAACCGTCGTATCCCATACGACCTTTTAATTCAACTGACCCATCGGGGTAGTGATTATCAGTCTCGCGGAGCGTCCTCAGTCGGCAAAATTGCGTATTGATATAACCATTACGTGAGGTCTAGTGGGAAGGTCTAAATCAAAGTAGCTTCCGCAGGTCGCTAAGATATGCATGGTCCTCCGGTGGCATATGCAGGGGAAGGGGATATCTCTCAATTTTTAATCGTAATGTTGTTTGAGTGGTGCCCGCGCAATCGCAAATGCAACAGCGGTCTCATCCTCCCTGCCGTCGCACCCGCACACCGGCTGTCCGGTCATAATCAAATAGAGCGTTGCTCGCGTACGGGGTTAGCAGAGGCTCGGGGGCCGATGAACCCTTGTTGAAAAGGGTGCCGGAGACGGTATTCCTTTTCACAGTAGCAGGTTTCAGCCTTAGACTCTATAACGACAAGATCTCCTGGGCGATAAGGTACGGAGGTCGTAGCTATTGTCTTGGGTCATTGGCGTTTTGATGACGTGAGGATACTGCGTGTCTAGGAGTCGCGCAACGGCTGTAAATTGTCGAAGACTTTGGGCGATATTGATCGCTAAGAGGAGCTCGGCAGATCATCTCAGCTGGGCGAAATAGCGTTTTAAATCGTCAGTGGTGCTAAGGATGTTGTCATGGATCGGCAATTCTCGATGCCATAGTCTTTAAGGCCACTGGCGACGGCTAGGTATACGCTGCCGTCGACGGCATAAATTTTCGTGAGGGCGATTTTTTTGTGGCCTTTTTCATCGCTGTACGTTCGACGCCGGTCAAGATCCGCTCGTGATTCGCGGAAGTTGACCATGATACGTGTATAGCGCGGCCAGCTCTTTATTTAAAGCTTTGGCCGCCTTGGCGACCGTAATGACTGGATCATTTGGATGACTTGGCGGTCCCCGTAGTGCCATGGTGAAGAAGAATGAGCCGTTTTGTCCCCGCTGCCTGTTAGATAGGGGTTAACCTATCAGCCATATACCGATTTGAGGGCAAGCATTGCCATGCGATCGTAGTTTGATAATTGGCGGCGCCTTTCTTCGCGCATACCAGTCGGATCCGAGATTAAATCTAATCTGCTCCAAGGAAGTTTCTCGAGCGACATGGACAAACGCTTTGGGGCGCAACATAATCGCTGTAATGTGGATAGGATCGTGGACCGTTCCTCGGATTTTGATAATCTCCGGCGTTAGTCGCAGTGAAATCGCTTCGTGGCGTTCGTTTTCGCGGTGCGAAGGGTAGATAGTGGGTGCATAACGCAGAGATCATCAGCCGTTTGCTTTTCGCATAAGGGCAACCCCTTAGCGGGCCCTAAGTATCACTGCCAAATTGAGGCAATGGGGCTTTGCAGGCCTAGATCGTGGGCGTTGAAAAGCATATCAGGCGGGGTGCTGTCTTGCGGTAGTTGACCCCTTCGATACCCTATTGGCTCGGCCGTAGTGATGGCGACAGGGGGAAAGTGTTCGTATTTTGTGTGCGTTGATGGCGCGAAGGGGGTGACGAGGCACTTCTCCGTAGACCGGTCTGGGCAGCGATTCTGTTAGTTTGCGCGACTTGGATTCCAATGCCTCCGACCACCATGTTTTGTTTGAGCGGGTTTCGAACGGACTAGGGATAATGGGCTCCTTTGATGGGCGGGGGGGCCCTTAAAGGTATACTGACTCTGCCCTTGGTCGGGCTGTCGTTGATCGTTGCGGTGCCTAATCCGATTTTTTGATTTGGAGGAGCGGTCTGTTCGGAGTCTCGCGGATTCGGGGAGGGTCATACTAGGCATACTTGGATAGGCGACGCGTAATCCGAAGTGTTGACCCCCTTTTGGGGGCTGGGGTTTCATATGTTGGTCGGCACAATTGGTAGCTTACACGCTTGAATACTACCATACCTCGGGTCTGTGTCGGCGTGGGTCGGCCTCTTGCGATGCAGGAACATGGCTGATACGAGAGAGGTATGTCCTCTGATTAATGGCAAAATGGTATTGCAATTAGGGGCAGTACAAGGCCTTCGTTCTTATACTTCTCGGGTCGTAGATACTATTGATTGCTTCACCATGTCTGGGAAGACAAGGCGGTCGTACAGGGTCTCCTTCTCCGCGCGTCGGGGTAGGTCATGGCAGTGCCTGCATAGGCGGTCTGGTCGTTTCCGTCAGCGCCTATGAACCGTATGCGCAGGCAGTGAGGGGCAGGCGCAAGTCTTGCGACTACGTCCGCAAGTCTGTGCCGAGTTGGAAGTGGATGCTCCACGAGCTTCCCTGCGATCCTGGCAGCCGATCCAAGCCTGTCTGGCCATCGGCAGTCATCATCAATTGGTGACTGTAGGTAGTGGGAGGGCGTAGCTGCAAGATCCAATTGAGTGAGAGCTATCCTTCGTGGCGACTCGAACGTCGCAAAGTGTCGGTCTCATGGCTCGATGCACGCGGCGCCTGTGCCGCCTGGGTTATCATGCGCTTGCCGGTCTGGCCAACATCCATCCTGAGTGGCTCTGCAGGCCGATCAGCATTACCTCGCGCATATGCTGGCTGAGCCTCGCCTTGTCGCTGGTCGTGTCGGTCAGTCTGCGGAAAGGCCGGCGCATGCGCTGCGTTACTTCCAGAGTGCGCATGGCTGCGCGGTCCTGTCGTCGTCGTTAGGTGTGGCTAGCCACTGGGAAGTGCGCTCCTGGCTCGGGTGGCTATATTGCGCACCCGAAGGGATGCAGTTCGTACTAACGCCGTCATCAAGTCGTTCCGCTTACTCCAGTGAGGTCGCATGGCGTGGGCGCTTGACAAGGGAAACGGATGGTCGCTGCATCTCCGACGTAAAGTAGTGGTTGGAGCTGAAGCCGATCCTACCATGCGTGGCTCAGTGAGGCTCGAGTGCTCAGCCCCAGGCTCGTTGTCGGAGGCGTAGTCGCAATTACTCACATTAGATTGGTGTCGAGCACGACGTCGGTAGGCTGCACTAGGTCATGCGGCGTCGAGTCCCGGGGTTGCAACTTGCGTCTCAATGAGTCATTCTGCACATTGCGACCGACACAAGTAAGTAGGCGGTAGTTCAAAGATGAGAGGTGGGGCCTATCAGAGGAGTGTAATTACTGCTGCTTATCTCACGCGAAGCTCATTAGAAAGCCAGGACAATCATATTCATCTGCAGGGACTAGTAAAATTTTGCGATCGTGAACGAGGCTGCTCAATTCCTCAAAGCCGTACTGTAAGACGAGTTTGTCCAGTAATAAGTACATGAGGGAGACTAAGCAGCCGCAAGTACAAGGACGCTAGGACTAGGCTAAAGGGCAACTATACCAAACAAAAGACCCCAGGGACGAATCGAATTGCCGACACGGATGAGCAATGTAAGGCAGGTGCGTTAGCGTTGGGCATCCAAATGTAGAGATGTCAGCAAGCAGCTAGAGAGGCAGGCAGGACAGGACGGGTGGATGTAGCTGCTAATTAAATGCAGGTATGGGGCTGTCAGGTGGGAAACGGGTAGGGCGCGTATGCATGCACTATGGATATGCAAACCCAGGGGCGAGGTCAAGCTCTTTGAATGTAGCGTAGTAAGCTATTACCAGAGGCTCATGGACGTGGCGTAGTGAATCGAGGACTAGGTCCATGCAGGGGCTAGGCAGTCTAGTTGAAAATGCCCTATGCAAGACAGGGAAGGGGAGCAGTCAAAGGGCGGGTCTAACCTGACAGGAAGCGCGTAGCACCGGGCAGAGATACCAAACAGGGCGCTACGTGCTATAGGCGTAACTACAGGATAGTGTCAGAATAACTGATCATATGAAGTAGGCAGCAATTGATTGGCCATAAGAGGCCGGCCAGTTGTTATGTCCTGGGCTGGTGGGCGGTATTATTCGAAGGAAAACTTGCGTATGAATGCGTATGCGTATATATGCGTGAGGTCCCTATGGAACCAAACCATGTCATTCCGGGCTAGACTCGTATGTATACTCAGGGCTCAGGATGGGCCTACAGCATCCTGGGGGTTGAGTGCTAAGGTAAAGCAGGACTAGCGTGATTTGTGGTTACGTTCTGTAGGCCGTTACAACATCAGCCTCAGCTCCTCAGCCAGCGCTACAGCGCTCAGCCTGCGAACCCTCATGCGGCTCAGCCAGTCAGAGGTCCAAGTGTAAGTTCTCAGTCCTTGGGTCACAGCATGAGGTCAGTTTATAGATAAGTCGCAGTATGTCAGTCACAGCTGTTCGTATCTTTTTAGTCACAGTAGGTCAAGTTCGTGTCATGTCAGGTCTAGTTCCATGGAATTCAGATGTGGCCTCGAGTGTCAGTAGCCTCAGCCTCAGCCCTCAGCCTCATGCCTGTCAGCTCAGCATCAGCCTCAGCCTCAGCCTCAGCCTCAGCGCCTCAGCCTCAGCCTCAGCCTCGGCCTCAGCCTCAGCTCAGCCTCAGCCTCAGCCTCAGCCTCAGCCTCAGCCTCAGCCTCAGCCTCAGCCTCAGCCTCAGCCTCAGCCTCAGCCTCAGCCTCAGCCTCAGCCTCAGCCTCAGCCTCAGCCTCAGCCTCAACCTCAGCCTCAGCCTCAGCCTCAGCCTCAGCCTCAGCCTCAGCCTCAGCCTCAGCCTCAGCCACAGCCACAGCCTCAGCCACAGCCTCAGCGTCAGCATCAACATCAGTTTCAGCTCTAGCAGCAACTCTTGGCTTGTTGCCTAAAGTCTTGGCTTTAGCCTCCGCTGCATTGGCACCTGTATCAGAATCACTTGCTTTAACACCTGGACTGGCTTACACAGCTTTCCCACCGGCAGAGGAATCGGATCTTCCTACAGGAGCAGATTTTTTGACACCAACAACCCAATCCCAGACCCAGCCCAAGCCCTAGTTCTAGACCCTGATCTAGACCCTGACCCAGATCCAGCCCATTACCGGATAAAGACCTTGCTCTAGACCCTTGACCAGACCCAGACCATTCCCGAGATCTAGACCCTGATCTAGACCTGACCTAGTCCAGCCCAAAGCCCACTCTAGGCCCAGATATTGACCCCTGACCTAGATCGAGCCCAAGCCCAAGATCAAGACCCTGCCCCATATCAGGATCAGGTTCCAGATTGGACACAGCAACGAACAACGTTCCAAGATCTGGGGTAGATCGCGACAAGATCAAGGTCCAGATCTGCGCTAAGATCCAGACAAGATCTAGATCTGATACTGTCTCTGTCTTCATTCCTGTTGACATGCCCAGACCAGTCTTTTAGGTTTTCGCTTGCTTCAGTTGTCTTTCTTCTTTCTGGTTGCTCCTGCCTTTGGCTTGTTTTTGCGTTCTCCCTTAGTTTCGCTTCCCTAGTTCAGTTTCCACCCTTAGTTGCTCCTAGTTCCCCTCATTGCCTCCGGGATCCCCCCCCCCCCCCCCCCCCCTCTCCCCCTTTCTCTCTTAGTTATCGCATAGTTTTCCTTTAGTCCTCCTTAGTGCATCCCTCTTTCAGTCTTCTGATCCGGTGACTGTTGAGGATGCAATGTATGGCCCCCCCTTCATGGTCTTTTTTTTCGTAGTCCTAGCCTCTCTGGAGGCTTCCCTGTTTTGGACTTCTTCCTTGCCTCTCTGCCTGGTTTGTTTGTCTTCTGTTCCTGTCCTCCTTTGTCCCTTACGTCGCCCAGGTGGTGTCCGTCCCTTAGCTGTCCCTTCGCCGTTCTTGTCTTTTTCTTTGGTCTTTTCTCCTTGGATATAAAGGGCTAGGTTTTATCAGTTGCGCCTTTTCCTGGTTCCCCCCTTTGTAAAAAAAAAAAAAAACCAACAGTAGCAGACTCAGTGTTGACACGCACAGCAACAGCTTTGGTACCCACACACTCTCCTATAGCATCCTCCCCCCCCTCAGAGGGGAGCGGAGAGTCTCCGCTCCCCTCTAACTCTGCACTAGCAGAGTCTCCATCTTCCCCTGTCCAAGATCCTTCCTCTCCGTCACTCCCCCCTTATCCTCATCCCCCTCTCCAGCCTCCTATAACTCAGCTCCTCCAGAGTCTCCCAGTGTTTGTCCCTTAGCTGTCCCTTAGACTTTCTTGTGTTTTCTTAGGTCTTTCCTTCTTGGTCACCAAGGGCTAGGTTTTATCACTTGCGCCTTTTCCTGGTTCCACCCTATGTAAAAAAAAAAAAAAAAACAGCTCAAGACCGACCTATCCACGCCGCCCCTACCCCTTGCGGATCCATCGCTCCCAACCCCCGTCTCATCTCTGATGCAGCAGCTGATGCTGGTGCTGCCGCCATCTCAAGGGCAAACCAGGCTCCTCCTGTCCATCCCAGTCCCCTTCCTATTCACCTCCCTCCCTCTCCTGTCCCTTCCTATTCGCCTCCCTCCCTCTCCTGTCCCTTCCTCTTCCTCCAGCCCACTGGCCACCTGACATCCCTCCCTAATCCCTTCCTTACTTCTCTCCGCCATCACCCCTCCCCCTTTTTTGACTGATGAGGCCAACTCCCTTGTTCTTATTCGCCAGGGACTGGATGCGCACCCAGACGGATCTTCGACACCTTGATAATGGCGCCTTCTGTCAAGATTGGTGGCGTGGCCTAGGTTGCTCTCTCACAGTGGCTTCCTTTGCAAGCTTATGGGCCACCCCCCCGATCTTTTGCACCATGATTGGGGTCGATCCCGGTGACCAGGAGCCTGATACCCGCACCATGGAAATGAATTTCCCCTTTTTTTCTTCTTTTTTTTTACACAGAGGGGAACCAGGAAAGGGAACATCTGATAAAACCTAGCCCTATGTGACCAAGGAAGAAAACCAAAGAAGAAGACTAGAGGACTGGGACCAAGCGTCCTTTAAGACAAATGATCCGAAGACAAAAGACTAAAAGACTAGGGGACAAAAAAACGAGGGACACAAACTAGTTACTAAGAGGACAAAGGACAAAAGGCACCACCCCCACCTCCAAGCAACACTGTTCCTCCCCAACCAACAAAACACCACTGTAACCTCCAAGAGCAACAAAGAAAAAGAAGGAAAGGCATAAACTACTATATATACTAATATATACTAACATCTGAGCTAAGATCCAGATCAAGATCTAGATCTTGATACTGCCTCTGTCTTCATTCCTGTTCTTTACCTGCCTAAACCAGTCTTTTAGGTTTTCGCTTTGCTTCCAGTTGTCTTTCTTCTTTTCTGGTTGCCTCCCTTCTTTTGGCATGTTTTCGCAGTTTCTCCCTTAGTTTGCTTCCCCTAGTTCAGTTTCCACCCTTACTTGCCGACTCAGTTTGCCCCTTACTTGCCGACTTAGTTTGCCCCTTAGTTGCCTCCTTAGTCCCCCCCCCCCCCCCCCTTCCCTCCCCCCCTTTTTTCTCTTAGTTTCTCGCATAGTTTTTCTTTCAGTCCTCCTTTGTTTGCATCTCCTCTTTCAGTCTTCTGATCCAGTGATTGTTTGAGGTTGCAATGTTTTTGCCCCCCCTTCATAGGTTTTATTTTTAATAGTCCTAGCCCCTTCTCTTGGGCTTACTGTTTTGGGCTTCTTCCTTGCCTCTCTGGTTTGTTTGTCTTCTGTTCCTGTCCTCCTTTGTCCCTTTAGTCGTCCTGGTGGTGTCCGTTCCATTGCTGTCCCCTTGCCGTTCTTGTCTTTTCCTTAGGTCTTTTCTCCTTGGTCACTAAGGGCTAGGTTTTATTAGTTGCGCCTTTTCATGGTTCCCCCCATTGTTAAAAACAAAACCCACAAGGGCTACTGAAGGGACGAAGGAGGACAGGAACAGAAGACAAATAAACCAGAGAGGCAACGAGGAAGCCCAAAACATTTATCGCAACTCCTTACTCCACAACCCTCGCAGTGAACGCTGGAACACAGTGGACCTGGCCTGGACCCTCATCACTGTACCGCGGCGCTGTCAGTCTGTACTGGTTTTCAGGCTCATTAAACGCCGGCCACCAGACCTTATCTCCCTCATTTATCGCAACTCCTTACTCCACAACCCTCGCAGTGAACGCTGGAACGCAGTGGACCTGGCCTGGACCCCTCATCACTGTACCGCGGCGCTGTCAGTCTGTACTGGTTTTTAGGCTTATTAAACGCCGGCCACCAGACCTTATCTCCCTCATTTATCGCAACTCCTTACTCCACAACCCTCGCAGTGAACGCTGGAACGCAGTGGACCTGGCCTGGACCCCTCATCACTGTACCGCGGCGCTGTCAGTCTGTACTGGTTTTCAGGCTCATTAAACGCCGGCCACCAGACCTCATCTCCCTCATTTATCGCAACTCCCTACTCCACAACCCTCGCAGTGAACGCTGGAACGCAGTGGACCTGGCCTGGACCCCTCATCACTGTACCGCGGCGCTGTCAGTCTACACAATTATTCACACATCAATCCCCCACACCCAACTCAGGAATTGCGAAATTTCCGCAATCACGCCTAATCAACCTTCACATCACACCCCTCACCCCCACCCCACCACAACAACCCTGGCCAGGGCGTGCGAGTCACCGAGACCGGTCTGGGCCAGTAAATCACCCCCTCCAAACACACACACTCACACCTTCCCTCTTCACCACCTAACCCACACTCACTCCACCACCACATCACACATAACCACACACTCTCCCCCCATCACCACACGTTCTTACAACTTACCACCCACCCATACCTCCTCAACACACCCCTCCCCCCCATACCCCCCCCCCCCCCCCCACACACACACACACAACCACCTGGTCTAGGCGTGAAATTCGCCTAAATTGACCGGTCTGGGCGTGAAATCGCCCAGACCATAGTTCCACTGGAGATTGCTCTTTTCCTGACTTGCCCAGGTTTACCTTAGCGGTTAGGGGGCGGCGTTAGATCGCAGGACACGCAGGCTGAGTTACAAATGTGGTGTGTTCTACATCCCTTGTGATCTACAGTACCCTTGCTGTACCGACCCTACTTGTGAGAGTAGGAAAGGGGTGGTGAGGTTCGATTCCTCAGTATTTTGGCGTCCTGGCCCTAAGCAAACCTTGTAGGGAAGTACTGTCGGATTTCTGCCCTCGTGGTGGTTCTCTAGTTATGTCTCCTTGATTCCGCCTCTAACGACCATGGCAGGGAGCTTGTCTGCCATGGTCAACATGGGTAGTGGTGAATGTGCGTTTGGTCGTGGGTTGGTATCTCTCACCAACCCTAAGTGCGCCTACTTTGCATATTGTAGGAGTGGCACCACCATTCAAACTGAATCCTCTGTGTCGCTGGTTTGTGTCGGGAGACCCACCTCCTGGGGTGAAAGTCCTTTCACAACTTCAAAAAAAAAAAAAAAAAAAAACCAAAACAGCAAAAAACAAGAGAAGGGGCTAGGACTAAGAAAATACCAAAGACAGGGGGGGGGGGGGGGGGGGGGGACGAAAAAACATTGCAATCTCCATCAGTCACCGGATCAGAAGACTGAAAGAGGAGATGCAAACTAAGGAGGACTAGAAGAAAAACTGTGCGGAAAGGGGGGGGGGGGGGGGGGGGGGGGGGGGGGTAACTAAGGAGGAAACTAAGGAGGAAACTAAGGATGGAAACTGAACGAAGGAAGCAAACTAAGGGAGAAACTGCAAAAACAAGCCAAAAGCGGGGCCGCAACCAGAAAAGAAGAAAAACAACAAGAAGCAAAGCGAAATCCTATAAGACTGGTCTGGTCAGGTAAACAACAAGAACGTAGACAGAAACAGTATCAAGATCTAGATGTTGATCTGGATCTTAGCTCAGATCTGGACCTTGATCTTGGTCCAGATCTTGTCCTAGATCTGGAACGTAGTCGTGAGCTGTGTCCAAATCTGGGACCTGATCCTGATCTGGGTCAGGGTCTAGATCAGGGTCTAGATCTGGGGCTTGGGCTGGATCTAGGTCAGGGTCTAGGTCAGGGTCCAGATCTTGGGCTTGGGCTGGAACAGGGTCTTGGACAGGGTCTAGAACAGGATCTAGAACAGGGTCTAGAACAGGGTCTAGATCTTGGGCTTGGGCAGAATCTGGGTCAGGGTCTAAAACAGGGTCTTGAGCTAGGGTTTGGGCTGGGTCTGGGACAGGGTCTAGATCAGGGTCTAGATCTGGGGTATGGGCCGGATCTGGGTCAGGGTCGAGATCATGGTCTAGATCTAAGGCTTGGCCTGGGTCTGAGTCTTGACCCGGGTCTGGGACAGGGTCTGGGATTGTAAGGAGCGCTGGGGCCTTGGGGATTTCCATTTCCATGGTGCGGGTATCAGGCTCCTGGTCACCGGGAGTGACCCCAATCATGGTGCAAAATATTAGGGGGTGGCCCATAAGCTTGCAAAGGAAGCCACTGTGAGAGAACAATCTAGGGCATGCCACCAATCTTGACAGAAGGCGCCATTATCAAGGTGTCAAAGATCCGTTTGGGTGCGCATCCAGTCCCTAGCGATGGCTTGGTGCAGGTGGCCAAGGGCAAGGCAGATAGCCTTGTGGTGAAGGGGCTCAGAATGGTCCAGTCTGTCAGCCCGGGACGAACGGACCTGCCATATCACGCCCAAGGTGGTTATACGCAGGAAGGACCACAACCTTAGGGTAGAGGGAAGAGGGGGTGTCCCGGGCCAAAGGGTGATGTCATCACCGAGGAGGAAGAAGGGGCAACAAGGAAGGCGCTGCCCACCGGTGAGGGTCTCCCAGGTGGAAAGGAGCCAGTCAATGACAGGGAAAGAGTCAGGGCAATCCAAGAAAGCGTGAGACATGGTGTCAGCAGTGTGCTGCTGCAAGCAGTCAGGGCTGGAGCAGACTATGGAGGGGAGGTCGTCTTGGTTGACCCGTTGGAAGCGTCCTCGTACATGGGCAAGGAACGCGTTGCAGCCCAGGGTGCCGTGAAGCAAGCTCCGGCAAGTGATGGTGTAAGGACGGTGGAGAGTCTTGTCAGCGAGGCGTACTGACACCTGCAAAAAGCCTGCACGTAGTGGGAGGAAGACTTGAGGTTCGTCCTGTCCTTGTGCAGTTCTCTCCGCCGGGCCTGGACGGGGGGGGGGGGGGGGGGGGGGCAGGACATGTTGTAAGTCCACCCAAGCGTTCTGTGGGAGGTCTTCGGGGGAGGAGACTGTAATAGGGGGAACAACAAGCGCTCTCTCTGTTGCTGAGGCAATCCATTGGGATTCAAGACCACGGAGGCCTCGCAGGTCAGGGTTAGTGATGGGGTGAGTATCCAAGGTGGAGGGGGGTAGAATGCTCCACAGCCTGGGCCAAGCAGCACTTTCCTCGGTATAACCTCGCACAAAAGGGGGGGAACTGGGGCTTTGTTGCATGATATGTTGGTGAAGAAGGTCCTACCGTGCTTGGCGCACAGAGAGTTCAAGAAGGTTCACCTCAATATCATCATTGGGATGAGCCCCCAGGTTGTTGGGTCCAGTTCGTTGGAGGTCTTCTTAGAGACCAACCAGCCATGGTTCCAAGAGCTTTTGCCTCTGATGGGGAGGGAGGCCTTGTTGGATCAGCTGGTACTCATAGTCTGCCAGTAACCACGCTTCTCAAGGTTTCTTGCGTAGGGTGATGAGGGCAGCTTACTTTGCATTTTGTAGGAGTGGTACCACCATTCGAACGGAATCCTGCGTGTCGCTGGTTTGTGACGGGGGACCCACATCCTGGGGTGAAAATCCTTTCACAACTAAAAAACAATTGGGGGTTTCCCTGGGGAGGAAGGGCAGGAAGGGTGAGAGGGTGTAACCGGCCAGAGGGTGTAACCAGCCAGAGGGTGTAACCTCCAAAAAAGTGGACAAGGGAGGTAAGAGAGCAGAAGATCCTGGTTAGCCTGGTTGACACTATGAATAAAACAGCATTTTACGAACTGGAATTTGGCTTGGAAAATTCTACGAACCCCCCTCGTAAATTTGGGGCTCTACTTCGTAAAAAGCGGACACCCCATCGTAATTTAAGGTTTACGAACTTGGATTTGATGGTTCGTAAACTGAATGGAGCTAGTTCGTAAAATTCCGGCGCCCTTTTATTACGAACTAGGATTTGATAGTTCGTAATCTAAATGGTGCTGGTTCATAAAATACCGGGCACCCTTCGTGGAATAACCCTCCTTGAATACAGGGAATTTGGTCCCGGATTGTAGTATTTAATACTGGACCGACCCTTTTCTTATTCTGTAAATTCGGGACATGGGCTCCGGGCTAGGTTAGGTTCCGGGTATTTCCCGGATTGGGTCCCGTTTTTTTTCCACGGAGTGCTTGCACTGGAGACTTTGGATCATACGAGATGTATAGATGGATTGCAATGTTTTAATTACAGAGATTTTTAAGACTGAAATTCGAATTCAAAAAAGTGATAATGAACAATAGCTATTATAATTTGGCCATTTACAAATTCTCCTCATTTGTGGGAGAAATCGTACCCATGAATTGGGCCTAGAAAGATGGCACTCATCAGAAGTCTGAGTACCCTGTGCTCTGACTACTAAAATAATAAGTACCAGGGTACCCTGATGAGCTCTGACTAGCTATATGGTCTGTATTCTGTCCCTGTCTCCCCCCTGCCACCCCCACTGGCTAGTCTAGCTATAGCTACTATTATATGATGAGTGATAGCAGCAGGTACAGTGTCATCATCAGGCTTCTTGATCTTGTCCCTCTACTCATCCCAGCATGCTGATGACTTGCTCCTTGTCCACCATGCCGCAATATGTGGAAGTCACTGCCTGCCGGAGCTGCAGCAGCATGGAAGGAAGGAGGTGGAGTTAGAAGAATATTAGTTGCTTGACCAAGCACAAGCCACTTGAATAATCAACGAATCAGCAAGCAAGAAAGCAAGAAAGCATTAACGTGGTAGCAATTACGATGATGAGACAGATAGATGGTGCAGCATATAAGACACATGGTGCAACATACAAGACAGATTGTGCAGCATACAAGACATATGGTGCAATGTACAAGACAAATGGTGCAGCGTACAAGACACATGGTGCAGCGTACAAGACAGATGGTGCAGCATACATGACACATGGTGCAGCATACAAGACAGATGGTGCAGCATACATGACACATGGTGCAGCATACAAGACAGATGGTGCAGCATACAAGACATACGGTGCAATGTACAAGACACATGGTGCAGCGTACAAGACACATGGTGTAGCATACAAGATAGATGGTGCAGCATATACGACACATGGCGCAGCATACAAGACACATGGTGCAGCAAGGCAAATCATGCTACATACAAGCCAAATGGTGCAGCATACAAGACAAATGGTGCAGCATACAAGACACGTTGGTGCAGCATACGAGACATATGGTGCAACGTACAAGACAAATGGTTCAGCATACACGACAAATGGTGCAGCGCACAAGACAGATGGTTCAACCTACAAGACAAATGGTGCAGCGTACATGACATATGGTACAGCATACAAGACAGATGATTCAGATCTACTCACATGTGTTGGTTCTATAACAACATATTGCCACTGTGTAGCCTAGTCAGGGGAGACTTCTTCGTGTTGTTCTCCCATTGTCTTCAAAATGCATACACCTCTTGTCGTCGCTTGCGTCAGGGGCAGGAACCTAGTTAACAGGCAGGTGTCAATAATCAGACAGCAGGCAGGCATTTGTCAATCATGGAGGTACATAGGCATGCATGCAGGTGTGAAGCAGGCAGGCAGCAGAGAGAATTCAAGCAGGCAAGCAGGTAACTAAGCGGGCAAGCAGGCATTTAATTGACAAACAAGTAAGGAGGCACCTCGTACCTCTGATGCAACAGCTGGGAGTAATCAGCTAGGATGTACTGGTGCCCTGCACACATCAGGTGGGCGCATCATGGACAGCAACAGGTGGGAGTGCAGGAAGTTGGGGGAGGGGAGGAGGTAGGGCAACAGCAGCAGGTGTGAGTGCAGGAGGTTGGCCTGGAGGAGGTACGGCCACTGCATGTGCGTGGAGGTGGAGCAGGTTGCCTTCGACTTTCAAACCTTCGACTTTCAATCCTTGGACTTTCAAACCTGCGCAACTACCTGCGGCATTCGAATCCTCCCTCTCCATCCGCAATACTCAATCGGCTTGCCTTAAAGCATGACATTCGCCCAAGTAAAGCTGTGTACTAATCGACGAATTGAATATGGTCCAGCAGGTAGCATGGTTGAAGACAGCGGCTCTGTGCAGGAGTAAATCAGTAGTGGTTTGGTTCAGTGATGCGAAGCTTCGTTTAGAAGGCGCACGCAATCGTCTGCCATTTAGCAGATCTAGATGGTGTCTTGTTGGAAATTTGAACGACGAGGAGGGTTGGGGGGGGGGGGGGGGGGGGGGGGGGCGGGAGGGGGGGGCGGTGGTGGGAGGGAGGGTGTGCGTTGTGGGGGGGGGGGGGGAGGGGGGGGGGGGGGGGGGGGGGCGGAGGGTTTTGCCGCGACAAAATTGAATAACCCATCTAAGTTGACAGCTAGGGACGCAAGGTAGGGTTGGGTGGGTGGGGGCGTGGGGGGGGGTGGTGTTTGGCGGGGTGGGGTGGTGGGGGGGGGGGGGGGGGGTCCACGGTAATAATATCATCCTACTGTGTCGGACTCTTTTCCAAAACTCTTTCTATATCCTTTTTCGCTTTCGCCCCCCTCGGAACCCCAGTGTCCGGGGGTTTGAAAACAATACCGGGCCACCTTCGCCCTCTTGTCCATGGCATAATAATTACAGTAACCACATGCACAGGTCTGAGATAAACTATTGAGGCCTTGGAAGTCAAACCCCAAGAATGCACTGGTGCATGACCCCAGCCAGAGTGTAACACACCGGGATAAAGAATCCTGTCATTCAACGGTTTGTCGAATTCTGTGCCCCAAACTAGTTTCTCTGCTTTTTCCTCTTGGCCATAGGATTATAATAATTATTATTTAACCACATGCACGTCTGAGATTCAAAACCATTGAGGCCATGGAAGCATAACTCAAGATTGGCTGTCTGGTGCCCTTGCAAGCAGATTTGTGTTAAACCACGCTAAATAATCTGTCATCGACGATTGTCGAATTTGTCTCAAAAATCTTTCTCTTCTCTTTTCTCTGGCCATAGCTCATAATATTATATGTAACCACAGCAGTCTGAGATCCACCATGAGGCCTTGGAAAGTATAATCCACGATTATGTACCTGCGGTGCCGCCCGCAGAGTGTAAACCCAAGCTAAAATCCTTTGTCATCACGGTGTGAAGTCTGCCTCCCAAACTCTTTCTCTTCTCTTTTCCTCTGGCAAAGCCCCAGAATATGTTAGTTAACCCACATGCACAGTTTGGGAAAAAAATATTGAGGCTTGGAAGTCACATACGCACATTTAGGTCCCCTGTGATGCCCAGCAGGAGGTGTAACCCATCCAACCTGTCGGACCGACCGTAGTTTGAACTCTTTCCATGATTTTGATAGTTGCAGTAGCGGATGAGAGAGAGATGCAGGAGGGAGAGAGCAGGGAAGGCGACAGGAAGCGGGAAAGGAAGATGGCTTGGGCTTGGGGGTTGCGGTGTAAGTTACAAGGCAGAAAGAGAGGCATACGTATCTAAAAAGATAAAAGAGGGCCAGTTATATAATAAGGCTTGGTTACCGGCGTTTAGGGGATGTGATTCTCGCTTGACTGGAGTTAGCGGTAGTGTCATGCGAAGGTCGTGTGGAGGGGAGTCAAGCAGTGAGTTAGTGAGTTCAGTTGGACTCAGGTGTGTCAGGTGTATTGATGGTCAGGGAGTCAGTGAGTCCAGTGAGTAAATCCAGTAAGTGAGTCAGTGAGTCAATAGTAAGAGGAGTCAGTGATCAATGCGTAGTGAGTCAATCAACATCAGTGAGTCCGTGAGGGACAATCAGTCAGTGAGTCTGTGAGACCAATCAGTCAGTGAGTATGTGTGAGACAGTGCTTAATTATTCAGTAGTGAGCCAGGAGTCTGTGAGTCTGTGAGTAGTTTGAGTAGTGAATCAGTGAGTCAATGAGTTCAGGGATTTTTTCAGTGGTTAGTGTGGCATTGGTCAGGGAGTCAGTGAGTCAATGCGCAGTGCGTCAATCAAGTAGTTGAGTAATGACTCAATTGAGTCAGTGACGTCAATCAATTAGTAGCAGTGAGAACAAGATCAGTTGAGTAAGTGAGACAATGATTTAGTGAGCCCAGTGAGTGAGTGATCAATCAGTCAGTGATTCAGCGAAATCTTTAGTTAAGTGAGTCTGTGAGCATGTAAGTTATGAGTCGGTCTGATTAGTGAGTCAAGGATCAGTGGTCCGCGTGTCAATGGTCACTTGAGTTCATTGCAGTCGTGAGTCAAATAGTGAGTCAATCAGTCAGTCGTTCAACGGACCCCCCCAAGATGTCAGTGCAGTAAATCAATCAGCGATGTTCAGTGGACAATGAGTCAGTGTGTCAGTGGTGAGAACATGATCAGTGATCCAGAGTGAGCAGTGAGCCAGTGGGGAGAGTGACTCAAGCAGTAGTGATCAGTAAGTCTGTGAGTAAGTGAGTCTTGTGGAAGTAGTGAGTCAGTGAGTTCTGGAGTTAGTGAGGCAATGAGTCAGTGAGTTTGTGATTCCGGAATCAGTATTCAGTGTGTCAATCTGGTCATGCGTCAGTGCGTCAGTGAGTTAGTGAGTCTCAGTAATGAGGCAGTGAAGTCAATCAGTTAATCAGTTCAATCAGTCTCAATTCAGCAAGTGAGACATTGATTCAGTGATTCAGTGCTTAGTCGCGTCAGTTCCTATAATAAGCCACACGGGGAACCCCACCCAAGGGCCAGTGGTCGTGTGGCCGTGACCCCTGGTTGCACTTGCGGGACTGCGTTGACTGCGTTGATTGAGGACTGCGTGAAGCTGACTGGGTTGCTGACGGGCGTGACTGCGTATGACTGCGTGACTGCGTGGACTGCGTCGATCCGCCGTGATCTGCGTGACTGCCGTGAGGCGGGACTGAGTGAATGATGAGTGAGTATGCGTTGACTGAGTGTGGCGTGTGAGGGGTGAGTGTGAGCTGTGATCGTTGTGCGTGGGCGTGTGCGGGGGGCGGGCAGGGGCAGGGGGCGGGGGCCCACCGGGCAGGCCGGGGGGGTAGGGAGCAACCACGCCACCTGCCGGCTGGCCAAAACCCGTTCAGTAGGGACGGGACGTACCCGTTCACACGTCTGGCTGGGCCCACACAAACGTGCAAAACACCTTGTAAAAATTCCCTTAAAACCTTCAAACAACCTCAGACTCCTGATTGGTCTCATTTTTTCTGTATCAAATCTCTAAAAAATCAAAAGCCAATCTACAAATGCTCGCATAGCATGAACGCTTCAGCACTGCTTAGAATCCCAACAACACTCAAAAACTTCATTTCGTCACTTTTAGCCAACCAAAGATGCCAACATCCATCGATCCATGAATTCCACTACATCAAATTTAATTAATTTGAATCCTATCGAATTTGACAAAAAAATAAGCAATACCGCATGCATCCCAAATCACGCTGAATTAAAATAAAATGAATGAATACAATTGAATTAAAAATAAAAACAACATTTAATCCGGATACAATTAAAAAACTGAATTAAAATAAACGAATGAAAGGGACAGGGTTAAATTTAATTTCATTCGGGACCGCGCCACCAGGCGCCCTTATCAGGCGTGAGTGGTGTTCAAATCAGTCAGTGATTCAGGAGCCTAGGAGGATGGGAGGGGATGTCTGTGAGTTAGTGAGTCAGTGATGAGTCAGTGAGTATGATAAACTGAGTCAGTGAGGCAGGTGAGTCAGTAGTCGATGAGTCATGTAGTGAGTCAGTGAGTCAGTGATGATGAGTCAGTGAGTCGGTGAGGTAAATCAAGTCAGTGAGTAGAGAGTCAATGAGTAGGAGGAGTCAGTGAGTCAATCAGTAAGTGAGTAGTGAGTTAGAGAGTCAGTCAGTCAATCAGTCAGTGGTCAGTATTTCAGTGAGCCAGTGAGGCAGTGGAGTCATTGCCTCACGTCAGCGGAGATGCCAGCACGAGGCCAGCTCCCGAGCCAAGTGTTGCACTTCGTCTCTTCCGTTCGCTGAGCACCCCAGAAGTCACTCATTCTAGCGGACCCGCCTAGCTGGGCTAGTGAGCCAGGTGTTGTCACTGAGCTCAGTCGATCCCCCAGTTGTAAGTCAGAGTGAGTACCACCAATTTCCGTTTAGGCAGCACGGGAGGTCAGTGATGAAGAGTCATGAGTCTTGACTTGGGAATTAATGGGTTTGGGTAACAGTACTATGTTGTACGAGCTAAGTTCCGCCTTCCTCCCCGTCTGTATTGTTGGTCGAAGAATTCGTTACAAGATTTGGATGAATCCAGTTTAGTAATTTGGCATGGCTTTCGTAAAATGCTTTGGTGATGAATCCAGTCGTAAATTGATCAAGGATGTAACAGGGATAGGGGATTTCTCGATACGAACCCCCCTATAATTGTATGGGGGCTTCGTAAAATGCTTTAGATCGATAGACAATAATTACCAACTTACTAAGGGTACCTCATGGACATTTACGACCCTGGGGGGGGGTTCTAGATTTGCACTTTACGATACCTGTCCGAGCAAATTGCAAGTGACGTTTTAAAATGATGCCGTTTATCATAGTGTATGCCAGAGGGGGGGACGGTACATAGGCTACAAAGAAGGAATCAAGAACGTATAAAGTGAGTCCCGGCAGACCAGTCCTAAGGTTGACTCACTATCGATTGTAGAAGAGGCTAGCCAAAGCCAAAGGGGGGCAAGGTGCTGGGGTGGCCTGGGGTCTGGATGTTTAGATTGATGTTGGACTGGCCGGGTGAGCGGGCACGGGAAAGGTGGCTGGAAGTAGTATAGGAAGATTGATCCCACAAACAGTGTGCTCGGGGATGATAGGTAGAGCTGTGAGCATTGGAGTACAAGGGGTCGTTGCTGCCAAGCGAGTGTTGCTTGCTAATGCCTTCAGCCTTGGCATTGCCGGACCGGCGTGCCAAGAAAGAACCCCATTGACCTCAGGCGCGGAGCCCCCCCCCCCCAACTGGACCGCCGTTAAGATATTCACTCTGCGGTGCGTCGTCCTCCTAACCTATGCGAGCGGCACGTGGACCGGCAAACACCGGGGCGCTACTTCTTGCAAAAAATTGCCCTAACTGCTGGTGCGAACCCCTAAACCTCCTTATGTTATCTTATTTTGTGGACACACTCGACCCATCGGGTAAGATAAGAAGAACAGGGTTCGTAGACGACCCCAGGATCGGAACCCGCAGACTCATGATTCCTTCTGACGCTCAAACCCAATGTTATGGAATGGTTGAACCTTCTCCGGCACCCCCCGGCTTTTTCCTCACGACCCGCCACCCCAGCCCCGAGGCCCACCCCCGGCTTGGGACCTGGGAAAGGGGAACCCCCTTGACAGAACTTAGGCTTGGGTGGAGGGTGGCCTAGGAAGGAGTACCGATGGAGGGAGACATATACCGACACCGGGCCGCGTGCCGCCTAGAGACCTAAAGCCAGACCTTGGTAGGCGAGAACCTGGCAGGGAAGTCCCTCCCCACGGATAGTGGCTCTCCCCCCTCCGTCCCCCTTCCCCCGGTTGCCCCCCCCCCCCTCCCCCCTCCCTCCCCCCCTCCCCCCACCCCCCCCCTCCTCCCTCCTCCTTCTCCGTGCTTGCCACCCTCTCGAGCTGCTACCTAGCACCCCCTCCCACCCCCCCCCCTCCCCTCGACCTCCCGACCCCCCTCACCGCTAGGAGGGGGAGGTTGTAAGAGTCCAAACAGCGGTCTGCCTACTGCCCGATGAGGCTGGGAGGCTCCAATGTGTGAACACCCCCCACGTCTTCCCTTGGAATCGGGTGGAGGCCTTCCGCCACCCGATGTGTGAAGGCTTCCTGAGGTATTAAATATTGTTTTTGTTTACAGTTGCGTACGCAACGGACTTCGAAACCAACGCCGGAGGGGGGATACCCTCACACCCCGATTCAATGCATAGTACCACCTCTCCACCTCACTCGCCGACCACCCCCTCTCCCCCTCTCCCCTTCCCCCTCTCCCCCTTCATGATGTCTGCAATCCAAGGGGAGGTGCCCCCTGCATGCGACTCATTGGGTCAATATTGAGCCTGTGAGGAGGGTAGACTGCATCGAGGGGGTCAAGAATGCAGTTGAAGTCACCAACAACGAGAAGGAGGCGTCCGTCAGTGGGAAGGTTGGGACGCACACAGTTGAAAAATAAGTATTCTCTGTCAGCAGCTTGGGCCGGAGCATAGACGCACAAAATGGTGTTGACGGAGTCACAAATGAAAGCATCGATGCCTAGAATGCGGCCTGTTGGACCCAGGATTGGTCTTAGGTTGGGATCTGTGATGGGGCAGTGAGGGCTTAATATCAGGATGATGCCTTCAGTGTGCCCTGTACCAGGGCAAAAGAAAAATCTCGCGCCTGGCCAAATTGCCCCTGCGCCTGGGAGGTGTTGAAGAAGGTCCACGTTTTTTTTTTTTTTTACATAGGGAGGAACCAGGAAAGGGAACATCAGATAAAACCTAGCCCTATGTGACCAAGGAAGAAAAAACAAAGAAGAAGACTAGAGGACATGGAACAAAAGTCCGCTAAGACAAAAGATCCGAAGACAAATGACGAAAAGACTAGGGGACAAAAGAACGAGGGACAAACTAATTACTAGGAGGACAAAGGACAAAGGGCCTTCCGAGCACCACCCCCACCTCCAAGCAACACTGTTCCTCCCCAACCAACAAAACACCACTGTAACCTCCAAGAGCAACACAGAAAAAGAAGGAAAGGCATGCACCCGAAGGTCTTGCTGATCTAAGATTAAAACACTGCAGGGCATCACTCCTGTAACAGGCCAGTGCATCAGGGCATCACTCCTTTCAGCAAACCAGCACAGACTCTCAGCAGCCTAGTAACATGCCGCTAGGTCACCCATGCAGAACAGCAAGCTCTGCAAAGACGACCAGAGCGCGGCATGCAACAAAAAACATGACAGGGCCAAAGCTAACACTAACAAGGTAACTAAAAATAGATATAAATAAGCAAATCAAACTCCTTAGAAAACGTCTTGGACGGTGAAAGGGTAGAACCCCCACAATATCCACTGACCAGCAAGGAAAACTTTAAAGGCACACTAAAGCAGCAGGCACTTAAAAGCAAAAAAACCGGTAGCCAGTGCATCAGGGCATCACTCCATTAGCATTCCAGCGCAGTCTCTCAGCAGCCTAGTAACATGCCACTAGGTCGCCGATGCAAATCAGCAAACTCTGCAAAGATGACCAGAACGCGGCATGCCTTACGGTTCAAAGGTAGCAGTAACAAGGTAACAAAAACTATGTAGCTCCTAAGTAAGCCTCCTGAACCTGCAGACGCAAGATACAACACGGTACAGGGCATCACTCCTATAACAGTCCAGCGCATCAGGGCATCACTCCATTAGCAGACCGGCGTGCCAACTCAGCTGTCAAGTAGCATGCCACTTCTTCTCCAATGCAGGCCAGCAAGATCTGGAAGGAAGAAGACCAAAGCAGGGCATGCTACTGATAAGCAGGTCCGGGAAAAAGCAAACAAAAAACAGTCTTCAGGGCAGGAGCAGCAGATCCACCCCCCAAAACTACTATCCAGCCCTCTAGGGCAGCAAAATGCTAAGACAAACTGTATCGCTATGGTTTCCAACCAATGTCACACGCAAGGATCGGCAAGTCTCTAATTAGAGAACAAGAAGATGCTGACCAATGCAGACCTTCAAAAGGAGACCTGCTGACTGAGAATTCAAGAAAGAGGGAAAGAGGGAAAGAGTCTTAGCAGCACAACACCTGTCTAAGGCAAAAAAACACTAAACAATCGCGCGAAAAAAGGACCTCCAGCTCCAATTGTCGCCTCAAAGCTTCGTCTACTAGGTATCTCAGCAGCTGAAATGAAGGAGCAGGGATGAGAGGGAGGAGATGGAGGATTCTGAGAGGCAGGAGGAAGTGGGTGGGGCTCGGAAGAAGGGAATCAGGAGAGAGCTGCTTCTGAAGGGTGATAAGGTTGTCCTTACGTCAGTGAGTACTGCCATATCCACTCGCGTTTCTCAAAGCCCAACAAATGTGCTCAAAGAGTTTAAGGGGTGTAAGTCCTTGCACGTTGTACAGACAAAGTTACTCCCAGATCCTGTCCAAGGCCAAGCCTCATATCTGTACCATGATCTGGAACCTGACCCAGATCCAGCCCATACCCCAGATCTAGTTCTTGATCTAGACCCTGACCCAGACCCAGCCTAAGCCCCAGCTCTAGACCCTGATCTAGACCTTGACCCAGATCCAGCCCAGGCCCAAAATCTAGACCCTGTTCTAGACCCTGACCCAGATCCAGCCCAAGCCCTAGATCCTCTGATCCCAGATCTAGACCCTGATCTAGACCCTGACCCAGATCAGGATCAGGTTCCAGATTTGGACACAGCTCACGACCACGTTCCAGATCTAGGTCTAGATCTGGACCAAGATCAAGGTCCAGATCTGAGCTAAGATCCAGATCAAGATCTAGATCTTGATACTGTCACTGTCTACATTCCTGTTTTTTTTTTTTTTTACAAAGGGGGGAACCAGGAAAAGGCGCAACTGATAAAACCTAGCCCTTTGTGACCAAGGAGAAAAGACCAAAGAAAAAGACAAGAACGGCTAAGGGACAGCTAAGGGACGGACACCACCTGGGCGACGAAAGGGACAAAGGAGGACAGGAACAGAAGACAAACAAACCAGAGAGGCAAGGAAGAAGCCCAAAACAGGAAGCTCAAGAGAAGGGGCTAGGACCACTAAGAAAAAAGACCTATGAAGGGGGGGGGGGGGGGAAACATTGCAATCTATAACAGTCACCGGATCAGAAGATTGTTTACCTGACCAGACCAGTATTTTAGGGTTTCGCTTTGCCTTAAGTTGTCTTTCTTCTTTTCTGATTGCGTCCAAGCTTTTGGCTTGTTTATGCAGTTTCTCCCTTTGTTTGCTTCCCCTTGTTAGTTTCCCCCTTATATTCCTCCTTAGTTACCCCTCCCCCCCCCCTCCCCCCTCCCCACTTTTTTCATCTTAGTTTCTCGCTTAATTTTCCTTATAGTCATCCTCCGTTTTCTTGATCTCTTTCAGTTTTCTGATCCGGTGACTGATAGAGGTTGCAATGTTTTTCTTCCCCCTCCTTTTTTTTTACGAAGGGGGGAACCAGGAAAAGGCACAACTGATGAAACCTAGCCCTTCGTGACCAAGGAGAAAAGACCAAAGAAAAAGACAAGAACGGCAAAGGGACAGCTAAGGGACAGACACCACAAGGGCGACTAAAGGGACAAAGGAGGACAGTAACAGAAGACAAACAAACCAGAGAGGCAAGGAGAAAGCCCAAAAGCCCAAGAGGAGGGGCTAGGACTAGTAAGAAAAATACCTAATACAGGGGGGGAGGGGGGGGGGGAACATTGCAACCTCTATCAGCCACTGGATCAGAAAACTGAAAGAGGAGAATAAAACTAAGGAGGACTAGAAGGAAAAGGGTCTTGATTTTGGGCTCGGGCTGGATCTGGGTCAGGGTTAGTAGTCCTAGCCCCTTCTCTTGGGCTTCCTGTATTTGGCTTCTTCCTTGCCTCTCTGGTTTGTTTGTCTTCTGTTCCTGTCCTCCTTTGTCCCTTACGTCGCCCAGGTGGTGTCCGTCCCTTAGCTGTCCCTTAGCCGTTCTTGTCTTTTTCTTTGGTCTTTTCTCCTTGGTCACAAAGGGCTAGGTTTTATCAGTTGCGCCTTTTCCTGGTTCCCCCCTTTGTAAAAAAAAAAAAAAAAGGGTCTAGATCAGGGTCTAGATATGGGGCTTGGGCTGGATGTAGGTCGGGGTCCAGACCAGGGTCTTGATCTTTGGCTCGGGCTGGATCTGGGTCAGGGTCTAGATCAGGGTCTAGATCTGGAGCTTGGGCTGGATGTAGGTCAGGGTCCAGACCAGGGTCTAGAGCTGGGGCTTGGGCTGGGTCTGGGTCAGGGTCTGGATCAGGGTCTAGATCTGGGGTATGGGCTGGATGCCAAATCGGAGGGGGGCTGGGCTGCAGTCACCCTTCCAGCTAGGACACGAGGAATGTCCTATAGTAAACCAAGAGGTGATGCATGTGAAGTGGAAGGAGTGCGCACAAGGTGTCCAATAAGGGGGCTCGGTCCCAGAGGGGTTGAGACAAATGGGGCAGCAAAGCGGATCATGCTGGGTGTCTGATAGAGAGTTCAGATCGCTGGTGGCTGGAGGAGGAGGACAAGGGGGGGGGGGGGGGGGGGGGGGGGGGGGGGGGGGGGGGGGGGGGGGGGGGGGGGGGGCAAGGGGGGATAGTAAGGGATATGGCCTCATCAGTCAAAAAGGGGGAGGGGTGAAGGCCAGAGAGAGGTAAAAAAGGTGTTAGGAGGGACGTCGGGTGGCCAGTGGGCTGGGGGAAGAGGGTGGGACAGGAGAGGGAGGAGGAGAATAGGAAGGGGGCAGGGATGGATAGGAGGAGTCTGGTTTGCCCTGAGTTACCAAGGCAGCTGCTCGAAAGCGCTTCCAGGAGGCAGGGAAATCAGTTGAGAACAAGTCATGCGAGTAACATGTGCTTCTACAAAACATGCTTGCTATTTCAGCATTTTCAGCGACCTGCCTAACAGCCAGACAGCCTTTACGCGCCAACCTGGTTACTCCCATATCGCTGCCTCCATACTGAGGCAGCCCTTGCGTGACCAGTAGGTCAATCGCACCAATCCAACCCGTTCTCATCTTAGTTTCTCGCATAGTTTTCCTAGCCCCCTCTCTTGGGCTTCCTGTTTTGGGCTTCTTCCTTGCCTCTCTGGTTTGTTTGTATTCTGTTCCTGTCCTCCTTTGTCCCTTAAGTCGCCCAGGTCGTGTCCGTCCCTTAGCTGTCCCTTGGCCGTTCTTGTCTTTTTCTTTGGTCTTTTCTCCTTGGTCACAAAGGGCTAGGTTTTATCAGTTGCGCCTTTTCCTGGTTCCCCCCTTTGTAAAAAAAAAAAAGTCCCCCTTACTTTGCTTCTCCTCTTTCAGTTTTCTGTTCCGGTGACTGATAGAGGTTGCAATGTTACCCCCTCCCCCCATCTTAGGTCTTTTTCTTCGTAGTTCTAGCCCCTTCTCTTAGGCAAACTGTTTGGGGCTTCCTCCTTGCCTCTCTGGTTTGTTTGTCTTATGTTCCTGTCCTCCTTTGTCCCTTCAGTCGCCTTGGTAGTGTCCGTCCCTTAGCTGTCCCTTTGCCTGTTTTGTCCTTTTCTTCGCTCTTTTCTCCTTGGCCACAAAGGTCTAGGGTTTTTCAGTTGCGCCTTTTGCTGGTTCCCCCCTTTGTAAAAACAAAAAAAAGACTAGACGAACCTAAATTCTCCCTCCCTCTACGAGCAGGCTTTCTGCAGGTGTGGGTATCTCACAGACAAGACTCTCCACCGTCCTTATACCATCACTTGCCGGAGCTTGCTTCACGGCACCCTGGGCTGCAACGCGTTCCTTTCCCATGGACAAGGCCGCTTCCAATGGTCGACCAAGGCGACATCCCCTCCATTGTATGTCTGCTCCAGCTCTGGCTGCTTCCAGGTACACACTGCTGACACCATGTCTCCCGCTTTCTTGGATTTCCCTGACTCTCCCCCATCATCGACTGGCTCCTTTTCACCTGGGAGACCCTCACCAGTGGGCAGCACCTTCCTCGTTGCCCCTCCTTCCTCCTCAGTTACGACATCACCCTGTGGCCCGGAACACCCTCTCCTCCCTCTACCCTCCAGGGCACCCTACTATTTTATTTAATTTTTTTAATTGAAGGGGGGAACCTGGAAAAGGCGCGAGTGATAAAACCTAGCCCCAAGGAAAAAGTCAGAAGAAGACAGGAAAGGCTCAGTGACGGACACCACCAGGGCGACTGAAGGGACATAGGAGGACGGGAACAAGAAACAAGCAAAACTGATGGACAAGGAGGAAGCCGCAAAACAGTTAGCCAAAGAGAAGGGGCTAGGACTTCTAAGAAAAAGACCGAAGTCGGGGTGAAAAAACTTTGCAACCTCTATCAGTCACCGGAACAGAAAACTGAAAGAGGAGTAGCAAACTAAGGGGGGACTATAGGGAAGACCCTTTTTTGTTTACGAAGGGGGGATCAAACCTAGCTCTTTGTGACCAAGGAGAAAAGACCGAAGAAAAAGACAAGAACGGCTAAAAAAAGGGACATGCGGGAAACTAAGGGGAAAAGAGGGGGGGGGGGGGGGGGGGGGGGGACTAAGGAGGAAACTATAGTAGGGTGCCCTGGCGGGTTCCCTGGAGATTTCAATCGATAGAGTTGTTACACAGTGAAGACTGAAGAGAAGAGAGTTAACATCGCAACTCGTGCGGCTATATAAAATAGGAAGTCTCCAGGAAGATTCTGAAGACACGTGCAGGCTATAGCTAGCCTATGGCCTGGCGGCAGGCAACCCGGGTCCTGGGGCACCAGGACCCCGCGCGCACTATGCCAACTCAGTGTCCGACGCAACGGACAATAACATCCCCCCCAATTCAAGGTATTCTTGGATACAAGAATCCCTGGAATTAACTGAGGGGCATAAAGAAATTATAATAGTATAATGGCTGACAAGGCTATTTAGAGATGCAAATGGCTGGCAGGAGAGGCTGTAAATAATAAATTATTTGGAATAGGATCCAAGGGGACACGGCACATTAATAGCAAATATCTTTAGATCAATGTCAGTCTACTAGGGTAGTAGATAGCAGGGAGGCTGCTTAGGAAGCTCGAGGGAAGCTGCAGATAGGCTGCAGGCTAGGTAGCAGAGGGGCTACAAGGAAGCTGGGAGAAACTGCAGATAGGCTGCAGGCTAGTTTGCAGGGAGGCTGCTAGGAAGCTGGAAGGAAACTGCTGATAGGCTGCAGGCTAGGTTAGTTAGGAGAAGTAGGACATGATTTGAGATGGGAGAATAAGTTTAGACAAGATGTCTGTGCTAATCCCCCCATAATTTGGGCTCATCCTAAATTAGAGTATAGTCTTCTGATCCGGTGACTGTTAGAAATTGCAATGTCCCCCCCCCCCCCCCCCCCCCCCCCCCCCCCCCTTCATAGGTCTTTTTTCTTAGCGGTCCTAGCCCCTTCTCTTGGGCGTCCTGTTTTGGGCTTCTTCCTTGCCTCTCTGGTTTGTTTGTCTTCTGTTCCTGTCCTCCTTTGTCCCTTTAGTCGCCCAGGTGGTGTCTGTCCCTTGGCTGTCCCTTAGCCGTTCATGTCTTTTTCTTTGGTCTTTTCTCCTTGGTCACACAGGGCTAGGTTTTATCAGTTGCGCCTTTTCCTGGTTCCCCCCTTTGTAAAAAAAAAATAGCAGACACACGGCAGTAACTTTATGATGGACTAAAAAAAAATGGGCATCAGTACATGAGGCAGTACAAGACACCAGTACAGGAGGCAGTACCCAGATTAATCCTAGAGTGTTCATGGCTAAAACAATAAGGAGCAATAGACTATAGTTGCATATTTAGGTGCCAGATGCTGGGTATCCATCAAGGTCCAGCTGGCAGTGGATTTGCTTTAGGAGAGTGGAGAAGGATTTCCTAGACATCCTTGGGGTGTCCAGCATGTTCATGAATGTGAAATCCATTGGGTTCCTGTGCATGCTGAGGTTGTTGACACAGATGACTTTGCCTCCAGGGTTCACAAAGCTGATGGGATGCATGAGCATCTTGGGCCAGGTGGCAAGGATCCGTGCATGTGCTTGGACCATGGCTGCTTGTAGGCAGATGGCCCACTGAAGGGTGGGCCTGTCAGCTGTATAAACAGTGGGGTATATGTGGACCATGTGCTGCAATCTGTTGACATGCTTGAGAAGAGGTCCACAGACTGATAAAGGGCTGCTATGCATCTGCCTGCTGGGGAATTTAGTCTGCTCAGATGCTAGCAGGGTAGGGAACTGGTTGGCTAGCTGGTGGATGAGGGTGGGGACAGGCTGTCTAGGTCTTATGCTAAAAGCTCTAAGGGAAGAAGGGGAGTTGTTGAGGGTAGTCAGCAGGGTTCCAAACCTAGTTCTTGAGAGACCAGAGTTGTTAGGGAAATGGACTGGGTAGGTGTTCATGTTGACATGAGTGAGGGGCTGATCAGGGTAAGGGGAAGTAGCTAAGGGAATCCACTGGTCAAATCTAAGGGCTTGGGAGAGTGCATGCTGGGTGCAGGACCCTTGTCCATCAACAGGGAATGCATCCTCATATGTAGTTATGGCTTGGTCTAGCATGAGGTCCATCTCTATTCTGGCTTGTGCTTCTGTCAGGTTACAGAGGTCATCAAAAGGAACAGTGGGAAGCTGTTGGATGGGGGCGGTAGAGTAGGCATGATCTGGGATGAAGTCATGTGAAGAAGTGGTGTACAGATCATCTTGGTGGGGTGTGAATTCTCCCCCATTGTCTGACTGGATCATAGATGGTGGACGGGCTTGTGCAAGGTCAGGCAGGTCATCATCACCAATGACTGGAACCAGATCTTATAGACTACTGGAGCTGCTTGGAGTATCAGGTGGGATGGAGCAGCTGCCAGCAAAGTCATCATTGTAGTGGACAACTGGCTGATTGACCATCTCTGGTTGGGTGACCATCATGATTATTATCAAAGGGAGAGGGATAGGGAGAGGGGTAGGGGGAGGGGGAGGGAGAGGGGTAGGGAGAGGGGTAGGGAGAGGGGTAGGGATCTTAGGGGTGTTGGTGAAGTAGAGACCATGCCTTTTGGGGCATGAGAGGATTGTCTTGGTACCCCTGGCTGTGGGTAAGGAGAGAGTAGCAGTAGATCTGGACATGTGAACTTGGAGCTTGGGAGAGAGCCTGTGTGCTGCATGTATTCAAGCTGATGATGTTGGCTGTAGTAAGGGGGGGAGCAAGGAGTACATAGTGGAGGGTGATCAGAGATCCATTATGCCCTTGGATGTGAGCTTTCCCTTTCTGGAGGCAGATGAGTGGGGCTGATCCAAGGTCAGCCAATTGTAGGCTAATAGGCTGGGGGAGATGCAGTCATGTCATGAGATGCAGTCAGTCTGAGTGTCATGCAAGTTGGAGGGGTTACTGGTGCAGTGGGAGTGGGCTGCACAGTCTAAAAGCCACTCTGTCTGGAGAGCTGTCTGGTAGGGATCAAGGGTGGCACTGTCATCATCAGTTTCACTGTCAGAAAGGTCCACATTTCCATCCCCCTCATCATCATCAGTGTCATCATCACTTGAGACTAGTTCTGGCATGGATTCATCCCATTCTATAAGACAGGCATCTGTATCATTCATGGGGCCAAAGAAAGTACTGTCATCCAAGGGAGCATGCGGGAGAGACAGGGGTGTGGACGTGCCTCTTGTTGACTCAGCATACTGGAGGGTCTGGGGTCCATCATGTGTAGTCAGTGCCATGAAGTTGTGCTCATCCTCATTGTCTGTGCTGGACTGGGAAGTGGATCCATCCGGAACAGTCATCATCCGCAACATGTGCATGCCTGCTGTTGTCACGGCGGCTGTAGCTCTTGGGGTCTTTGTTGGAGTTCCTGTTGCACCTCTTAGGGGACTTGGACTTGCTGGAGGACCTCCTGGCTGCAGCATTGGGGGGTGATGGAGATTCCCTATTGCCAGATGTAGATGAAAACGGTGGAGGTCTGTACTTCAAGTTTGTGGGGTCACTGGGGCGATTGAGGGAATTGTGTCCAAAAGCATTGCAGTTCCAGCAGGTCATCTGGGTTGATGGAACACGGTCCTTCCTTGGTCTTTCCTGGAGGGCAGCAGCCACAATGTGCTCATTCTCCTCGGGAGAGATGGTGGAGTCAGATATCTGGTTGGAAACTTGGTACCTGATGATTTGTGCCTAGAATGATGCGAAGTCAGGACAGACAGAGTTGTGGAAGGAGTTCTTGAAACCATTGTATTCTGGACGAGTTGAGAGTCCCTGGACAACGATGCTAAGGAAAGCGGGGATGGAGGTGTTGGTGACTCCGTTGGCTTGGGGAAGCAAGGAGTATAACTCATAGCTTTGAGAGAGGTAGACCTGCAGTGGTTCAGATGTCGTCATGCTGAGGCTGTACATGGATCTCACAGCACCTGTTTCCAGGTCAGAATTCCGTTCTCCATATGTGAGCTTCAGGAACCTGTAGGCTTTGGCAGCAACATCAGTGTTCGCAAGTATGGCCTGCTGTATGGGGTCTGAACAATGCCTGAGGATTTCATTGAGAGCGACAGCATTCTTCACGATTGTGATGCGGTAGGGAACAGCACGAGATGCAATAATTGCATTAGCATGGTCAGCATTCGGGTAATGAGAGTCTTCCAATGGGTATTCGTCACCTGTTGCTGGTTCACCGTTTGGGGGTTGAGCCATCGCCGCGTCAATGGCGATGGAGATGCATCCAGGGTGGGATCTGAGGTGACGAAGGAGGAAGGGTCCAAACTTGTGCTAGGGAATAGCAGAGGTGCCGTCGAAGACGAATGCAGGGGGCTTGACTGATTTTGCCATGTTGTCTGTTGCGGCGCTGGGGTCTTGGGGTCCCCGGGGGTGGTGTAATGTTCGTCAAGGAGCAGTGGCAGCCTCCTTGGTGATAGATGCACAAGCAGTTGATTACTTATCCGTACAATGTAATATTGGGGGGGCCAAGAATCAATATAGCATGGCATGGCATTATTATTCAACTTGGTGGCCTGCAAGGCTAATGAACTTATTAGCTCACTGACTTCCCGAAGTTCCATGGTGGCAGGTGCAGCAACTCCCGAGGCTACAGTTGCTACTGCGCAACCTGCAGGAACTTGTGCGAAAGATTAGATTTCCTTGTCAAGCACAATGCGCTGATGCAATGAGCTATGAGAGGCACGCACAATAAAGAAGCGAATTTTGAAGAGGAAATCGTAGACATGCTCCAGGTCCCTAGATTGAGTCCACAGGACAGTAGGGAAACGACACATGAAAACGCTGCGTCCACAGGCTGCAACCCTGAGATACGTACGCGAAAAAGTGCCCTCCGAGGTTATCCGCCCCCGACAGAAATCGAACACGAGTCGCTTTGATTTCAGGCCAATCAGATTAACCGGCTGATTTGACCGGCGATCTTGGGAAATGTGAAGATTTGAAGATGTGAAGATTTTAAAAAACAGCACGATTACGCGTAAGTATCGCATAGATCTGTCTCCCATAGGGGGCCGACCAAAGAGGAAAACTAAGGAGGGAAGGAAGGGTGGAAACTGAACGAGGGGAGGCAAACTAAGGGAGAAATTGAAAAAACAAGCCAAAAGCGGGAACGCAACCAGAAAAGAAGAGAAAAAATAATGACAACGCCTGGTGGGGCGTGGTATTAAGGGAGCCCGTCATACGCGGGTGGGGAGCGGTCTCCTACCTCAACTGGACAAGCTACCATCGCAGTTGACGACGACCTGCAACGCCAAAAGCGACCGAAGGGGGAGTCGAACCCCCGACTCTTCGTTCCTTAGCAATCTGGTCTACAACTAAACTATTGTAATCGCTAACGAGGCTAGAAAAGAAGAGAAACAACTTGAAGCGAAGCGAAATCCTAAAAGTCTGGTCTGGTCTTATAAACAACATCAACGTTCTCAGAGTCAGTATCACGATCTAGATCTTGATCTGGATCTTAGCTCAGATCTGGATCTGGACCTGGATCAATCTAGATCTGGGACGTGGTCATGAGCTGTGTCCAAATCTGGAACCTGAAGATTTGGGGCTAGATCTGGGTCTTGGGCTGGGTCTGGGTCTGGGTCTGGGACTGGGTCAGGGATTGTAGGAAGCGCTGGGACCATGGGGAGATTCATTTCCATGGTGCGGGTATCAGGCTCCCAGTCACTGGGAGTGACCCCAACCATGGGGCAAAAGATTGGGGGGTGGCCCATAAGCTTGTAAAAGAAGCCATTGTGGGAGAGCAATCCATGCCAAGCCATCAATCTTGACGAAAGACGCCATCATCAAGGTGTCAAAGATCCGTCTGGGTGCGCATCCAATCCCAGGCAATGGCTTGGTGAAAATGACCAAGGGCCAGGCAGATAGTTGGTGAAGGGGCTCAGGGGGTGGTGTAATGTGAGTCAAGTACCAGTGGCAGCCTCCTGGGAAATCGGAGACATGCTTCAGGTCACTAGATTGTGTCCACAAGACAGGAGGGAAAACAAGGGCGTGACCGCCCTTGTGTTGGCAATTGAATGGGGATCCGCTGGAGGTATGAGGAAGCCTCGCTGAGCCCCGCTGTCACTAGGGTTGTTTTGTGTGCGGTGTGCAATGTGCTGTGTGTGCAACCTTGTTGCTGCCCTCGTAAACCTTGTTGCTGCCCTCGTGGCTGTTCTTGCGGAACGTGTGTCTCGTATACCGCGCTTTGGTACGTACAGAGTTGCGCATTACCTCATAAACTGGGGCTGTGCACCCTCCGGCTGTGACTAGGCAGTCTCCTTCGGGATGACTTGACTGTCGAATCCCAACGTCAAGTGGTTCGGGGCGCAGTTTGACTTAAATCTACCTGGAAGATGAGGTGACGTGACTGAAGATACAACTTGTCTGAAATTTGCTTCGAGTCGGAGAATGGGTGCCTGTATTTGCGAGTTTATTAAGCTGCCTGCCGTTTGCAAACGTCAGTTGGTGCGGTCTAAATGCATTTTGTAGGGCGAACCCTTAGGTTCCCTAGCGCACCCGTTTGGCGCCTCCGGCAGTACGGCTGAAGTCGCTACCCATGGAGGGGCGGTAATGACAAATCAAAACGCGTCCACAGTACGCTAACCTGAGGTCCGTACGCCAAAAAGTGCCCTCGAAGCAAGCAGGTAGATTCCCTGAGTGCACCAATGCGCAGGTGCAGCAACTCCTAACAACAATTTGCATTACACTGCCATGATTCATATGCGATTCTGTCTGTACAGCATTTGTATGAACGTCTCTTCTTCTTCTCAAGCCGTCTCAAGCCAATAAGGTTGCGGCTTCAAATAACTCCCTGAATGATCTTTGAAAAGGCTTAGAAAAAATCCGAGTATATCTTCTCTCTCTACCCCCTCCGCATAACCAAGAACATTCTTGAGCGGCTGGGCACTAAACAAACAAGGCGCAAGGTAAATCAAGATGAAATATATTCCTATCGCCCCTATCTTTCCCCAAATCGTACTTGAATCCATAGGCTTGCATTAGTCACCACCCCATCCAATTGGCTTTCAAGCACGAATCAAATACACACCTCGTTGCCAGACCCAAGGTTAACTAATCACCTGAAAGAAGTTAACACGTCAGCAGTACTTTTTGTTTTGGCTACAAGCAGTAGCTTCTAGACGGCTCCCTAAGCCAGGCATTGGCCAAAGCCCGCAGATTTCAGCAGTGCTATAAAAGTGACTTAGCCAGCTTCCAGGTGCACCAGCCTGCTTTGATAGCCAGGTAGAGGAGCTACCTGAAAGCTGGCGCTATTAGCTGGCGTTGTTAGCTGTAATAAAAGCTCTTGATGTCAGGTATGCATGTCCACTTTGAAAACTACTCTCAACCTCTGCTGGGATGGGTGCCAGTCTTTATGAAACCTACGGCCTATGGTACACATTTATTCCATGCATGGTATATACTGCATATAGGAAACAGATGATGACTCGTCTGTACACATGGGAACTATAGTACACGTTTATTCCATGTATGGTATAAACTACACATGGGAAACAGGGAAACAGATGACTCGCCAATATCCGACATACCGTCGTAGACAAAACTTAGCTCACGCGCTATCAGGAATGCCGCACTCAGCAATAACTAGTACATTTGTTTTTAGTTGTGAAGGTATTTCACCCTAGGAGGTGGGTCTCCCGACACAAACCAGCGACACCAAGGATTCAGTTTCAATGGCTTTGCCACTCCTACAAAAGAGTAGGCGCACTACCAGGCAGTAAACAGCGGATTAGTCCTACTGCCATACCATATCAGATCAGCAGTCATTAGCAGTACAAGGCAGTAACAGCAAATCAATCGTACCGCCATACCATATCAGATCAGCAGTCATTAGTAGTACAAGGCAGCACACATAAAATCAATTGTACCGCCATAACATATCAGATCAGCAGTCATTAGTAGTACAAGTCAGTAAACAGCGAATCGATCGTACCGCCATAACATATCAGATCAGCAGTCAGTAATAGTACAAGGCAGCAACTAAGTCATTGATTCATTCAGCTGCCTGGGTAATGTTCAAGAGCCTCCAATGTGGAAGGCAGTGGGTTGAAGGCTTTCCTTCCACCTCTGCTTCTTTTTCTTCTGCGAGTTGCAGCTTCTACGCAGCGCCCGGGCTCCGCGTCGCAGCTTCTACGCAAAGCCCAGGTTACGAAAGAAGATTATCTCAGCCACTGCCGACGATACTCCAGAGTCCCCTCACCACACGCAGCACCGCTACCAACAGTGCCCAGGCTACCGCATTGCCCACATTAGCACCAGGCTAGTGCCCGGGTCTGCCAGTAAACCCAACCACAACACCACCACTTAGCATACCCCCGCTCAACAATCCTCGACCCATAGCTCCGAAGAAAGCATGGAGAGTCCATACCGACGCACTGAAGGGATTATCGACAGAAGCCCAACGGTCAGACAAGTAGGAGCTATTTTTCGACGGCGTGCCACTTTTGGCAGATAGTACCGAAATAATGGAGTGAAAGTTTGGGAAAGGAGGGGATAGGAGTAGAACAGGTGGTAGAAGCTAGTGCGAAGAGGGCCGCTTCTACGCAGGCCCAGGCGGCTACATGTCGCAGCTTCTACGCAGCGCCCAGGCTACATGTCGCAGCTTCTACGCAGCGCCCAGGCTACATGTCGCAGCTTCTACGCAGCGCCCAGGCTACATGTCGCAGCTTCTACGCAGCGCCCAGGCTACGCGTCGCAGCTTGTACACAGTGCCCAGGCTACGCATTGCAGCTTCTTCTTAGCGCCCTGGCTACTCTTCACAGCTTGTACACAGCGCCCAGGCTACACGTCGCAGCTTCTACGCAGCGCCCAGGCTACGCATTTCAGCTTCTTCTCAGCTCCCGGGCTACACGTTGCAGCTGCGACCGGTTCAGTTCAACAGGAACCTCATTCCCATGTCCACATGCACATGCCTAAGAAGACGGGAACAGAGCCTACTCAGCCTACACCAAGATGATGGGCTCACTTGTCCCCCATGGGTTGTATGGGCTGGGAATCTGAGTAAGCCCATTTTTTGTGACCCTCCTCAGGCTGCAGAATCCGCTGATTTGAGCTGTGCTTGAAGCATGGGCAGCAGGCTGCCTACTCAGCCTGCACCATGATGATGGGCTCGCTTGTCCCCCGCGGGTTGTATGGGATGGTTGGTGGGCGAGCTTATTGTCAAAGGCCCAAATCTTCTCCTCCAACTTGTACGGGTTGGGAACCAGCCCATACAAGCCGTAGGGGAACAGAGGAACAGGGGGCCTACTCAGCCTGCACGATGATAATGGGCTCACTTGCCATGCCGCATCTTTATTGCCATGCCGCATCTTCATTGCCATGCCACATCTTCTGCCTCTGCTGATCCGCATGGAGCCTACTCAGCCTGCACCATGATAATAGACTCACTTGCCATGCCACATCTTCATTGCCATGCCGCATCTTCAGCAGGGCTATAATCTTTAGCTGCCTCTGCTGATACGCATAAAGCCTACTCAGCCTGCACCATGATCATGGACTCACTTGCCATGCCGCATCTTCTGCCTCTGCTGATACACCTCTTCAGCAGGGCTAGAACCTTTAGCTGCCTCTGCTGATACGCATAGAGGCTGCTTAGCCTGCACTATGATAATGGACTAACTGGCGATGAGCCAGTGACCACCACCACCACCACCACCATAATCACCACGACTATCAGTAGGATGTCCACCACCACCATCTCCACCTATAGAATTACCACCAGCACCAGTAGCATGGCCACCAGCAGGAAGACTGGTAGGCCAGGGAATCAACTTCCATATACTCAGCCTGCACCATGATAATGGGCTCACTTATCCCCCACAGGTTGTATGGGCTGGTTGGTGGGCGAGCATATTATCAACGGCCCAAATCTTCTCCTCCAATTTGTACGGGTTGGAAACCAGACCATAACAAATGTAGGGGAATAGAGCCTTCTCAGCCTGCACAATGACGATGGGCTCACTTGCACCCTCTGTTCCCGTTTAAATCCTAAACCCTAAACCTACTCAGCCTGCACCATGATGATGGGCTCACTAGCCATGCCCTTGGCGCAGAGAGGTGAGCTGTGCTTGAAGCATGGGCAGCAGGCTGCCTACTAAGCCTGCACCAGGGGCTGAGTAGGTGGAGTGGGCTGAGTGAATCTGGTGGGCTCACTCAATTGGTGGGATCACTCAGGCTTCTGAATCTGAGCGAGCCCATTTTTGGTGACCCTACTCAAGCTGCAGAATCTGCTGATTTGAGCTGTGCTTGAAGCATGGGCAGCAGGCTGCTTACTCAGCCTGCACCAGGGGCTGAGTAGGTGGAGTGGGCTGAGTGAATCTGGTGGGCTCACTCAATTTGTGGGATCACTCAGGCTTCTGAATCTGAGCGAGCCCATGTTTGGTGACCCTACCCAGGCTGCTGAATCTGCTGATTTGAGCTGTGCTTGCCTGAAGCATGGGCAGCAGGCTGCCTACACAGCCTGCACCATGATGATGGGCTCACTTGTCCCCTAGGGGTTATATGTGCTGGTTGGTGGGCGATCATGTTGTCAATGGCCCGAATCTTCTCCTCCAACTTGTACGGGTTGGGAACCAGCCCATACAAACTGTAGGGGAACAGAGCCTACTCAGCCTGCACCATGATGATGGGCTCACTTGCACCCTCTGTTCCCGTTTAAACCCTAAACCTACTCAGCCTGCACTATGATGATGGGCTCACTTGCACCCTCTGTTCCCGTTTAAACCCTAAACCTACTCAGCCTGCACCATGATGATGGGCTCACTTGCCATGCCCTTGGCGCGGACGGAGGGAGAAGGCATCATCATGATGCGTGCAAAGGAGTCCCACACGCTTTTGCCTGTACTTGTGTTCGCAATGGATATCTGATGTGCATGCGCCTGTTAAGAAGGGTGTGTGAGAGTGGGTGGGTATGAGTGGGTTTGGGTTTGGATGGGTGTGGTGGTGTTGGGTGGGGGGGGGGGGGTATGGTTGTGAGTGGGTGTAGGTGGGTATGTGTGTGTGTGTGTGTGTGTGTGTGTGTGTGTGGTGTGTGTGATTGGTTTGGTAGGTGGCCTGGGCGTGTGTGTTGTGTGGGGGGGCGCGGGGGGGGGGCGGGGGGAATTTGCCCTCATGGACGGGGGGGGGGGGGGGTGTACAAAGGGGGAAAGGGTACGGGAGAGGCTGGGGGGGGGCGCGGGGGGGGGGGGGGGGGTATGGTTGTTGAGGGGGGTTGCTTACGGTGGAGAGTGTGAGTGTGTGTGTGGTCGCTGTGTGTGCTGTAGTTGTGCGGAGAGGTAGCTTGGGGGTGGAGAGTGGGGTTGGGTCATGGGTAGGGACGCGGATGTGGTGTGTCTTATGAGTGCGTTGTGTATGGGTAGTTGGAACATGTTGATTGGTTTGTGTGTTGTGTGTGTAGAGGGGAAGGTGGGGGTGGGGATTAGGGGTGTGAGGGTATGGGATTGAGTGGATGTGGGTGGGTATGAGTGGGTATGTGTGTGTGTGTGTGTGTGGAGGGTATGGGTGTGAGTGGGTGTGGGTGGGGTGTGAAAGGGTATGGGTGTGTTAGCCAGGTCTAGCCCCTCACTACTGCTTTCTCCCCCATCATCCCTGATACACCTTCACCGCACACCATCCCTTACCACACCAACTGCACACTATCCCTTACCACACCAACCGCACACCATCCCTTCCCACACCAATCACTAACTATCCCTTCCCACACCAACCACACACTATCCCTTACCACAACTTTACCGCGCACCGTTCCTTCCCACACCAACCGTTCATCACATCCAATACAGCCTCAGCAGCAAGCGCACAGCCATAGATTCAATCCAACCACCCAACCACGCACCCTCCTTCCTGGCCCCAATGACAACAACTCACCTCAGATTCCAACACAGCATCAGCAGCAAGGACACAGCCATGTCTTCAACCCAACCACGCACCCTCCCTCCAGACCCCAATGACAACGACTCACCTCAGATTCCAACACAGCATCAGCAGCAGGTTAAGGACGAACATTTATTGAATGGCAAGAAAGACGTAAGCTGCATTGCGAGACTGTGTTTCAAGCACACAATCTGAAGGTTGAGACTGAAAGATGCATTTCAACCGGCTGAGGTGTATCGAGCTCCCATAGATTGTGCAGTTGTTGTAATATGATGGTTGTTGGGCGCTCACCTCAAATTCCAGCGCAGCATCAGCAGCAAGGGCACAGCCATGTCTTAAACCCGACCACCCACCCTCCCTTCAGACCCCAATGTCCACAACTCACCTCAGATTCCAACACAGCGTCAGCAGCAGGTATAGGACGAACATTTATTGAATGGCAAGCAAGACGTTAGCTGCATTGCAAGAAAGACGTTAGCTGCATGGCAAGCAAGACGTTAGCTGCATTGCAAGCAGGGTACTACATTTTGTCAAATTGGTCAGCGCTTAAAGCGCACAAACGTCCAATTGGTCAGCGCTTGGCAGTGCAAAAAGCGCAAAAACTGCGCGCTGCGCCCACAGGGGGGTGAAAAAACTGCGCGAAACGCGCAGTGGGGCTCGAAAAGCGTGCGCGAAATCGCGCTGCCGCGCATGCTTTGTAGTACCCTGATCGCGAGACTGCGTTTACGAGCTCACCATCTGAAGGTTGAGACTGATAGATGCATCTCTAGCAGTTGAGGTGTTACTAGCTCCTGTAAATTCTGCAGTTGTTGTGATATGATGGTTGTTGGTCACTCACCTCAGATTCCAATACTGCCTCAGCTGCAAGCATACAGCCATCTTTTCGACCCAACCACGCACCCTCCCTCCTGACCTCAGTGACAACAACTTTATTGAAGGGGGGGCAACACCATGTGAACTGAATCCTCCGGGTCGCTGGTTCGTCTCGGGAGACCCACCTCCTAGGGTGAAAGTCCTTTCACAATTTAAAAAAACTCACCTCAGATTCCAACACAGCCTCAGCAGCAAGCATACAGCCATCTTTCCTGAGTTGGGAGACCAAGGCTTGCTCCACGCCTGGGATGCCTAGAGGGATGCCTGGGGAGAAGGCTACGCCCTCATCGTCTGTAGCGGAAGCAAACCTGTGGGGACCTCCTCTGGGCAGGGAGCAGTTGCGGTCGGGACGAATACCTACATGCATGCGCACAGGTGATAGATAAGATGTGTGTGTTTAAAGTGGCTATCCCCTTTTTAAGTGTGTGGGTGGGGGGTCATTTTAAGCGATTAGATGGCTTTGCTATATTTTTGGTTTGCGACCAAACAGGTTATTTAATATTAATGGTTGGCTCCAGTGCAAGCAAACATGCTGGCCCCTTCAACCTGAGGTGTCCTCTTCTAGGCAGGGAGCAGTTGCGGTCGGGACGAATACCTACATGCATGCGCACAGGTGACAGGGAAGCTGTGTGAGTTTATATAATATTGGCGGTTGGCCCCAGTGCAAGCAAACATGCTGGCCCCTTCAACCTGTGGAGGCCTCTTCTAGACAAGGGGCAGATGCGGTCGGGAAGAAAACCTGCACAGATGGTAGGGCAGATGTGTGAGTTTATATAATATTGGCGTTTGGCCCCAGTGCAAGCTAACATGCTGGCCCCTTCAACCTGTGGGGGCCTCTTATAGGCAGGGAGCAGGTGCTGTCGGGACAAATACCTACATGCATGCGCATAGGTGGCAAGGAAGATGTGTGGGTTTATATCATATTGGCAGCTGGCCCCAGTGCCAGGGAACATGCTGGCCTCTTCAAACTTTGGCGATCTCCTCTAGGCAAGCAGCAGTTGCGGTTGGGACAAATACCTACATGCATAGGTGATATGAGACAAGGAAGATGCAAGAGTTTATATAGTATTGGTGGATGGCCCCAGTGCAAGCAAACAAGCTGGCCCCTTCAACCTGTGGGGGCCTCTTATAGGAGGGGCCACGCCATTAGAACTGAATCCTCCGGGTCGCTGGTTTGGAGATCCACCTCCTGGGGTGAAAGTCCTTTCACAACTAAAAAAAAGAAGGCATGGAGCAAGTAGGTCGGGACGAATACATGCACAGGTGATATGTGATAGGGCAGATGTGTGCGTTTTAAAGTGACCACCCCCTTTTAAAGTGTGTGTGTGGGGGGGTCATTTAAGCGAATTAGATAGCTTTGCTATATTTTTGATTTGTGGCCAAACAGGTTATATAATATTGGCGGTTGGCCCCAGTGCAAGCATACATGCTGGCCCATTCAACCTCACGCTTTGTTTATAGGCGTGCTGTATGTTTGTTTACCTGTGAGTTTCAGTGGCCTTGAGTTTGTCAGGATGATTTTTGAAGAGTTTTTTTGTTGATTTGCCTTGGTTGCTGCCCTCTGACTGCAGACGTAGGCAGTCCAAGCCCGTTTGAGTGATACGATTGGCCAAGTGGTACACCAAATCGCTAAAACGAAGCGGGGTCGGGGGGTCGATTCCCCCTACGGTCACCCTGAGTGTTGCAGGTCGTTGTCAACCGCGATGGTAGCTTGTCCAGTCGAGGTGATAGACCGTACTCTGCCCGCGTACGACGGGTTCCCTTAATACCACGCCCCACTAGGCGTTATCATTACTTAGGCAGTCCAGGGTTGGTCTGGTTGTGTCAAAAAGGTTAATCCTCTAGGCGTTACCGTTTTGGTAACAAGACACCTAAAGTGAAAGTCTTTTGCAAGGCACCAGGGGTTTAAGGACAGATGTGCTGGGGGTGGTGTCACAATCTGATCTTGATGTGATGTACAATCAGACATGTGTAATGTACAACCTGACCATGCACAAGCAGACCTTGCTGCGATGTACAACCTAACCTGTGTGATTTACAACCTGACCATGCACAATCTGACCTTGCTGTGATGTACAACCTGACATGTGTTATTTACAACCTGACCATGCACAATCTGACCTTGCTGTGATGTACAACCTGACATGTGTGATGTACAACCTGACCATGCACAATCTGACCTTGCTGCGATGTACAACCTAACCTGTGTGATTTACAACCTGACCATGCACAATCTGACCTTGCTGTGATGTACAACCTGACATGTGTTATTTACAACCTGACCATGCACAATCTGACCTTGCTGCGATGTACAACCTGACATGTGTGATGTACAACCTGACCATGCACAATCTGACCTTGCTGCGATGTACAACCTAACCTGTGTGATTTACAATCTGACCATGCACAATCTGACCTTGCTGTGATGTACAACCTGACATGTGTGATGTACAACCTGACCATGCACAATCTGACCTTGCTGTGATGTACAATCAGACATGTGTGATGTACAACCTGACCATGCACAATCTGACCTTGCTGTGATGTACAACTTAACATGTGTGATTTACAACCTGACCATGCAGAATATGACCTTGCTGTGATGTACAACCTAGCATGTGTGATTGACAACCTGACCATGCAGAATCTGACCTTGATGTGATGTACAATCAGACATGTGTGATGAACAACCTGACCATGTACAATCTGACCTTGATGTGATGTACAACCTCATTGCCGTTAGGAGTGGCAACGCCATTCAGATTCAGATTCAAACTCAAACTCAAATTCCATTCAAACGCCATTCAAAAATACCTATAATATAGTGGGGTTGCTTGTTTAGTTTGACTTTGATTGATTGATGACATGGCCTGTCAACCTTCAGGCTGCTCACAGTCTCACAGGCGGAGTAAACATGGGTAGTATAAACACTAATAAATAAACCACACTTCTGAACTGTTGTTCGTTTGGTTGAGGGTCGGTATCTCCCACAGCCCGCAAATTCGCCTACTCTTTTGTAGGAGTGGCAACGCCATCCAAACCGAATCCTCGGTGTCGCTGGCTTGTGCCGTGAGATCTACCTCCTGGGGTGAGAAACGTGCGACACTCAAAATTGGCGGAGAGTGATCGCGACGGAGCAACAGGTGGCAAGGGAAGCGAGTTAGTTACGAGACCCTTGGCTGACGTGTCTGGCTTCATCATGGTCAGACGGTCGGTCGAACCGACAAATGGGTAACACTGGGGGCTCCCACCTCCCAGAAGGGGGGCTCCTCCAAGAAGTGCTCACCCTTCAAGTCGATCTCAGTCCCCCCTGGGGTGAGAAACCGTTCACAACTTATAAAAATAAAAAAAAAAATAAAAAAAAAAACGTGCTCACCCTTCAAGTCGATCTCAGTCCCCGCTGGGGTGCGGTACTTGGCAACAGTGACAAAGAGGGCCGAGCCGTCGTTGAGCTCATACACAGATTGAATGCGGCCTTTGCCGTAGGTGTTCTTGTCCCCAATGACTGTGGCTCTGTTGTTGTCATGGAGAGCTCCAGCAAGGATCTCGCTGGCTGATGCGGAATACTCGTTGACGAGCACAACTAGTGGTGCATGGGTGATAGCCGCCCGGTTGGTTTGAGTTGTCTGGACAGCCTGGTAGCCCTGGGGTTGTTTAAGGGTAAGGAACTTGGTGAGAATTTTACGATGTGTGGGTGGTGGTGGTGGTGGTGGTGGTGGTGGTGCTTGGGTGATAGCCGCCCTGCTGGTTTGAGTTGTCTGGACAGCCTGGTAGCCCTGGGGTGGTTGAAGGGTAAGGAACTAGGTGGGAATTTTATGATGGGTGGGTGGGTGGTGGTGGTGGTGGTGATTATGTGGTAGCCGCCCTGTTGGTTTGTCTGGACAGCCTGCTACCCCTGAGGTGGTTTAAGGGTAAGGGACTACGTGGTTGGTGGTGGTGGTGGTGGTGCTTGGGTGGTAGCTGCCATGTTGGTTTTGAGTTGTCTGGACAGCCTGGTAGCCCTGGGGTGGTTCAAGGGCAAGGAACTTGGTGGGAATTAAACGATGGGTGGGAGGTGGTGCCATGGTGGTGGTGGTGGTGGGTGGTGGTGCTTGGGGGGAGTATGGGCGATTGGGTGGTGGTTGTTGGTGGTGGTAGTCTTTATTTTATTTTTGTGGAGAGCTTATTGGGGTACTATGGGTGGTGGTAGTGTTGTGGTGGTGGTAGAGTTGTGGTGGTGGTAGTCGTGGGACTTCAGTGGAGCAGGAGATGGAACACAGGATTTGGGGGGTGGAAGACACAGAGCACCCCGTGTTTTTTATTTTATTGTTTTTTATTTCTCTAGGCAAGGTTGTGTAGCTGGGTGGGATACTCAAGCCTGATATCAGATAAGTTGAGTAGCCCACTGGATTGTATAGTGTGCGGCACGAAGCGCCACCCCTTTATAGTTAAGCTGGTGGTGGTGGTGGTGGTGGTGTGTGTGGGGTGTGGGGTGGGGGGGGGATTTAGGGGGTCCTTAGAGTAACATGCATTAACCTTCTCCCCAATATGGGACTTTGTTCCGAACACCCCCCTTTCGAAAGACCAACGCCCACTATCGGTGTGCAGGTCCGGCCGGGCCAGGTCCACTTCTGTTGAAGGAGATTTCACAAGGCAGCTGAGCTGCACTTTGGTTTTGGGGAAGATCGAACTTGGGGTGCTCAGCGAACGTTTGCTATGAAGCAGGCCCTCAACGACTCCTCAAGACCCCTCACGACCCCTCAACGACTCCACCAATTCTAACCAATGGGAGAACGTGGTGATCGATTGAGGGACGTGTGGATCGTTATCTGTCACCATTCACCCCCCTTTCAAAACATGGCATGAACAGTCCAAGTTGAGAGATGAGGAGAGATTTTGTAGGAGTGGCAACACCATTTGAACTGAATCCTTGGTGTCGCTGGTGTATGCCAGGATACCCACCTCCTGGCATAAAAAGCTAGCAAAAAAACAAATGCGGGATGACCCCCCCTCCCCCCCCCCCCCCCCCCCCCCCCCCCCCCCCCCCCCTAGTTGAGGTGCTCAGAATGACCTGAAAAGTAACTCAAAATATCGCAATGTTACAATATCGCCATAACAGCCCCATTCTCATTTTCTGAAATCAATCGGCCTGACTGAAAAGAAAAAAAAAAGGTCAGGCTGACTGAATTTTTTGAGGTTTGGGCTCCTGCTGCTCCCGGGGTGGAATTCCTTACACATCTAAAAACAAAACTCCATGACCCACCAAAACATTCATCGCGACAGAGTGACAGGTGGCAACGGAAGCGAGATAGTTACGAGAATAGTTAGTTACGAGGTCAGACAGTCGTTCGCACAGACGGACAAATGGTTAACCCTGGTGGCTCCGCCAAAAATACTCCCGAAGCGCAAAAAGCGCAAAAACACCAGGGGGTGGAAAAACTGTGCGAAACGCGCAGTGGGGCTCAAAAAGCGTGCACGAAATTGCGTTGCCAAGCGCGCTTTGTAGTACCCTGGCGTACACTGTGCCGCACCTGCTAGCAGCATGACCACCAACCAGAGCAGCATACATGGGTAGGAACCGGCAAATCATATGATGCTGACCAAAGACGAGTATGATATCATATGATATCATACAAATATCATATGATATGTTGCCGTAGGCCAAAGTTCTGAGTCAGATTGCCGGCATCGTATGATATCATATGATATCATATGATGTCATATGTTATCATATTGCCTATCCCTATATATGGGCGATACTTAGCAGTCAGATCATGAGGGCGGGTGCTCTACTATAAGCCACTCAGTGACTGGTCGCCACCAGTGACTGGTCGCAATGTCTGTACACCTGCACCAAGTAAAAACAAAACAAAACAACTCCTGAACCCACCATGCGGCCCTTCAGGCTTCATCTTGGTCAGACGGTGGGTCGCACAGACGGACAAATGGGTAACCCTGGGGGGTCCTGCCCCCCAGAAGGGGGGGTTCTGCCAAAACATACTCCTGAACCCACCATGTGGCCCTCGATGGACAAGGAGAGGGGTGGGGAGTGGGGGGCCTTGAACAAAAGAAAATATATGTGCCTTGGGGGAGAGACTGAGAGTACTGGGACAAAGGAGGGGGGGGGGTGGGGGGGGGGGGGGGTGGGGGGGGGGGGGCTCAACAAAACACAAAATAAAACTCCTGAACCCACCATGCGGCCCTCGATGTTGAAGACCGGCTGTTCCCCATCCATCCACAAGCGTGCAATGTTGATTCCTGCATCCACCAGTCCGCCGGGGTTGTTGCGCAAGTCCAGGATGAAGGACTTGGCCCCAGCATCCTCCAGTTCTACAATAGCCTTCCTCATATCCACGGCAGAGGTGTTGCTGAACTCAGCCAGGCGAAGGTATCCAACATTTTGTGGCGCCTCCTCATCCTGGCCGTCGATCTCCAGGTTGGTGGCGTACAGCGCACTAAGCTGGACCTTTTCGCGGGGAATGACGAGCTCCTGCACAGGGCATCAGGGGAGGTTATAACTAATTGCCCTTTTTTTTACTTATGAAAATAATTTCATGATTATTTGTTGTGCTTATGACAGGAATTTCACCCCAGGCAGCATTTTGTGGCCCCTCCTCATCCTGGTCGTTGATCTCCTGGTTGTTGTGAAAGGAATTTCATGATTGTTTGTTAACTGATGACAGGAAGTTCACCCCAGGCAGCATTTTGTGGCCCCTCCTCATCCTGATCGTCAATCTCCAGGTTGGTGGCGTACAGCGTACTAAGCTGAACCTTCTCTCGGGGAATGACGAGCTCCTGCACAGGGCATCAGGGGAGGTTATAACCGATTGCCATTTGTTTACTTATGAAAGGAATTTCATTATTATTTGTCATACTTATGACAGGAATTTCACCCCATGCGGCATTTTGTGGCCCCTCCTCATCCTGGTCGTCCATTTCCAGGTTGGATGTGACAGGAATTTCATGATTGTTTGTTAACTTATGACAGGAAGTGCAACCCATGCGGCATTTTGTGGACCCCCTCATCCTGGCCGTCGACCTCCAGGTTGGCGAACAGCGCACTAAGCTGAACCTAATCTTGGGGAATGATGAGCTCCTGCTCAGGGCAACAGGTGAGGTTATAACTGATTGCTCTTTTTTTTACTTGTTATATGTTATTATTATTATTATTTGTTATAATTCTGAAAGGAATTTCATAATTAATGTTTGTACTATCAAGTTAACTATCAAGTTCAAAAGAGAGATGGACACCAGGGATTTTTTCAGCTATACATAGTGATCCCAACTTTTTCTTTTTCGCTATTAAACCGTTTTGGCCCCAATTGCTGCTATAAAAAAGTTCAACCCGCCCCCCTGAAATAGCCCTACAAAGCTATAAAACGCTGTCCCTGGAGGAGGCATAAGACCATCAAGCTAGAAAAAAGCCACTTCCAGAATTTCAGAACAAAAATCCCTTGTGGACACACTGATCATGATTGGAAGCCAGAAGAAGAAAAACTTTCACAACCTGCTAACAACTAAAAAGAGAGGTCATGTGGGGCTATCAAGTTCTAAAGAGAGGTGGACACACTGATCACGATCGGAGGTCAGAAAAGGGAGTGAGATAAGTCTCCAGTAGACGAAGGGAGGCAGGAACAATAAGCACTCGGTGCATAAGCTTTATTTTTGGCGGAGCCCCCCCTTCTGGGGAGCGGGAGCCCCCAGTGTTACCCATTTGTCCGTCCATCCATCCATCCATCCATCTGACCGTGATGAAGCCCAACACGTCAGCCAACGGTCTCGTAACTAACTCGCTTCCGTTGCCACGTCGCTCCCTCGCGATCACTCTCCGCCATTTTTTTAGCGTCGCAGGCGACGCTGCATAGAACTTGCTTAAAGAGGGGGGAACCAGTAAATGGCGCATCTGATAAAACCTAGCCCTCAGTAACCAAGGAAAATAGACAGAAAAAGAGAAGAACTGCTAAGGAACGGACACCAGGGTACTACAAAGTGCGCGCGGCAGCGCGATTTCGCGCACGCTTTTTGAGCACAACTGCGCATTTCGCTCAGTTTTTTCAACCCCCTGTGGGCGCAGCGCGCAGTTTTTGCGCTTTTTGTACTACTAAGCGCTGACCAATTTGGCGTTTGTGCGCCTTAAGCGCTGACCAATTTGACAAAATGTAGTACCCTGACGGACACCACCAGGGCCACTTAAGGGACGAAAGAGGACATGAACAAGAAACAAACAAAGCAGAGGGACAAGGAGGAAAGCAGGAGAACTTGATTGTTAGGTGTGGGTGGGCGCTCAAGGCTGGAAGGTCAGCGCAAACAATGCGGTGCAGAACCAAATGCCATTGTAAACACCATCAAGGTTGGAATGGCAGCGAAAACAATGCGGTGCAGATCCAAATGCCATCGTCAACACCCACAAGGTTGGAAAGGCAGAGCAAACAATGCGGTGCAGAGAGCCAAATGCAATCGTCCCCACCTTCAGCTGAACCGTGGGGGGCTTAGCAGGAGTGGCAGCAACACCCGGGATCTCATCGGAGATGCGTGCGAACTTCACTCGCACAACTGTTCCGTCCTCTCCTTTGAGCATGGCCGCTGCCTGCTGTCCGCTCAACCCCTTCACGTCTCGCCCGTTGATGCTCAGGACCTCGTCACCAGGGCGCACGCCAGCCCTCTCGGCTGGCCCACCCCTGATAGGTGCGACCACGGTTAGGTTGCCACTCTCTGCTGGCTTGTTAGCGATCATGAGTCCTACGCCCAGCATCTCCCCATCAGTAGACTCCCTAAACCTGTTGTAGTCCCTGGAAGGAACAAACACTATTTGGATTAGTACTATGCCATCGAAAACAGTTAGTTTTAACAGTAGGGAAATAACAAGCTGGAGAGATGATTATCAGTAGACTCTCTGAACTTGCTGTAGTCCCTGAAAGGAGCAAGCACTATTTGGATTAGTGCTTGGATTAGCGCTATTGAAAACAGATAGGTTGCCGCTCTCTGCTTGCTTGTTAGCGATCATGAGTCCAACGGCGTTGGACCAACACCCAGCATCTCTCCATCAGTAGACTCCCTGAACCTGTGGTAGTCCCTGGAAGGATCAAACACTATTTGGATCAGTACTATGCCATCGAAAACTATGGATTAGTGCCATTGGAAACTGTTAGTTGGAACAGGTTGGAAATAGTAAGCTGAAGAAGTGATGAGGATCAGTAGGCACCGTGAACCTGCTGTAGTCCCTGGAAGGAGCGAACTCTAATTGGATTAGTACAATGGATTAGTGCCATTGAAAATAGTTTGTTGCAGCAGGAGGGAAATAACAAGCTGAAGAAGTGATAAGCATCAGTAGACTCCCTGAACTTACTGTGGTCCCTGGAAGGAGCAAACACTTATTGGATGAGTACTATGCCATCAAAACACCTAGTTTCAGTAGGAGGGAAATGACAAGCTAGATGATGGCCATCAGCAGACACCCTGAACTTGCTGTGGTCCCTGGAAGGAGCAATCACTATTTGGATTAAGATTTGATTTGATTTGATTGTGGAACATGTTTTTCAGCTAACTAAGGGCTGCTCACCATCTTCCAATGCGGAGCACCCCCGTGCCATAACCAAGGAAACCAGGGCAGGGAGCCAACTATGCTAATAATAACTATTTGAATTGGTAGTATGCTATCTGCAACAGAGGTTGGTTCCAGCAGGAGGTAACTCATGAGCTCATGTGCTGACACCTGCGATTGTAATGATTGCAATTCATAAATGATATCAAGAATATAATATGAAATAATGGAATGGAATGGAATGGAATATAATGGAATAGAATAAATACAATAGAATGTAATATACTATACAGTGCAAGCTGCATTAAATGGCAGGATTAAAAGTTGACAACACCCTTTATTTTTAATATAAGGCCTCATGAAAATGCATGGCAAAAAATGCTTGGCAAAAGTGGTCCAAGGCTGGAGATACTCATGTTGAGACCAGTTAGCAAAGCCTTAATTTGCGTGTGTTACACTTCCTTATTCCATGTTCGCATACCATACGCGCCTTTGGTATTGGCAAATATACTCATGTTCATGAGACCTGAAAACCAGTTGGAAAAGCCTCAATTTGCTTGTGTTACATTTCCTTATTTCATGTTTGCATAGTTTGTTACTTGGGTCCTTGAGTCTGCAAATAAGGTGCACATAATGGTGGCCTACCACCAGGTTTGCCCAAGGTGTAACTTGTGTATGATCAAGCGCGGACCGTGAATAACTAATGAAGGGTGTACATCCAATAAAATATAAGCGCAGATTGCGAAAGGTATTAAAAAATCGGTCAAAGGATACACTCACAAGTGAAATTGATAACTATTTACATAAGTTATTAGCATTTGAAGTTAAACCCAAGGTGTAACTTGTGTTTGACCAAACTGGAACCGGGATAACTCATGAATGGTGAACATCCAACAAAAAATAAGAGCATACTGTGAAAGGTATTAAAAATCCATTTTAAATGGCATATTCAAAAGTGACCTGGATCAAACTAACGGCCTCAATGTACTGCATGGTACAACAGTTGCTAGGAGTTACTTGGCAACCGCAAACCAGCTGGGACCTACCTAGGCTCAACGCTAAACCGCTTTGGCAAAAGGTTGATGGCAAAAGGACGTTTGCCAAGTCGTTTGCTATTCAATGCTGCACGTACTGTAATATAATCAAATATAATATAATATAATATTAATTATTGTATTTACTTGACAAGCGTATTTGCTTGGAGCTCTAGAACACAGACACGCAAAAGCTCTCATCAGAATCAGGTGTCAATCATAAATAGAACGCTCTTGTGTGCGTAATACAAACATTGTGGTGGTGGCTCATACCATTACGATTCATATATACACGGCATCACAATTCATACATACAAGACATTACAATTCATACATACACGGCATTACAATTCATACATACATGGCATTACAATTCATACGTACACGGCATTACGATTCATACAAACACGGCATTACGATTCATACATACACCGCATTTCAGTATGTACACGTACGTGCTTACACAGCATTAAAATTCATGCAAACAAGGCATTGTGATGTACATTCGTACCATTATAATTCATACATACACGGCATTTAAGCCTAGGAATCATCATCATATATACAAGGAATAAAGATCATATATATGAGATTAAGATCATATACATTTTCAAATTTCCTTTAACATTATGGACACAGACTGTGCCCCCCCTCATCCCCTGGTTACATAATTTTTCACCGCGATTTTTTCTGGGAAACATCGCAAGGCGTCCCACATCCCAGTCAAATGCATAAGATGCGACATCAAATTGAGACAAGTAAGATCTTAAATCTGGATATAAATTACACAATCTACCTTGAATCTACTATAAATAAACAATCTGAACAACGATTCAGCTTCCGCAATCAAAACAATTAGAGTATTTGGAAAGATATAAGTAAGGCTGAGCCATGGACGACTGCAAACAAACACGACTTTTGATAAATGCAGTGTATAGGGGTGTTTGGCATGGCACATGTAGCACTGAGCTATCGCAAGACTGCCAACCAGGGTACTTCAAATGGCCAAATTGGCCAGCGCTTCAGCGCACTTGCAAACAAAAAAACTGCGCTTTGCAGTGCAAAAAGCGCAAAAATTGCTTGCTGCGCCCACAGGGGGTTGCAAAAAAATGCGCTTAAAGCGCAGGGGGGGTCAAAAAGTCAGCGCTCAAAAGCGCAAAAGCGCGTGCTTTGAATTACCCTGCTGCCAACATACACATCGACTTACTCGGGGGGGACACGGCGTGTGTAGTGATCACCAAGGTCGGCAATCATTGTGTCCAACTCACTGTATGCCCTGCGCAATTAAAACATAACATGATATGTTTAGGGAACGGCATATCAAATGATGTTGACATCATGCGAGCATGACATCATATGATATTGCATCATTTGATATCGTATATACATGGTAACTTTAGCCAAGTCAGACGGCCGGCATCATATAATATCATATTGCCGTTCCCTAGGTATATTGGCATGGGAGGTTGGAGCCAATAAGCAAGGAGGAAGAATGGATTAAGGTTGACAGAGCAGGACTGGACAGGACAGGAGTGATGAGAAGAAGTTAGGTGGAAAGTGGAGGGCCTGAGGAATAAATCACCCCAGATATCACCACTATTTTTTAATGGAGTGCCAGCATAAATTTATACAAGTTTTCATGCAGCAAAAAACTGTCGATAACGAATCAACAGACGCCTCACACTCATGCAAAACCTGATGAGTGACAAAGTTGAACCCCAAACTGTGGTAACGACCTCGTATGCTCATCATCTGACTTGGATTACCCGTCAATCAACAGCCACCAATCAGGTAGATTCTACAATGCAGGTGGCACATTGCAAATGGCAGTGTCGTAGACCTCTTCCTCGTTTCATCGAACTCACAATTCGGGAGTGGGCTGCCCGTACGCGGCCATCATATGCGTTTTCAACTCTTCATCCCAGGAATGGCCAGCGAAAGTTTCGTCCACGAAGTTTTCTCCCAGCAGGCTCCATGCTTCAAGGATGGTGCGCTGAGCAGCGAAGACGCCCGGATCGCTCGCGGCCGGCAACCTGCGCAGCCCCAATGTAAATTCAAAACTAGGGTTGCTCAACCAGGGTTATCATGCCTCTGTCAGCCACGAGCAGTCGCTGACTGAAGTTGTAACCCAAGGCTACTGAGCGAATGAGCAAGAAATTGGCAACAGGTTGCGAGGACGTCAGCCACCGATAGCGCACATTGTGAGTAGGTGACTGGACATTCACTGATTTACCTGACAACTCTGCTTTTGACTAGGGCCTCGGCCTCTGGGGCAGCGGATGGCGGTGGCAGCGCCTCGGCTGATACAGGCGAGGCCAACAGCACAAGGCTCGTCACGAAAGCTCCAGCGCTCTGAGCCAATTTGTGGGCAACAGATCCTGAGGACAGCAAAAAATCCGACGCGGCATGAGATTGAGTGACCCCTGTGAGCGCTAGCGTCGATGCTGCGAGGAAATATGAGCAGCGCAAAGGTAAATAGCGCAATCTTACCCGCATGGGCATGTACGGCTGAGTGGACTGGTTTCGGGGAGAGTTGAACAGCACGCCCCGTTTTGGCGGGGGTACTTGCTGGGCGATTGACGACTTGCTTCATAATATGGCTGGTGCTTGGGGTAATCGGGATTCACACGTCGGTAGTGGCTGCCTGGCGCCTTTGAACAATGCCAGGTGGTGGCAATAACGCTGAATATGAAAGTCGTCTTCGTCTGCAGCCGTGTCACTCGTTTTAATTACACCGTTACTAGAGCTGGACTAGGTTTCTTTCCCACCGCTTTTTCCCGCAGTTTATGCAAGGGGTTTGTGACCCTCTGTTTGTGACGCGGGGGCGTCGGACGAAATCGGTTGAGTCCACAGGCCCCGTGCGTGTTCACGTTCGCCGCCTTGCGGCCGTTCATTCATCCGGAACTGCATTTTAAATTACTGTCGGGATATTCTGAGGTCTATTGGGGGCCTTGCAAGAACTTAGTAAGTAAAAGGCGCGCATTGCGCAAATTCCGATGCTTCTTTCAACACAGCCGCTGCTGATTGGGAGGGCATGCGTTTAGTCCCATATTATATAACAATGTCGATAAAACGACAAAGGGGGCTGGGGGGGGGGGGGTCTTCAGCTACTTCTACAGCTAGGGTTTCGCTCTGCTTTCTTTGCGAATTGTTATACTGGTTTTGACACCGACTTCGCGCGGAAGGGAACTGGGATGCAGCAGTCAGGCGATGATTGACGCACATCTGACTGGCTTGACTACCTCTCGAGAAATACGCTGTTATTCTACCGCCCGCCGTTGTCACGCCCGTGTGAAGGGCATGCGGTTCCGGTACCCCTGCAACTTTGCAAGAGAGCATGGCAATCAATTTCTCCTGCCATGAGCCCAGGGAGGCTGGTAACTAGTGAGTGGAGAGTATACGAAGTTTCCCCAGGTATTGTACTGCCGAAGACGGCGAGCAGCCAAATTGCTGGCTGGAACGGTGTAACCAAGTTCAAGTTCAAGTTGGAGACTACTACAGGGAGAATTTAGGGCTAGGGCAATAATAGGTGGAGAGTGGGTTCGAAATTGGCGGCGAATGTCGGTATATTCAAGGTTGGGAGGCAGGAGAGAGTGTTGTTACGTGGCCCAGTTTTGGAACGTGACACAGACTTCTGGACATGGCGCTGACCCTGGGGTCTCCCGCTCCCCAGAAGAGGGGGCTACGCCAAAAAGGTGTGCAGCAGCCCTCTGGAGACAGCCACACAATTTGCAGCCACCCAATCATCTTATGTATCACTTTAATCAAAATTAAATAGGCATAATTAAAGAATGTCATTAATAAAAAATGAATTTAATATTTATAATTAAATTCACAATAAGTATTATGGTGTCAACATAGTAACGTTGGTATTGGTCTCACGACCAGGGTTTTTTAAAGCCCTCTCAGAAACGCACACACATGTACGTAACTACATTTCCGTATCAGAAGTACTACCGGTTTTCAATCCCTGTGCATACTTCACATCGTCCGCAGGGTACTTCAAATGGCCAAATTGGCCAGCGCTTTAGGGCACTTGAAAACAAAAGAACTGCGCTTTGTAGTGCAAAAAGCGCCAAAATTATTTGCTGCGCCCACAATAGATTGCAAAAAACTGCGCTTAAAGCGCAGAGTGGGTGAAAAAATCAGCGCTCAAAAGCGCAAAAGCGCGCGCTTTGAATTACCCTGATGTACGGAACTCTATTTCCGTATCAAAAGTACTACCGGTTTTCAATCCCTGTGCATACTTCACATCGTCCGCCCTTGATATGTGTTTGATTGTTTTTATATCGGTTACCTGTCCCCTGGTAATTAATAGTGTACTGCCGAAGACAGCTAGCAGCCAAATTGTTGGCTGGAGCTATGTAAGCAGTTCAAGACAGCCCTTGGGGGCAATAGCCAGAGCACAAGGGCAGGTTGGCGAGATCACGATAAGTGACAAATGCTTGTTACATTTATCTTCTGATGATACATCCATAAAAATGAAAGCTGACTAAACAGTAGTACCACTAGACTCATGACCCAACAACGGACCACGGCTCTCACCATTTAACTTCATAAGCGCTCGGATGAATGCCCGACAGGGTACTTCAGGAGGACCCCAGCTCTGCTGCCTGAGACGCAATCAATTGCACAGCCTGCGTCCTGCGACGCAACGGATCATTCCTTCTGGCAAACGGACCCTCCCCACATTGCGTCCTGCGACGCAACGGACTCTTCGTCGTTGCTTCTGGGACGGAGCATGCAGTGTCCTGAACAACCCTGGTGCCGATGCATCGCTGCATTCTCCCCACCCATGTATGTATGTATGTTACAGTCCAGGGGTAGGCCAAAAAGTCTTAAGGGACTTGCCCAACTGTATAGGAAGGGCTTAAAAATAAAAAGCACTGATGAACTGAACCCCAAACAATCGTTTTACCAACGGGGGCCATGAGTTCTTTTCATAGTGATAATTTAATTTTACCCATGAAGCCCCTTGGTCAGCGAGTCGCTCTACTGGAAGGACAGGCTTCCGGCAAGAGCATCCTTGGCAAACTTGGGCAAAGCGAATGACGCAGAATGGATCTCAGTTGAGTAGTACCTGAGGGGTGGGAGTAAGGGTGGGCAGTTGGGGGTGGGGAGTTGAGGTGGGAGAGTATGGGTGGGGGAGTTCGACGGTTGGCATTTGAGGGAGGGCAGTTGGGAGTGGGTGGTTGAGGGTGGGGGCGTTTGAGGGGGGGCAGTTGGGGGTGGGTTGTTGAAGGTGGGCAGTTGAGAGTGGGTAGTTGAGAGTGGGCAGTTGCGGGTGGGTAGCTGGGGGTGGGCAGTTGAGGGTTGGTAGCTGCGGGTGGGCAGTTCAGGGTGGGATGTTGAGGGTGTGCATTTGAGAGTGGGCAGTCGCGGGTGGGTAGCTGGGGGTGGGCAGTTGAGGGTTGGTAGCTGCGGGTGGGCAGTTCAGGGTGGAATGTTGAGGGTGTGCATTTGAGAGTGGGCAGTTGCGGGGGGGTAGTTGAGTGTGGGCAGCTGGGGGTGGGCAGTTGAGGGTGGGATGTTGAGGGTGTGTATTTGAGAGTGAATAGTTGCGGGTGGGTAGTTGAGAGTGGGCAGTTGCGGGTGGGTAGTCGCGGGTGGGTAGCTGGGGGTGGGTAGCTGCAGGTGGGCAGCTGAGGGTGGGATGTTGAGGGTGTGCAACTCGTAACAAGGCGTACTATATTTATTTACTTCCTGCAGGTCTCCAACATTTAACTTAGGAGGGGACCAGGGCAGGGCTGCTTAGCTAGGATGGGGTTGACACACACACACATCACCACCACACACACACCACGCAAACCACCACAACACAGTATGTACTGTAGGTCACCAACATTCAACTTAGGGAGGGGACCAGGGCAGGGCTGCTTAGCCAGGATAGGGTTGACACACACACCACCACCACCACCGCCACGCAATACTTACTGTAGGTCACCAACATTCAACTTGGCGAGGGGTCCAGGGCAGGGCTGCTTAGCCAGGATGGGGTTGAGGGGGGCAGCGGCATTGGGGTCGGCCTTGCTGCACAGCATCATACCGATCTGACCGCAAGGGTAGGTGGGGATGTGTGTGGTGGCGTAGGACACAGATCCACCCTCAAAGACCTCATGGCACATAGCGGCCAGGGACTTGATGATAGGCAAGTGGAGCCAGAGGCACTCTGCCTGGGTGCACACAATTCCACCGGGGCGCACAGCACGGTGCAGAGCCTCAAAGAAGGGCTGCAGGGGGGGGGGGGAGGGGGGGGGGGTAAGGGAGGGTGCCACATGGGGGTTTGGGTGTGTTGTTCTGGGGGGGGGGGGGGGGGGGGGGGGGGATGGGGGGGGGGGGGGGGGGGAGAGGATAGGGATTGTTTTATGGAAATGAAGCTGTGTCCCTCCAATGCACCATGGTGCTACTAACAGCCTTTGGATGCTATTAGCAGCTTTTTGGCCCCCCTTAAGTGACCCCTGAGGCTCTAATGTAGCACCCCCAAAACACTATGGTGCGCAATTTAGCACTTGAGGAAACCCTGCAAAGGTGGAGGAGGGGGGCGGGCGGGCGGGCGGGCGGGGCGGGCGGGCGGTGGGGGGGGTTGAGGAGAGGAAGAGGGAGGGTGCTATGCTTCCCCCATATGATACCCTTAGTTCACATTACTGTATTTTTTCAGCAACACGCATTTCTGTCGCTGCATGGGCCTGGCTAAACTAGTCAGAAATGACCCCCCTAACCCCATTCGCTTTGCCCAGGAGCATCAAGTAATCCATGACATGATTCTTATTAAGAGTCCGCCGCGGCTTGACGCCCCCAGATTCACCCCGGTGTCCGTCTGTCCGACCGAACGTTCGACTGTCCGAGATGAAGCCCGAGATGTAAGCCAACTGTCTCCTAACTAACTGGCTTCAGTCAGCTCCATCGTTGCCACCTGTTGTTCCGTTGCCAACACGCTCCACCAATTTCCCGCGTCGCTTGCGACGCTGCATAGGACTTGTGATTCTTATAAACTTGCGGCTGCAGCTTGACCAGCACTCACCCTCTCAAACAGCACCTCAGCAGGTCCAACTGGATCAGAGGAGCCGACAACAAAGACATCATAGTGGTCAGGAGGGACCAGCACTCACCCTCTCAAACAGAACCTCAGCAGGTCCAACTGGATCAGAGGAGTCGACAACAATGACATCATAGTAGTCGGGGGCGGCATCTTGGACAAACTTGATGCCGTCACAGATGTGGAGGGTCACACGGGGGTCCTCGAAACCAACAGCCATGTTAGGGAAGTACTTCTTGGACACCTCGGGAACCATCCTAAACAGGTTGAGTGGTGGGTTGGGTGGTGGGCGGGTGGGTGGGTGTGTGGTGAACCTAACTTGATGCCATCGCAGATGTGGAGGGTCAAACGGGGGTCCTCGAAACCAACAGCCAGGTTAGGGAAGTACTTGTTGGACACCTCAGGGACCATCCTCAACAAATGGGGTGGTTGGGTGGGTGAATGGTGGGTTGGGTGAATGGTGGGTTGGGTGGATGGTGGGTTGGGTGGGTGGTGGGGTGAAGGGTGAGTGGTGGGGTGGAGGGTGGGTGGTGGGTTGGGTTGGGTGTGGGGGGGGGGTTGGTTTGGTTGGATTGGGATAGGGGGATGGTTGGTTTTGTTGTTGAGGTGGGCGTAAGGTGGGTTGGGTGGGGTGTGTGGAGACATGTGAACAAACGTGTCGATCCCAGGCAATCCCCCCCCCCCCCCCCCCCCCCCCCCCCCCACACACACACACTCCTCCTCCTCCTCCTCCCCAAGGGATGAAGAGAGACAGGTGAAACGTACTTCTCATCTCAGACAGGTGAAACCAACAGCCCTGTTAGGGAAGTACTTGTTGTGACAACCCGTCAGGACCATGCATCCGTCTGAAAATGGGGTGGTTGGGTGGGTGATGTGGGTTGTGGTTGGGTGTCGTGTGGCGGGGGAAGTGGGGTGGTGGGGCTGGAGGTATTGGTGGGTTGGGTTGGGGGTGGGGGTGGTGGGGGGTTGGCTTGGTTGGTCTTGCGCTGGGTCGTGGGTTGGGATGGGTTGGTGTAGCCCTGTTGACACCTACTTTGTCGATCTCCGCACCCCCCCCCCCCCCCCCCCCTCCCCATCACCACTCCTCCTCCTCCTCCCAATGATTAAGAGCAGTGAAGCCGTACTTATCATCTCAGACATCCCCCCCCCCCCACCCACGCACATGTCTCCACCCCACCACACACAAACCCCTCCGTTCCTCTTACTCAGGGATGAATATGGACAGGTGTAACATCTTATCGCTCATCAAGCTCCCCCCCCCCCACCACACCACCACACCACCACTACTCCACACACATGATTACAACACCCTCCTCTCCTCCCCCCTAAATCCCTCCTCCCTCCCCACCAGGATGACAGAGAGACACGGTGCAACGTAACTTGTCAACTCATCCAAACCCTTCCACCCCTGCTCCTTCCCCCAGGGATGAAGAAGAGACAGGTTGAGACATACTGGTCGATCTCAACCATTCCCCCCCCCACACACACACCCCCTCCTTCTCTAACCCCCTCATGCCCCTTCGCGATCCACCCCCCCCCTCCTCCCTCCTCCCCACCCTTAAATACTGTCCGACTCAGGCCATAGTGTATCTCCTCAATTGAAGATGGTCCTTCTTCCCCCCGCTACCCACCCCGGGCCCCACAACCCACCCCCCCATCCCACCCCGTCGGCCCTTCCTCCGGCATTAGACCCCTAATAAATAGAGCAATAGTACCCCCCCCCCCTTGCACCCCCCCCCATTCTCCCCATTTTACTCTCCTTAGTACTACTTTGTCTTGAACTCTTCTTTTATTTTCCCCCCTCCTCCTCCCTAACGTACTTGTCCTATCCTCGGCCCATGTGGATCTCCTCATGGAAGAGTGGCCTTCTCCCCCCCCCCCCCCCCCTCCCTCCCCCCCCACTCCTCCTCCTCCCATCCCCCCACTTCCCCCCCACCCCCATCTCCTCCCCCCCACTCTCCTCCTCCTCCTCCCCCCGAACGTACTTGTCGATCTCAGCCATGTGGATCTCCTCAATGGATGAGTGGCGGGCAAGCTCACGCAGCACTCCGCCATCTCCACCACCAACAACCAAAACCCTCTTGGCAGGTTTCTGCAGTTGGAGAGAGAAAAGGAAGGAATTTAATTTTAATTGAAGGGGGTCGCCCTTGAGCACCGAAATGTGGCATTTTTGTTAGTAAAGTATAGTAAGCCAGTTTTTGTTAGTAAAGTATAGTAAGCCAGTTTTTGTTAGTAAAGTATAGTAAGCCAGTTTTTTTAAGTAAGCAATTTGCGGGGGGTGTTCCAAAAGTATGTGGGGAGGCGCACGCTGCTAATCGTCTCCGAATTGGTCGTAAGCCCCGAAACCGTCGGAAAAATTGAAAAAAAGTGGCTGAGGGCTGAGATCTGGGGGGGTCCCAGAGGGGGGGGGGGGGGGGGGGGGTCGAGGCCGATCTCAAAATTTTCTCACAACTCCTTCGTCTGTGGCCAGAATCGAACGTGCAGCACACCATCGAAAACGCCTCGACGAAAGCGTTACGAATATGCAGTCGATGCTCGATTAGACCCAGGGTGTAATTAAGTGGATGTACTGGAAGGTACATCCAGTCTGGACGCCAACCAGAACTTCACAACTAAGCCGACCAGTTCCTGACTTAGCAGTTGGAAGCTCAAGCAGCAGGAATCCGCGCTTGCTTCCAGCAACGGATAAAAAGAAAGGTCAAGGTCCAGGCCCAGGCTGAGGCCGAGGCTAGAGCAGCCCAGGCCAAATCGCCAACAACTCGAGCCGAGGCGCCTTCCGCACCCAGGCCCTTGACGACAACTTGCAACATCTGCAATGCTGTGGTCCAGTGCCCTCCCAGCAACAAAGCAAGCCTAAAGTCGCACCAGGCCAGCAAGCAGTGCATGTCAATCAAGGCGTTCAAGTCTGGCATTTCCCCCCTCTCCAAGTTCTTCAAGCCACTGTCTGGAGTTCCACTCGGCATGAAGCTCAAGCCCAAGCAAGTGGATGCTATGTACAAAAACCTGCTCTTGACGCTCAAGCAACAACAACCCGAGTCAGCTGTTGGAAGCTCAAACAACAGGAAGCCCGAGTCAGCCTCGTTGTTTTGGAGCAAAGTGCTGAAGTAAAGAGCTTTGGATGGTCTACAAGACATGCAGCAAACTTAGCATAGCCTAGCCACAAGCGCCAAGGATCAAGCTAGACAAATAGTTTACTTTATGCGGGTGTCGGGTGGATGGAGGGGTGTTTCACTGCCTGAGGCCCCTTTGGCCCCACACCGGTGTATCTAAGGAGACTCCTCTAGCCTGCGTGTAGCTGATGATATGTATGAACTACTACACTTCGAACACTGCTTCGAACTAAATGTAACTGCAGATGAAACTCACTAGTAGCAGCCTACCTCTTATTACTGGAGATATTTTCGTGTGTGTGTGTGTGTGTGTGTGCGTGTGTGTGTGTGTGTGTGCAGGGATCGCTTATACGCAAGCCAAACCACGTTTTTAAGATGACTACTTGATAGAGCTTGAGGTAAGGGTCTGTAAACACCTAACTTTCATGACCTAATTATGATTGGTGAGGAAGATATTGACCTTTTAAGCCAACAGGGGGGGGGGGGGGGGGGGGGGGTAAGGGCACAAAAAAAAACTTCATAGCATGGGTGTCTAAAAATAACTTCTTGAACACCCCCTGGCAATTTGTATTGTAATTTGTTGAAGAAAGCCATTTTTGAGTAATTTTTATTTAGAGTAAGCAAGCCAGTTTTGTTTGAAGTAAGCAAGTGAGTAAGTCAGTCAAGTGCGCCCCAGACCCCCAGTAGATACTAACGGGGAATTGATGCACAGCCTGGCTCCATGTCTGGTGAATGAACGCAAATGTGTTTACACACAGCAGTATAGCACTGGATATGTGTGGGGATGGGGATGGGGAAGGCCCCGGCAGTACAGCATTGGGTCAGTGTAACCGGTAGCCCCCCCCCCCCCCCCCCCCCCCCCCCCCCTCCTCCTCTGTTTCTGAGATTCTGAAGTACCATTTCTTAGATTCTCAGTCATCATTTCTTAGATTCGCAAGTACCATTTCACAGAATCTGAATTACCATTTCTTAGATGCTTAAGTACCATTTCTTAGATTCCTTTCACCAAAGTAAAAAGAGGTACTAATGGGTCAGTGATACACAGCCTGGCTGCATGTCCGGTGAATGCACGCCGATATGTGTACACCCGGCAGGATGGCACTGGGTATGTGTTACCTGAAACGCCCTCTTTCTCTCTTTATTTTTTACCCCCCCCACACACACACCCCCGCCCCCCCATCAACACTACGCTAGAATTACTTACGTCCAGAGCGCACACTGGGAGATGGGCAATCATCTCCTGGTAAGCAAACTCATCCCTGTCGGTGGCCTGGATGACACCTGCAACAAGAAGGGACAGGATTGTTTTCAATAAAAAAAGTGACAATATGTAAAAAACCAGGGTCAATGTGTCAATGTAAGACAGTCAATGTAAGACAGTGTCTTAACGTAGCACCATGGTGCTCCTGGCAGCCTTGGGCTTGGATGACACCTGCTACAAGAAAAAGGGGCAGGGTTGTTTATAATTAACAAATTACAGATCTTAATCTAGTACCATGGTGCTCCTAGTAGCCTACTAACTCATCCTAGCAGCCAAGTAGCCTAGTAACTCATCCCTATCGGTGGCCTGGATGACACCTGCAACAAGAAGAAGGAACAGGGTTGTTTATAATTAACTAAGTACAGGTCTTGACCTAGCACCATGGTGCTCCTAGTAGCCTACTAACTCATCCCTATTGGTGGCCTGGATGACACCTGCAACAAAAAGAAGGAACAGGGTTGTCTTTACACACACATAAGTGTCTTTGTATTGGTCCCATAATCGTATGATACTTGAATGATTGTAATATATATAAATATATATGTAGCACCATGGTGCTCTTAGTAGCCTTGGGGGTGGATGGAACCTGCGACAAGAAGAAGGGACAGGGTTATTTTCAATAATAAAATAACCTGTGTCTGAACATGCACCATGGTGCTCCTAGTAGCCTTGGGGGTGCAACTGGCAACCTTGGGGGGCCCCCAACCCTAACCCTAAAAGGCTCTAACGCAGCACTCCCAAAACATAACAGTTCATCATTTAGCGCTAGAGTTACAAGAACCCTGTTCAATAAACCCTTTTGAGGCCCCCATAGAACCCTAAGTAACCCTACAAGGCTCTGTATTAGCTTTTCTTCTTAGAGGGTCCAGGTGAACCAAGCAGGATCACATTCCTTAATGAAGGAGTTGAACCAGTGATTTGCTTTCAAACCTGAAAGCAGTTTTTTCCTAGCTTCATGGTTTTAAGCCTCCTCCAGGGACAGCTTTATAATGCTTTCTTAAGCTTTGAACAGCTTTTTGTAGCTTTTGGGGGCCATTTAGGGCACACAATGAAACTGGACTTTTTTACTTTTTTATAGGGATACTTTCGCTGAAACGGGGTGGAAACTAGCGATCGCTATAAATAGGTATGACAGGTGGACAGGTGGGCAGGGTAAAATAGAAGGTAAAACAGGCAACTTCACCGACAAGACTCCTATCCAGTGAATCTATGCCACATGTGTAGGGAACGGCAACTGATGTTAATGTATGACAAACTAATATTAACTCTTACTATTATAGTGTCACAATAATATTAGTTTTACAAATAAATTTGAAAGTCTGGTGAGACGGCTCTTCCAACTAATATTATACAACATAGCCGACACCTACACATATGCCAGTTTTGGAAGGCAGATCAGGTGGGTGGGGGCAGGGGGGGACAGATGGAACTCTTGGGGACCAGGCGTAGATCCGTATAGGTAGGCTGGTAGCCTCTCGTACTATTCCTAGTACGAGAGGATACCAGCCTACCTATGCGGATCTACGTCTGGTCCTCAACAGCACATAGGCAGGTGATACTGAAACACTGCGATGAAGCATCGCCAGTCTGCAACACAATGCCGTTTTCTTTTTTTAAGTTGTGAAAGGACTAGGAAAGTGTTTTTTCCTAGCTTCATGGTTCTAGGCCTCCTCCAGGGACAGCGTTTTAGTGCTTTTAGCAACTCTTATGACTTTTTGTAGCTTTTGAAGGCCATTTGGGGACAAAACAAAATCAGCGATAATTTTGCTAAAACGGTGTCAAAACTGGCGATCGCTATACGAAGCGGGTGAAAATCCATGCTTCCATCTGCTTCCATGCAGAGCTTTTCTTTCCGGCAACAAGCAATGGCTTCTAGGAAGCTCCTTGAGCCAGCCACTGAGATAAACTCAAATATGTAGAGCGCTTGGGTTTAAAGATTCCGTCAGAATATCTAGCTTTCTTTTCAGCTACGGGCAGCAGCTTTTAGACAGCTCCTCTGACTAGCTGCTCAGACAAACCTAACGCAAGCTCGAATACCCAGTTTTTTCTTCAAAACTGAAAGTGGGTTTTTCTAGCTTAATGGTTTTAGGCCTTCTCCAGGAACAACTTTGTGCGCTTTATGTAGCTTTTATAGCAATTCTAGCTTGTTAGAGACATTTAGGACCATCCAAGGCACACGAAAATGTACATATAATAACGATGATTTGGCCAAAACAGAGTCAAACCTTGCAATAGCTATGTATAGCAGAAATAAAAAGCCCTGCGTGCACCTTGAAGTCGACATAATCTGATATCTAGAACTGCTGACATATTTAGGTGTAGCACAGTCTTGCAAGGGGCCAACCACTGGAGCAAATGTTTGAAGTGCTGACGGAGTCTTTAATCCCATGCGCTGTATATCACCAGAACACATGGATGGCACACTATTTATTTTAACCCGTTCACTAGCTCACCATCAAGCAGCAGGACAGTTCCATATGCCTCGGACTCGAAGACGCAGACGTCCTGCATGGGTGCATGTCAGACAATGTCAGATAGTTTGGTCGGGAGTCATGAGGATAAAAATAAACTTTGTCGCAGTACAAGCCCTTGTTGAAATAACTAGCCATTTTTATGATTAGAGTGCATATAAGTGGTCCCTGGTCCCAATGTAGACCATCCATGCCATCTACGGTGGACAGGGACACAGAGTCGAGAGAAGGGTGGTGTGGAGGGGTGGGAAGTGGCGCGGTAGGGCGATGGGGTGGGGTACGATCGGGCGAGATGCGATGGGGTGGGATGCGATGGATGGGGTGGCGCTCACAATCAGAAATTGGGATTGTGCCATGGCTGGCGTGAGGAAGAGGTGACTGCCGCCATGTCAGATTCGATTTGCGGAGCAGAAAATTCCCCAACAACCACAGTAGTAACCCATCCTTCCGGTGAGAGCATAATTCAGAGGGATAGATACTTGGCGTAGACATGCGTGCATCGCAATACGCACCTGGAAGTCGGACTTGGCCTCGTAGACGACCTCCTTCACCTTGATGCCCATGGCCTGGCCAGGCCACATGGTGGACATCTCACGGAACCAGCCATCCTTGAAAGCGTCGGTCTTGGAGGTCATGTTGCTGTTTGGATGGATCTACAGAGAATGCAGATCAAATCGGCTGGCAAAAGGGACGGGGTCGCCGCCAAGAATTCTCAAGAAAGGAATCGTTTGATTGTACTGCCTGACCGGTCGTCACAGTACTGTCTACCGGTGGTCACGGCACTGCTGGGACGATCATGAGTGCGCTCACCTGTCAGCTGCTCAGCTTTCTTGCCCAAATCAGACAGGAGGCTCTTGGGCATCGAGAGAGGCAACTCCAATCCTAAAGAGCTACCTTTAGAACGCTGACACCTGGGCAATATATCTGTATTTGTTCCCGAACTCGTGTTGCTCATATCATAGAAAAATACCCCAATTATAATTGAAGAATCGCAACAGTAGACACGTGTTCTAGTTTAAAAATTTTGTTTTTAGTTGTTGAAGGTATTTCACCCCAAGAGGTGGGTCTCCCTTAACAAACCAGCGGGCAGCGGCATCGAGGATTCGGTTTGCATGGCGCTGCCACTCCAACAAAAGAGTAGGCGCAGTTAGTATTCATCCGGCTTGCTTGATCTTCCTTATGTTTATGTTGTTTCAACGTTCATGACTGGCGTTTTTCCCTTTTAGTGGGAGCATGTGCGTAATAGCACGTGGGTGGTGTACTGGTTTAGAAGATGCCTTTGTTTATTCCTTATTGTACGACGAAGTTGGATCAGTTTTATGTTTATAAGGTGCTTTGATCCGAATTGATTATATTACTGCCGAAGACGGCAAGCAGTCTTAAAGGCTGGAGCTATGTAACCAAGTTCAAGTTCAAGTACCGGTACTAGTTTTGGCCCGGGGGGAAAGACAAGTAGAAAACCATTCTGATTCCTCTGATAATTTTTATGTCATGTTAATTCAGGTATTGGAAGGCCAGTCCATACCATATACGGTAGTTACCGTCCCCTAACTTAGGTGGATTGAAACCCTTAATCCTAGACAGGTTCGAAACAGCTCGTTGGCTATTCAGGTTTTGCATTAAACCCAATGACTCAAAACCTAAACCCTAGATGTGACCGACATTTGAGTTTATTGATTGAGTCAGAATGTAAGCAATATTGCGCAGACAGATGTTTAATGCTTATATCTCCTCAAACCTCAAACCAGGGCATCAAACACTGCCGATAATTAAAGAGTACGGTAAGCAAACATACTTGGGGAAATCACTGAACCCTGGTAACAACCTAATCCAATAGTTAGTTGGTGTCATCTTTCAGGTGGATCTGTGTCAAAGGCCATTCACCAAGCTTTCAGCTGAATTCTAATGCCCAAGTCAGCTTTAGGGTTTAGGCAGGTATCGTCCAAGGACAGGGAAAGGGAGCTGTCTAGAAGTTGCTCCGTGTGGCCCAAAAATAAGCAGTGCTCTATCTGAAGACATGGAAGTAGCCCGTGGGACCTGCGTGTGAGAACCGCATATCAGCATATGCCACCAGCTGATCACACTCTAATAAGTTCTTCAATAGGACGTACTGTACTGCCCAATGCTTACTACTCCGACCGAACGCCCGTCGGCAGACACTGCCGCATTAAGCATTCCCACGCGTTCCCACGCCAAGCCAAGCATTCCCACACTACGCCAGTTTCATTCTCCACTCTTCTTCCACCCTCTCATTTCTCCCGTTCTCCACCCTGCATCTCCCAATTATAAATCGACAGGTCTCACGGGGGAAAATGTCCGCGTTGCCGTCGTCCAACTCCCCGGCGCTTAAATTCGAGGTATCGGTCAGATGGTTCGATACCGATACCCGATGGTTACGCTTTATTGCATAGCCAGGCCTAAGCGGATGGGGCACTTGTTCACCACAACCGAAATCTTAACTGTTGCATGTTGGCCTTGTGTGTCCTATGATCCAATCAGCCATGCCACTGAGTTCCATGCTGACGTCACACTTGGCACACCCTGTCATGTGATGCTCATGTCACACTAAACATCCATTGTCATGTGATGCTCATGTCACACTCGGCACACCCTGTCATGTGATGTTTATGTCACACTTAGCATCCCCTGCCATGTGATGCCCATGTCACACTTAACATCCCCTGCCGTGCGATGCCCAGGTCACGCGTTGCACTGCCCGATCTCCATTGGGTCCCATGCACATGTCACACTTTGCGCTGCCTGCCATGGGATGCTCATGTCACACTTATGATCACCATTGGGTCCCGTGCACATGTCACACTTAACATCCCCTGTCACGGGATGCTCATAATGTCACACTTGACACACCCTCTTATAGGATGCTCATGTCACACTTAACATCCCCTGTCATGGGATGTTCATAATGTCACACTTGACACACCCTCTTATGGGATGCTCATGTCACACTTAACATCCCCTGTCATGGGATGCTCATAATGTCACACTTGACACACCCTCTTATGGGATGCTCATGTCACACTTAACATCCCCTGTCATGGGATGCTCATATTGTCACACTTGACACACCCTGTTATGGGATGCTCATGTCAAACTTATGATAGCCATGAGATGCTCATCATGTCACACTAATGATAGCCATGGGATGCTCATGTCACACTTATGATAGCAATGTTATGCTTACCATGTCAAACTTGGCACACCCTGTCATGGGATGCTTATCATACAACACTTGGCACATCCATTACATTCATGTCACACTTGGCACATCCATTCCATTCATGTCACACTTGGCACATCCATTCCATTCATGTCACACTTGGCACATCCATTACATTCATGTCACACTTGGCACATCCATTCCATTCATGTCACACTTGGCACATCCATTCCATTCATGTCACACTTGGCACATCCATTCCATTCATGTCACACTTGGCACATCCATTCCATTCATGTCACAATTGGCACATCCATTCCATTCATGTCACACTTGGCACATCCATTCCATTCATGTCACACTTGTCACATCCATTCCATTCATGTCACACTTGGCACATCCATTCCATTTATGTCACACTTGGCACATCCATTCCATTCATGTCACACTTGGCACATCCATTCCATTCATGTCACAATTGTCACATCCATTCCATTCATGTCACACTTGGCACATCCATTCCATTCATGTCACAATTGGCACATCCATTCCATTCATGTCACAATTGGCACATCCATTCCATTCATGTCACACTTGGCACATCCGTTACATTCATGCATCCCATCTCGCTCAGAGCAGTCACTTGACGTCACGCTCTCTAAGGTGCCTGTCACATTTGTCACTTTATGGGTGTATCACCATTAGCCTTTATGGGCAACACCATCACCATCACCATCACCACAACCATAACCATATATGGGCACAACAATCACCATCACCATAACCATCCCTATCACCATCGCCATCGCCATCACCATCACCATGGGCAACACCATCACCATCACCATCACCATCACCATCGCCATCATCATCACCATCACCATCACCATCACCATCACCATCACCATCACCATCACCATCACCATCACCATCACCATCACCATTATCATCACCACCACCATCACCATCACCATTACCATCACCATCACCATCACCATTCCCATTCCCATCACCATCACCATCACCATCACCATCACCATCACCATCACCATCACCATCACCATCACCATCACCACCACCATCACCATCACCATTACCATCACCATCACCATGGGTATCACCATAACCATAACATGAATGGGCACCACCATCACCATCACCATAATAATGGGCATCACCATAACCATCACCATAACTACAACCATGGGCATCACCATCACCATCACCATCACCATCACCATCACCATCACCATCACCATCACCATCACCATCACCACCACTGTCACCATCACCACCACTGTCACCATCACAATCACAATCATCGTTAGCATCACCATCACCATCACCATGGTTATCACCATAACCATAACATGAATGGGCACCACCATCACCATAACCATAATCATGGGCATCACCATAACCATCACCATAACCATCACCATGGCCATCACCATCACCATCACCATCACCATCACCATTACCATCACCATCACCATCACCATCACCATCACCATCACCATCACCATAACCATGGCCATCACCATCACCATCACCATCACCATAACTTGAATGGGCACCACCATCACCATCACCATAACCATCACCATCACCATCACCATCACCATCACCATCACCATGGCCATCACCATGGCCATCACCATCACCATCACCATCACCATCACCATCACCATCACCATCACCATCACCATCACCATCACCATCACCATCACCATGGCTATCACCATAACCATAACTTGAATGGGCACCACCATCACCATCACCATAATCATGGGCATCACCATAACCATCATTATAATCATGGGCATCACCATAACCATCACCATAACTATAACCATGGGCATCACCATCACCATAACCATCAAAATCAACGTTAGCATCACCATCACCATCACCATGGGTGTCACCATAACCATAACATGAATGGGCACCACCACCACCATCACCATAACCATGGGCATCACCATAACCATAACCATATCCATTGGCATCACCATCACCATCACCATCACCATCACCATCACCATCACCATCACCATCACCATCACTATCACCATCACCAAGAACACCAATCACACACCCAACACACCCACCACCACCACCACTACCATCACCACCACCATCTGCAACTCCACCACCACCTTCACCATCACCATCAGCAGCACCACCACAAGCCCCACCACCAGCGATCACAGAATGCAAGGAAAAAGTCTATACCAGTGATTTGCTTGGTTGCTTGGTTTGGTTGGGTTTGTAGAAACTGTCTGATGCACTTGCCTCCTCCCCTAGGTTGTGGCAATACAAGGGCGCGCCAGGGTAGCTCGCATGAAGCTGCCGCACTATACTGCGCAAACTCCTATGTTCATGCCTGTTGGTACACAAGGTAAGAGGCTGCACTGTACTGTACTGTACTGTACTGTACTGTGCTGCACAAACTCCTATGTTCATGCCTGTTGGTACACAAGGTAAGAGGCTGTACAGTACTGTACTGTACTGTACTGTACTGTACTGTGCTGCACACACTCCTATGTTCATGCCTGTTGGTACACAAGGTAAGAGGCTGTACTGTATTGTACTGTACATGAAGTTACTGTACTGTACTGTACTGCAAAAACTGTTATGTTCATGTCTGTAGGTAAATAAGGTACGAGGCTGTACTGTACTGTACTGCACAACCTCCTTTGTTCATGCCTGTTGGTAAATAAGGTACGAGGCTGTACTGCACTGCACTATACTACACAAACCTCTATGTTTATGCCTGTTGGTACACAAGGTTAGAGGCTGTACAGTACAGTACTGTACTGTACTGTACTGTACTGTACTGTACTGTACTGTACTGTACTGTACTGTACTGTACTGTACTGTACAAACTCCTATGTATATCTGTAGATGTTCATGTACTTTGGCTTTGTGTATGAATGAAAACCCAAGCGGCAGGGATTTTTATTTCCGCTATATGTAGCGATCGCTAGTTTTGACCCCGTTTTGGAGAAATTATCGCTGTAAACAAGTTTTTTGTTTGCCCTAAATGGCCCCCAAAAGCTATAAAAAGCTACAGGAAGCACTAAAATGCTGTCCCTGGAGGAGGCCTGAAACATTAGAGCTAGAAGAAACCCACCTTCAGATTTTAAAAAAAAGTCACTGCCAAGCAGGCCTACCATATATTTTATAAATAAAAAACATGTAGAACAAAGAGAGCACACAACATAGACACAACTCGAATGAATCATTTGGCAGTGTAACCCCATACTCCACAACCTTGGTTGTACTTGTTGTTCATGTTGTTCTTGTTCTTACAGTCCAGGGATAGGCCCAATAGTCTAATGGGACTTTCCCAACCGTGACATAAGGGGCTGAAAGAAAAAGCACTGAAGAAATGAACCCCATACAGTGATACATTTGGTTGCGAGAGGTACACTCCTGAACACACAAGTGCACGCCTGCCATAGCTTACTGATAAGCATATATGAGCAGCAGCTTCTAGTCAGCCCCCCTGGCTTGCTAGTCTGTCAAATCTGATACAACCTGCTGCACAATGAGATTGATCACGATACACACTGCCAATTTGGGGGGGTTCTTCGGCACCCTTTTATTTTGCTTGAAAGGGTGCCTGATGGGTGAGAGGGTTGCTGCAGGGGTGCATAAACAGGTGCCTTATGGGTGTAGCGGGTGCCTTATGGGTGTGAGAGGGGTGCTGCAGGGGTGCAGAAAAGGGTGCATTATGGGTGTGACAGGGGTGCTGTAGGGATGCAGAAAAGGGTGCCTTATGGGTGTGACAGGGGTGCTGTAGGGGTGCAGAAAAGGGTGCCTTATGGGTGTGACAGGGGTGCTGTAGGGGTCGAAAAGGGTTGCCCATATGGGTGTGACAGGGTGCTGTAGGGGTGTGCAGAAAAGGGTGTCGCCTATGGGTGGACATGGGTGCTTAGGGGTGCCTAAAAAAGGGTGCCTTATGGGTGTGACAGGGGTGCTGTAGGGGTGCAGAAAAGGGTGCCTTATGGGTGTGACAGGGGTGCTGTAGGGGTGCAGAAAAGGGTGCCTTATGGGTGTGACAGGGGTGCTGTAGGGGTGCAGAAAAGGGTGCATTATGGGTGGACAGGGGTTTCTGAGGGTGCAGAAAAGGGTGCCTTATGGTAGTGGAACAGGATTGCTGCAGGGGTTCAGGCATTATGGTGTGACAGGGTGCTGTGGGGTGCCTGTGGGGCGCAGAAAAGCATGCCGTATGGCAGAGATGGGTGCTGTAGGGGTGCAAAAAAGGGTGCCATATGGTTTAGAGGGGTGCTGTAGGGATGCAGAAAAGGGTGCTGAAGACTGAATTTGCAGTGACAGTCAGATGCATCACGTCTTTGTCATCTTCTACAACCCACCATGTTGGCCACAGCACCACATTGCCGCACACCTCACAACTCATTGTGCCCTTGCATTATATCATGTAATCACGTTGCATACAGATCCACGTGGCTGCACAATCACATGTATCATGTCCTTGTCAGCTTCCACAACCCACCATGTTGATCACAGCACCACATTGCCGCACACCTCACATCTCAGTCTGCCCTGCATTCTATCATGTAATCACGTTGCATACAGATCCACGTGGCTGCGCAATCAGGTTTCTAACGTCTTTGTCAGCTACCACAGCCCACCATGTTGACCACAGCACCACATTGCCGCACACCTCACATCTCAGTCTGCCCTTGCATTCTATCATGTTATCACATTGCATACAGATCCACGTGGCTGCGAATCAGGTTTCTAACGTCTTTGTCAGCTACCACAACCCACCATGTTGACCACAGCACCACATTGCCGCACACCTCACAACTCATTGTGCCCTTGCATTCTATCATGTAATCACGATGCATACAGATCCACGTGGCTGCACAATCAGGTTTCTAACGTCTTTGTCAGCTACCACAACCCACCATGTTGACCACAGCACCACATTGCCGCACACCTCACAACTCATTGTGCCCTTGTATTCTATCATGTAATCACGTTGCATACAGATCCACGTGGCTGCACAATCTGGTTTCTAACGTCTTTGTCAGCTACCACAACCCACCATGTTGACCACAGCACCACATTGCCGCACACCTCACAACTCATTGTGCCCTTGCATTCTATCATGTAATCACGTTGCATACAGATCCACGTGGCTGCACAATCAGGTTTCTAACGTCTTTGTCAGCTACCACAACCCACCATGTTGACCACAGCACCACATTGCCGCACACCTCACATCTCAGTTTGCCCTTGCATTCTATCATGTTATCACATTGCATACAGATCCACGTGGCTGCGCAATCAGGTTTCTAACGTCTTTGTCAGCTACCACAACCCACCATGTTGACCACAGCACCACATTGCCGCACACCTCACAACTCATTGTGCCCTTGCATTCTATCATGTTATCACATTGCATACAGATCCACGTGGCTGCACAAAAAGGTTTCTAACGTCTTTGTCAGCTACCACAACCCACCATGTTGACCACAGCACCACATTGCCGCACACCTCACAACTCATTGTGCCCTTGCATTCTATAATGTAATCACGTTGCATACAGATCCACGTGGCTGCACAATCAGGTTTCTAACGTCTTTGTCAGCTACCACAACCCACCATGTTGACCACAGCACCACATTGCCGCACACCTCACATCTCAGTCTGCCCTTGCATTCTATCATGTTATCACATTTCATACAGATCCACGTGGCTGCGCAATCAGGTTTCTAACGTCTTTGTCAGGTACCACAACCCACCATGTTGACCACAGCACCACATTGCCGCACACCTCACAACTCATTGTGCCCTTGTATTCTATCATGTAATCACGTTGCATACAGATCCACGTGGCTGCACAATCAGGTTTCTAACGTCTTTGTCAGCTACCACAACCCACCATGTTGACCACAGCACCACATTGCCGCACACCTCACAACTCATTGTGCCCTTGCATTCTATCATGTAATCACGTTGCATACAGATCCACGTGGCTGCACAAAAAGGTTTCTAACGTCTTTGTCAGCTACCACAACCCACCATGTTGACCACAGCACCACATTGCCGCACACCTCACAACTCATTGTGCCCTTGCATTCTATCATGTAATCACGTTGCATACAGATCCACGTGGCTGCACAATAAGGTTTCTAACGTCTTTGTCAGCTACCACAACCCACCATGTTGACCACAGCACCACATTGCCGCACACCTCACAACTCATTGTGCCCTTGCATTCTATCATGTAATCACGTTGCATACAGATCCACGCGGCTGCACAATCAGGTTTCTAACGTCTTTGTCAGCTACCACAACCCACCATGTTGACCACAGCACCACATTGCCGCACACCTCACAACTCATTGTGCCCTTGCATTCTATAATGTAATCACGTTGCATACAGATCCACGTGGCTGCACAAAAAGGTTTCTAACGTCTTTGTCAGCTACCACAACCCACCATGTTGACCTCAGCACCACATTGCCGCACACCTCACAACTCATTGTGCCCTTGCATTCTATCATGTAATCACGTTGCATACAGATCCACGTGGCTGCACAATCAGGTTTCTAACGTCTTTGTCAGCTACCACAACCCACCATGTTGACCACAGCACCACATTGCCGCACACCTCACAACTCATTGTGCCCTTGCATTCTATCATGTAATCACGTTGCATACAGATCCACGTGGCTGCACAATCAGGTTTCTAACGTCTTTGTCAGCTACCACAACCCACCATGTTGACCACAGCACCACATTGCCGCACACCTCACAACTCATTGTGCCCTTGCATTCTATCATGTAATCACGTTGCATACAGATCCACGTGGCTGCACAATCAGGTTTCTAACGTCTTTGTCAGCTACCACAACCCACCATGTTGACCACAGCACCACATTGCCGCACACCTCACAACTCATTGTGCCCTTGCATTCTATCGTGCAATCACGTTGGTTACAGATCCAGACAGCTGCACAATCACATGTATCACGTCCTTGTCAGCTTCCACAACCCACCATCTTGACCACAGCACCACATTGCCGCATACCTCACATCTTAGTCTGCGCCCGCATTCTATCATGTAATCACGTTGGTAACAGATCCAGACAGCTGCTCAACCCCTTTTTTGTTTGATTCAGGAAGCGTAAAAGGCATCACTTCTCAGCAGCTAAAAGACTTGGACTGTCATGTCATATTGGTGCGTTGCATTGTTTTTGTTTTTCACCCCATGAGGTGGGACCCCTTACACAAACCAGCGCAACCAAGGATTCAGAAATGAAGGCAGAGAACATTTGCATTGTGTACTGCCATGTGATATAGGTGCGCTACATTTTGAATTTTGAACTGCCATGTGATCTTGGTGCCCTACATTTTGAATTGTGGACTTCCAGTTTGGGTTTTGAAGCCCGGCGCTTTGAAGTCCGGTGTTGGCGATTTGGGGTTTGGGGTTTGGGGTTTGAAGTCCGCTTATTTGTAATCTGATGTTTGGGGTTTGGGGTTTGAAGTCTGGTTATTTGAATTCTGGTGTTTGGGGTCTGGGGGTTGAAGTTTGGTGTTTGGGGTTTGGGGTTTGAAAATCCGATTTGGTACTTTGTTTTTGGGGTTTGAAAATCTGGTTTGGTGTTTGGTGTTTGGAGTTTGAAGTCCGCTTATTTGTATTCTGATGTTTGGGGTTTGGGGTTTGAAGTCATGTTCTTTGACATCCGGTGTTTGGGGTTAGGGGATTGGGGTTTCAAGTCCGGTGCTTTGAATTCCGGGGCTTGGGGGGTTGTGTTTGAAGTCGTTGCCCTGAAGTCCAAGGTGTGAGGTTTGGTTCTGGAAGTCTAACTAGGTCCATTTCATGTTGGTGCAATCTGAACGTCTGGGAAGGAAGAAATTATGTGTATGGCTGTTTGAAGATAGGATGTGTCTCTTTCTCTTTACTCTTAGCACAGCACTATCAATCTCCAATGCCAACCTGCCAACCCGCCCACAAACCACCACCAATACCCCCCCCCCCCCCCCCCCCCCCCCCCCCCCAGCACACACACACACACATACCAACACACCAACACACCAGCAGTTACACACACACCAATACGCACATCATAACCACCAACACTACAACCAAGTAACCAACACCACCTTGGCTAACCTAATAACAAGAGCTTCAATGTCACCACCACCACCACCACCACCACCACCACCATAACCATCAACACCAACACCAACACCACCATAACCACCACCAACACCAACACCACTACCACCACCACCACCAACACCAACACCATAACCAACACCAAAACCAACACCACCATGTGTCAACTCATAACAAGAGCTTCAATGTCAATGCCACTGCCAACGCTTCTTCCACCCCTGTCTTCTGTCAGGGAAACACCACCATGACTAATCTCAGGCTTGGACCTGCAGGGATACAACACCATGACTAATCTCAGGCTTGGACCTGCAGGGATGCAACACCATGACTAATCTCAGGCTTGAACCTGCAGGTTCCACATCTACATTTTGTCATTTTGGGTTGCGCTTTTGACTCAACTGGAAACGGAAATATGCGCGCTGCGCCCAGAGGGGGGTTCAAAAATTGCATCAATCGCCCAGTCGGGCTCCAAAACCTACTGCGCCAGTGCGCAATAGCGCGCGTCATGTAGCACCCTTCAAGCAACACCATGACTAACTTCACCCATCCCTGTCTCCTGTCAGGGCAACACCTACCACCTAGAGAATCGTCCGGGCTCAGACGTAGTTTCCCAAATGGGCGGGCTGCATGAGTTCATCAACTGGCCAAGGGGGATGCTAACCGACTCGGGTGGATTCCAGGTACGGGGTTACGGGCAGGGTACTACATTTTGTCAAATTGGTCAGCGCTTAAAGCGCACAAACGTCGAAGTGGTCAGCGCTTTGTAGTGCAAGAAGCGCAAAAACTGCGCGCTGCGCCCACATGGGGTTGAAAAACTACGCGAGACGCACAGCTGGGCTCAAAAAGCGTGCGCAGATAGTAGCTAATGAGCTTTTTAGAACCCTGGTTAAGGGGTCCTCCTCCCCCCCCTCCCTTTCTGCCTCCATGCCTCCCCCCCTCCCTGCCTCTATGAACTGTGTTACACAACTAGGTTGCAGTTCAGATGCACAGTTTGTTTGTTTGTTTGTTTGTTTGTTTGTTTGTTTGTTTGTTTATTTGTTTGTTTGTTTGTTTGTTTGTTTGTTTGTTTATTTGTTTGTTTTGTTTGTTTGTTTGTTTGTTTGTTTGTTTGTGTGTTTGTGTGTTTGCGTGTTTGTTTGTTTGTGTGTTTGTTTGTTTGTTTGTTTGTTTGTTTGTTTGTTTGTTTGTTTGTTTGTTTGTTTGTTTGTTTGTTTGTGTGGTGTGTTTGTGTGTTTGTTTGTTTGTTTGTTTGTTTGTTTGTTTGTTTGTTTGTTTGTGTTGTTTGTTTGTGTGTTTGTGTGTTTGTTTGTTTGTTTGTTTGTTTGTTATTGTCTAGGGGTTAGCTTCATCAACTGGCCAAGAGGAATGCTAACCAACTCAGGAGGATTCCTGGTACGGGGTTACAGTGTCCTCCTCCCCCCCTCCCTTTCTGCCTCCCTGCCTCCCCCTCTCCCTTTCTGCCTTCCTGCCTCCTCCTCTCCCTTTCTGCCTCCCTGCTTCCCCCCCTCTCTTCCTGCCTCCCTGCTCCCCCCCCTCCCTTTCTGCCTCCCTGCCTCCCCCGCTCCCTCGCCCTATGAACTGTGTCCCACAACTAGGTCGCAGTTCAGCACGCATTTTGTTTGTTTGTTTGTTTGTAACTGTCCAGTGGCTATCTTCGTTAAGTAACGAAGGGGGATGCTAACCGAGTCAGGAGGATTCTGGGTACAGGGATGTGGGGCCAGGCACCAGGAAACGGTAATCAGAAGCCTCCCCCAGCTCTTCTCCTTCCTCCTCTGCCTGCCTGCCTCCCTCCCTCCCTCCCTCCCTCCCTGCCTCCCTCCCTCCCTCCCTCCCTCCCTCCCTCCCTCCCTCCCTCCCTCCCTCCCTCCCTCCCTCCCTCCCTCCCTCCCTCCCTCCCTTCGCCCCTCCCTCCCTCCCTTCACCCCACCCTCCCTCCCTTCGCCCCACCCTCCCTCCCTTCGCCCTTCCCTCCCTCCCTCCCTCCCTCCCTCCCTCCTTCCCTCCCTCCCTCCCTCCCTCCCTCCCTCCCTCCCTTCCTTCCCCCTCTCTACCGTACGCCGCCCGCCCTCCTTTCCTCCTTTCCTCCCTCCCTCCCTTCCTCCCGTACTTCCTTCTGCACTCCCTCCCTCCCACCCTTCCACCAATGCACGCACGCACCCACCCTTCCCCTACCACATGTTACTCTCTGTATCCCCTCCCTCCCTTTCTCCCACCCTCCCTCCCTCCCTCCCTCCCTTTCCTCCTTCCCTCCCTCCCCAAATATAAACCCTGAACATTACTACGCAGATGGTGTCTCTCCTTCACCTTGCTGAGATCACTGAGGAGGGTGTGACCTTCCAGTCTCCTGTGGATGGTAGCACGTTGTTGTTGACACCGGAAGAATCCATCCAAATACAAAACAAACTAGGTAAGTATTGTAGAATTGAACGATCACTGTAGCACGAACTCAGGGCCCCGTCGGTAAAACAATTGTTTGGGGTTCAGTTCATCAGTGTTTTTTCTTTTTAAGACCTTCCTCGTGGTTAAGCAAGTCCCTTTAGCCTATTTGGCCTACCCCTGGACTGTAACATACATACAGGTATATTCTTCACGAGGTGAGGGTTTAGGGTTCAGGAATCCATCCAAATACAAAACAAACTAGATATGGTCTTCACGTGTTGAGGGTTTAGGGTTCAGATATCCATCGCAAAACAAAACAAACAGGGTATGGTCTTTATAGGTTTGGGGTTTAGGGTTCAGGAATCTATCCAAATACAAATAAACTAGGTATGGTCTTCCCGGGTTTAGAGTTTAGAGTTTAGGGTTTGGGGTTCAGGAATACTCCGCGCTCCGCTTGGTGGGGGTGCAGCGCGTCGCTTCCAGGGTACTACAAAGCGCACGCGTCAGCGCGATTTTGCGCACCCTTTTTGAGCCCCACTGCGCTTTTCGCGCAGTTTTTTCAACCCGCGTTTTGCACTACAAAGTGCTGACCAACTTGACGTTTGTGCTCTTTAAGCGCTGACCAATTTGACAAAATGTAGTACCCTGGTCGCACCGGGATCGCACCAAGTCGCTCAATTTGTGACGCATCGCACAAAAAAAGTGATGGTAATAGGATAGCATGATGGTACCAATAAAACAAAAAAGTGATCGCGGTCACATTTTCCTGGTAATTTTTGTTTTGCTGCCCTAGACGGCGAGCAGCTAAATTGCTGGCTGAGGCTATACAACCAAGGTCAAGTTCAAGATGGAACCGTTTATGCAACGGCATGATGGCTATAAAGCTGCATGGAAGTGGTGGTGGTTGGCCCCAGCGCAAGCAAACAGGCTGGCCGCCTCAACCTCACGGCCCGTCATAACGCTTAGCATTTGTTTTATTTATGTAAATAAATAAATTGTGCGCCTTATGACGAGGCGTGAGGTTGAGGGGGCCAGCCCGTTTGCTTGCACTGGGGTCTTTATTTATATAATGATTGGCTGCTTACCTTTTTTTGTCTGTACCTTCATTAGCTGGCATTGTATAACTTTGATACGAAAGTGTAATGATAATACGATAGCATGGTACTAGGGCTAATGCAACCGCATGACGGCTATACGCAGGAGAATGTTTGTGGTTGGCAAGCAAGGAAGCAAGCAAGTAAGTCAGCAAAAACGCAAAAACAACAAGCAAAATAGCAAGCATGAAAGCAAAAAAAAGCAAGCAAAAAAGTAAGCAAGCAAACGGGCTGACCACCTCAACCTCACGGCCCGTCATAAGGCGTAACATTGTTTTATTTATGATAGTTATGATAACGCCTGGTGGGGCGTGGTATTAAGAGGAACCCGTCGTACGCGGGCAGAGAACGGTCTACCACCACCACCACCACCACCACCACCACTTCAACTCTTCCACCACTCCAACACCAACACCACTCCAACACCACTCCAACAGCACTCCAACAGCACACCAAAACCACTCCAACACCAACACTCCAACACCGCTCAGGAGCTGACATCATAATGGCTTTAGACGACGTGGTACCCGCCTTCTCACAAAACCCAGCGCGCTTTGAAGAAGCAACGTACCGCACCACACGCTGGATCGACCGCTGCATCGCTGCGCACTCCAGACCTAATGAACAAAACCTGTTCGCCATAGTCCAAGGCAAGTGCACACTGGTACCTAGTTAAGTGTATTGGTGCTGGGTTGAGTGATCACATGGGAACCCGGAGTGACGTAGTGTTTAGAGAAAAAGCCTCTTTAGCGATTACAATGGTCTAGTGGTAGACCAGATTGCTAAGGAACGAAGAGTCGGGGGTTCGACTCCCCCTTCGGTCGCTCTTGGCGTTGCAGGTCGTCGTCAACCGCGATGGTAGCTTGTCCAGTTGAGGTAGGAGACCGCTCCCTACCCGCGTACGACGGGCTCCCTTAACACCACGCCCCACCAGGCGTTATCATTACCTTTTTGTATTGGTGCATTTTGTCATGCTATGTTTATCAACAGTTTTTTTGCCAACGTTTTTAACCAGGTTTTTAAACCATTATTTTCAACCATGGTTTTTAATCATGGGTTTTAACCAGCGTTTTAACCAGGGTTTTAACCAGGGTTTTTAATCAGGGGTTTTAACCAGCATTTTTAACCAGGGTTTTTAATCAGGGTTTTAACCAGTGATTTTAATTAGGGCTTCTAATCAGGGTTTTTAATCAGGGTTTTTAACCAGTGTTTTTAATCTTGTTTTTAACCAGGGTTCCTCAGAGTCTTCAGTTCCACAGGGCTAGGTCCCCCCCCCCCCCACACACACACACACACACACTTTGCACCTCACCCCACCCCACCCCGCACCTCACCCCACCCCACCACTTCTCCCCCTCCATCCCTCTGTCACTAACCCTTCTGTCTGTCGTCTCTTTGTTCTTTAGTTCTTTTTATCTTTTGGTTCCTTTCGTCCGTAGTCTTCAGTCCCATAGGTCTAGGTCCTCCCCCCCCCCCCCCCCCCCCCCCCCCCCCCCCCCCCCCCCACCTCACCCCCCCCCCCACTCCACGCACCTCACCCCACCACCACCACTCCTCCCCTCCATCCCTTTGTCTCTCACCTTCAGTCTGCTGTCTCTTATTTCTTTAGTTCTTTACTTCTTTTTGTCTTTTTATCCCTTTTCTTTTTTCTTTTAGTCCCTTTCGTCCCTGTCTTCAGCCCTCAAAGTCTTCAATCCCACAGGGTTGGGTATCACCAGATGTATTTATTCATCGAGTTGTGAAAGGTATTTCACCCCAGGAGGTGGGTCTCCCGACAATAACCAGCGACACCGAGGATTCAGTTCGAATAGCATTACCACTCCTACGTCAGATGTGCCCTTTCCTGGTTCCTCCCTGTAAAATAAAAACTGACTATCGAACCCCCGTGCCTCTTTGCCTGCCCTCCATACATTACTAGTAGGCAGCGATTTTTATTTCAAATCTGAAAGTGGCTTTTTTCTAGCTTTAAGGCTGTAGGCCTCCTCCAGGGACAGCGTTTTAATGCTTTTTATAGCTTTCTGTAGCTTTTTGGGCTATTTGGGGTATTTGTATATCTTTTCTAACTTATTTATAGCGATAATTTCTCGAAAACAGGGTCGAAGCTAGCGATCGCTATATATAGCGGGAAAAAATATCCCTGCTAGTAGGGACTTGCATATCATATGATGTTGACCAAAGGTGAGCATGATATTATATAAATTGCATCATATGATATTGTATATATATGGTAACTTTAGCCTAGCCAGACTGCAGGCATCATATGATATCACATTGCCGTTCCCTAATAACCAGCCACCCTTAATCTGTATGAGCCCCCCTTAATCTGTATGAGCCCCCCTTAATCTGTATGAGCCCCCCTTAATCTGTATGAGCCCCCCTTAATCAATATGAGCCCCCCTTAATCTGTATGAGCCCCCCTTAATCTGTATGAGCCCCCTTAATCTGTATGAGCCCCCCTTAATCTGTATGAGCCCCCCTTAATCTGTATGAGCCCCCTTATCTGTATGAGCCCCCCTTAATCTGTATGAGCCCCCCTTAATCTGTATGAGCCCCCTTAATCTGTATGAGCCCCCTTAATCTGTATGAGCCCCCCCTTAATCTGTACGAGCCCCCCTTAATCTGTATGAGCCCCCCTTAATCTGTATGAGCCCCCCTTAATCTGTATGAGCCCCCCTTAATCTGTATGAGCCCCCCTTAATCTGTATGAGCCCCCCTTAATCTGTATGAGCCCCCCTTAATCTGTATGAACCCACCTTCGCTGCCGATGGAACTGCCCTTAACACTTTACAATCGACCCACTGTGCCTCTGTGTCCTCCATACTGACTTACCATTTCCACGCCAATGTGCCTGCCCTCCACATGTTACTAGCCACCCTTAATCTTGATGCGCCCGCCCCCCATTTCTATGTGACTGCCCTCAGTCCCACCGCGCCTCTGTGCACCTGCCCTCCATACTTTCCTTACCACTTTCCACGCCTAAGTGCTTGCCCTACGCACGTTACTAGCCGCCCTTAATCTTGGTGTGCCCACCCTCCATGCATTCCCACATGCAAACCCTCCATGCCTATGTTACTGCCCTCAATACCTTACTATCCGCCCACCGTGCCTATGCGCCCTCCCTCCATACATAACTACCCACCCTCCATGCATGCATACATACATACCACCCCCCCAAACCTATGTTACTGCCCTCAGCCCCTTACTATCCACCCACCGTGCCTATGCGCCCTCCCTCCATACATAACTACCCACCCTCCATGCATGCATACATACATGCACCCCCCCCAAACCTATGTTACTGCCCTCAGCCCCTTACTATCGACCCACCGTGCCTATGCCCCCTCCCTCCGTACATAACTACCCACCCTCCATGCATGCATACATACATGCACCCCCCCCAAGCCTATGTCACTGCCCTCAGCCCCTTACTATCGACCCACCGTGCCTCTGTGCACCTGCCCTCCATACTTGACTTACCACTTGCACCACATATGCGCCTGCCCTCCACACGTTACTAGCCACCCGTAATCTTGAGGTGCCCACCTCCCATTCCTATGTTACTGCCCTCAATACCTTGCAAACCCTCCATGCCTAAGCTCCCACCTTCAGGTGCACTGTACCCATGCACCCATACCCACAACCACACCCACCACAAAACCCTACCCAATAACCACACCCATACCCACACCCACCCCATACCCAAACCCAATACCCAGACCCAATACCCAAACCCAATACCCAAACCCAATACCCAAACCCACACCCATGCACCCACACCCATGCACCAAAGCAAACCCTCCACGCCGATTTACCTCCAGGTGGACTGGACCCTAAACTTCGAGCGATCAGCATCAAGGAGCTGGTTGAACGAGACACTCCAGGCTATGCCATTGGAGGCCTTGCTGGAGGCGAGTCCAAGGATGACTTCTGGCGCATGGTTGCCATCAGTGCAGAAGGTAGGGGATAATAGGATGTGGATCCCTCCCCCCCCCCCCCCCCCCCCCCCCCCACACACACACACACACAGACGCACACACACACACATACACACACGCACCACCACTAGCTGGAGGCGAGTCTAAGGATGACTTATAGCGCATGGTTGCTTCAGTGCAGAACGTAGGGACATAGGATGTGGCTCCTTCCCCTCCCCTCCCCCCCCCCAACGCCCCCCCCCCCCCCCAACGACCCCCCACTCACCAACCCCCCAACACACTTTTTTTTTTTTTAGTTGTGAAGGGACTTTCACCCCAGGAGGTGGGTCTCCTGACACAAACCAGCGACACGGAGGATTCAGTTCAAATGGTGGTGCCACTCCTACAATATGCAAAGTAGGCGCACTTAGGGTTGGTGAGAGATACCAACCCACGACCAAACGAACAATCACCACTACCCCTGTTGACCACTGTAACACACACACACACACACACACACACACACACACACACCACCACCTCTATCTGGAGACGAGTCCAAGAACGATTTCTGGTGCATGGTTGCCATCAGTGCGCAAGGTAGGGGCATAGGATGTGGATCCTTCACCCCCCCCCCCACCCCCACCCTCCACCCCCCACTCACCCACCCACCCGCCCACCCACACACAACCACAACCACTAGCTGGAGGTGAGTCCAAGAACGATTTCTGGTGCATGGTTGCCATCAGTGCGCAAGGTAGGGGCATAGGATGTGGATCCTTCACCCCCCCCACCCCCACCCCCCACCCCCCACTCACCCACCCACCCCACCACCCACCCACCACCACCCCACAGACACAACACCCCAAACCACAACCTCAACCACTAGCTGGAGTGAGTCCAAAAACAGTTCTGGTGCAGGTTGCCAAGCAGGCGAAGGTTAGGGCCTAGGTTTATCCTTCACACACCCCACCCCACCGCCCCACCCCCAATCACCCCACCCACCCACCTATACAAACACCCCAGGCAACCCACCACCACCACCACCCCACCACCACAACCACAACCACCACACCACCACAGACAGAGCCGCAGCCCAACCACCACACCACCACAACCACCCACCAGCAATCACCACCCCACCACACCTTAACCAATCAGCTTCATGCTACATCAACACTGTGCTAACACTCTAATTGGTAGGTGTGGTATGTTTCCCAGTTCAGACAGGGGTTAGCCAGCCAAATTGGCATAAACGGGGACTTTGCCCAACCTTCGGCAATGGGAAAGGCTATAAGGCGGTAAAAACAGAAACTATAATGAGACGACCTGTGGGCGGGGTGTTAAGGGAGCCCGTCGTACGCAGGGTGGGGAGCGGTCTCCTACCCTCAACTGGACAAGCTACCATCGCGTTGACAACGACCTGCAACGCCAAGAGCGACCGAAGGGGGAGTCGAGCCCCCGACTCTTCATCCTTCAGCGATCTGGTCTACCACTAGACCATTGTATATCACTGAAAGGGGCTAAAAACAAGAACTAGTTTACTGAACCCTAAAAAATCGTATATGACAACGGCCTCGCTAAACAAACATACAGGACCAACACCAAAACTGATAACATCCAACACCAACACCCAGCATCAACACCCAGCACCATCACCATCACCAAATCCAATAATGTCCCCCTCTCAGGTCTTCCCGCAAACCAGCCTCGCTTTGTAATGGGTATCAGCTACCCACTAGATGTAGTGGTGGGCCCAGCATCAACACCCTGCACCAATACCCAGTAACCCAGCACCAAATCCAATGACGGCCACCCAGCACCAACACCAGCACCCAGCACCAAAACCAATGACGGCCACCCAGCACCAACACCAGCACCCAGCACTAAAACCAATGACGGCCACCCAGCACCACACAGCACCCAGTCACTAAATCCAACTTACGCCTCCCGACCAACACAGCACCCAGCACTAAAACCAATGACGGCCACCCAGCACCAACACCAGCACCCAGCACTAAAACCAATGACGGCCACCCAGCACTCAACAACACAACCCCACTAAAATCAATCGCGGCCACCCCGCCCACAACAGTCACCCAGCACTAAACCAATGAACGGCCCACCCAGCCCCAAGCACCAGCACCCAGCACTAAACAATGAGGCCACCAGCACCAACCCAGCACCCAGCACTAATCCACTGACGGCCTCAGCACCAACACCAGCATCCCAGCACTAAATCACCAATGACGGCCACCTCCGCACCAACACCAGCACCATCACTAAAACCATGACGGCCACCCAGCCACCAACACCAGCACAGCACACAGACCCTAGCAGGACAAAAGCAACAACTAAGGTCTTACACCCGTACAAACACGCACATACCTCAAAATCATAAATCTTTGTAATATAAAGGGCATCGTCCAAACACACTGGTTCGTGGTTTGCCCATCATCTCAACCCAGGACCAGCACCACCCCTACAACAAACCAAAACCACCCCAGACTTTTCAAACGACAAATAATCCACAAAACACCATTAGGAAATAATCCCAAAAGCAAACAACAACGCCGATGCTTGATATTGCGCATCGGCAACCCACTGGATGTAGTGGTGTGCACAGCATCACCACCCAGCACCACCACCCAGCACCAAAACCAATAACGTTCCCCCATCAGATCTTCCCACAAACCAGCCCCAATTTAATTAAATGGGCATATCGGCGACCCACTGGATAGTAAAGTGGTAAGACAATGCCCAGCAAATCCACACCGACAACCACCACCAAGACACCCAGCACCGAATCCGCCCAACAACACCAATACCTGTTGGACCCAACCCCTCATCATGTACCTGCTGCCCGCAAACAGCAGCCCCATTTTTGTTCTAGGGTCGTTGGCACGGTCCCACAGCACAACACTAATCTTCACCAGTGGTGTAAGGGAGGCCCCACAGCAAAGCTAATTAGGGTAGCAGACCAGCAACATCTAGATTCGGACCCAGCACGTGGCCAGGCGCAAACACAAAACAATGACGGCCACCCAACACCGACTACCACACAATCGCAACAGCACTCAGGCACCACCCCCGCACCAACCCCGACTAAACAAAGACCTGCACCAGCATTTCAAATCCGGGTCAGAGTCTTTCCGCAAACAGCGATCGCTTTGTAATCAAGGCATCAGAGCCGACACCCACGGGGGGCCACTGTATTACGGGTGGTGTGCCCAGCACCAACACCAGCACCAACACGCAGCAACCACCCAAACCCCACCACCACCCCACACAGCACCCAGCACCAATACCGTTCGCCCCTCAGTCATTACCCGCAAACAAGCCAATTGTAATATTGGAAACGGTCAGGCATCGGACCCCATCGTAATTGTATGGTGTGCCCAGCATCACCAGTGTGTCTCGAGGGCACAAAACACCCGAGCAACCCACTGACAAAAAAACCATTAACTCATGATTACCCAGGCACCAAACACCGGCACCCAATAACGCAGGCCTTCCCAAAAGCAGAACAAGCTGTCGGAATAGCCTGAATCTCAATTTGTGTGGCAAAGCCGATCGATCTGCACCCCACCAAAAAATCTGGTCAGGTAGTGTTTGTGTGGTGTTGGCCGGAGCACAACACCCAGCACCAATGTGGGATTCCACCAAGCACCAAGCGACGCATATTTGAAAACGTTCCCCAAGGATTGGGGTAACTGGCCGCGGGTGTTCGGGCATCCTTGGTCTCCGTCCAAACAGCCCAGTCACCGGCAAGTCTCATAACTCCCCCCACAGGCCTTCCCGCAAACAAGCCTCGCTATGTGATGGGCATCGGCTACCCACTAGATGTAGTGGTGTGCTCAGCCCTTGGCGCAGATATGTATGACTCAGTGTACCCCACCCGTACCGCTCGCTTTGGCGTGGCCCTTGTGCCTGAAGGGGTGCTCAAGCTGCGTCACGCTGGCTTTGCTCAGGACTTCAGGTGAGAATAGCTTTAGGGTTTCCAAATCCTAAACCCTTAACTGTAAGCCCTAAACTTGGTCAAGCTGGCTTTGCTCAGGAATTCCAGGGAGAAAAGCTTGAGTTTCTACCCCAAAGCCCTGCCCGAAACCAAGTTGGAGGGGTGAGGTGAACCCCTAACTTGGGTAAGCTGGCTTTGCTAGCCGACTTTCAGGTGAAAAGCTTGGTTTCCTAAACCCTAAACCCTTAAACCCCATGACGTCAGGTGAGAAAAGCTACATCACATGTCGTTGCTTTTGCTGCCTGCCTACCGGCCTTTCCCGGCCTGCCGGCCTGCTGCCTGCCTCCTGTTCTGCCCTCCTACCATTCATTTAGCCCATCCAGCCAGCCAGCCCTGGGCAACACCATTCAAACTGAATCCTTGTTGTCGCTGGTATGTGCCGGCATACCCACCTCCTGGGGTGCACTTCCTTTCACAGCTAAAACTAAGCCTGCCTGCTTGCCTGCCTGCCTGCCTGCCCGCCTTCCTGCCTGCCTGCCTGCCTGCTTGCCTGCCAGCCAGCCAGTCCCAGGCAACGCCATTCAAACTGAATCCTTTGTGTCGCTGGTTTGTGCTGGGAGACCCACCTCCTGGGGTGAACTTCCTTTCACAACTAAAACTAAGCCTGCCGGCCTGCCGGCCTGCCGGCCTGCATTCCTGCTTGCTTGCCTTCCTGCCTGCCTGCCTGCCTGCCTGCCCTGCCGGCCGCCCTGCGGACGGCCCTGCCGGCCTGCATTCTTTTGCTTTCTTGCCTGCCTGCCGGCCTGCCTGCCTGCCTGCCTCCTGCCTGCCTGCCTGCTTGCCTGCCTTCCTGCCTGCCTGCATGCCCTGCCCGCCTTCCTGCCTGCATGCCTGCGGGACTTGCTTGGCCCCCCCCCCCCCCCCCCCCCCCCCCCCTCGCCCCCCCCCCCCCCCACCCACCACACCCACGCCCCCCACAAGTCAACAAACCCTCCCCCCCCCCCCCCTCCACACACACTCCCCCCCATGTCACCACTCTTCGACGGACCAACCCCACAACACACACACACACATGCAAGAACACACACGAATGACAGGGTTGGTTTGTTTGGGGTGGGGTGGCAGCTGCACAGAACACACACACGAATTGGACAATGCATGGGTGGGAATGACGACGCTCATTGCGCCACGCATTACTCCACTTCAATAGAACCACTCACTCCTCCCCTCACTCACTCACCCTCACTCACTCACTCACTCACTCACTCACGTCACTCACTCACTCACTCTCACTCACTCACTCACATCACCACTCACGCACGCACCCACTCACTCACTCGCTCAACTCCTCCTCACGCTCTCACTCTGGTTACCGTGTTACAACAATAAATTGCGGTCCATCCACACATAATCAAAAACAAAACACCAAAATATCATGGAAAAGGCATCCAGTCACCCTATTATTGAGAAAGTACGTAAGCCCTTAACTAAGATCTAGTGAATGGTGTGTGTGTGTGTGGGGGTGGGGGGGGGGGGGTCCCTCTGTACCAAAACTCGTCCATCTCACAAGATTGAACTAATTTCCAAAGGCCGTTGCTAAGCCCACTGAATGCTAAATATCTAGGTTCCAAAAACCAATGTAGGCAATTTAAGCCAAGGTGCTAGTTTCTATAAGTGTCATTCTATTGTCTGTCAAGGGCGTCTGGATGTCCGCCCTCCAACTGGTCCTGTCTTGGCCAGTAGGTACCAATTTGGAGACAGTTGGTGGCTTGGAGATCTCCGTAGGTGTGAAATGTTTTCTGTCCCTCCGTGCCCTTGGGTAACCCTCAGCAAGGGTGTGTGCGGGCGAAAAGCTTGGCTTCCATGATGCGAGAGTCAGGCGCCTGCTAGTGTCCTAGGAACTCTCATCTATTTCCTCTAATAATGCTGTGCAGAACCCTATTGTGCATCTTTGTCCAATGGGCCCTCCTTTCTAACTCTGTCTGATCTGCTAATGTTCAACTCAAAGCGTAACACTCAGGAGTGCCACGTCGAGTCGGTGAGCAGGGGTTCTGAGAGTTGTGCCCAGGTTCCTCCCTCCCTTACAGGAGGGTGGATGTAGGATAGCGTTTCCACACAGTTTCTTTCTACTTCCGTTATGCTGTGACATGGCCATAGCCGAACCAGAAAGGCGCAAGCCCCGGGTCGGCGATCCTGCGTTGGACCCTCCTCTTGTAGTCCCCACTGGTGTGGAACAGATTTCATAGGTACATGAATGATTCAGCCACAATCAATGCTGCCCCCAGGCTATGGAGTGGGAGTGGGGTTAGATGGGAAGCTAACAGAGGCTGAAGGGCAGACTTTTGTCTTCTTGTAGTTGATGGACATACCCTCAAGTTCCTGATGTGGTCCTCAAGACTCTTTGGGAGGTTGGGCCATCTTGTGGGGAGGACAAGAGACTAGTCCATCCAGGCATAGGTCCAGTCACAGGTCATCACATAGGTTATCAGCATCTCTCACTCTCTCACTCTCCACACCTCACTCTCTCAACACGCAACTCTCCCCACACTCATGCGCCACACCACAAAACACCACACACACGCACACCCACACACCCAACACCGCACACTCACCCGCACCACCCACCCACTATCTCACCCCCCACCGCACCCACCCAACCACTCACCACCCACCCACCCACCCACCCACCAAGCACCAACCCCCGTCCACCCAAAAAACCATCCACCCCCACTCCACCCACTCACCACCACCCACCCACCGCACCCACCCACCCACTCACACCCCCACTCCACTCACCCACCCACCCACACAACCAACGCACCCACAGCACCCACCCACCCACCCACCCACTCATCACTGCACAGGCCAATCGACTCGACCTGCACTGCACAACATGCAATAACTACACACGCTCTGCACTCTACGGGGTAACAAGACCTCCCTCGGCCTCTATTCCTAGTCCGGACCACAACAGTGCGTACGGCAAAGCCTAACCAAGAGGATTGGGCAGTCCATGAGTTTACGTTTTTTCTGGTTCGTATGTTTTGGCAATACAGCACGACAACACTAACAGGAGTCGATGGAGGTGAGGTATGGTTGAGTTGGTAAGCCAGTAACCGCACTACATGCAGTCGATGGGGTGGTTATGTTCTATTGGTAAGCAATACACCTCACAAGCAGTCGATTGAGGGAGAGGGTTCATAGGTAAGCAAGCAGCACCAGGCATCGATTTAGGTGAGTGTATGTTCAATGGGTATAATCCCTGCTGTATGGTATAAGCACTTATGTATGGGTATAAGGCACGTATACGTATTGGATGGGTAGAAAAATCATTATGACTTCTGATGGTATACAGCACTCTGTATGGGTAGACACTTAGGTAGGGGGAGACAGCCCTTATACTGTTTAAGTGGTTTGGACGTATGCTCAGGGAGAGCCCTTTTAACATGAAGGTGCGGGGCTTCGACCCTACGGGTGCGGTAGTGTTTGTGGTTGCGGGGCAACCGCATGGTAGGTGGAGGTGAGATTGAGGCTCAAGATGTCGCCCTTTTTGTTTATGACGGTTGGAAAGTTATGAGGTTGTTCTCAAACCCCAGCAAACACACAGCAACCAAACCAGCGACACAAAGGACAGAGTAACGATGGTGTTGGGCCGCAACCAGGGTGGTTTATGCCCTCTCAAAACGCACACACAGCGGGTAATTCAAAGCGCGCCCTTTGGCGCGTTTGAGCGCTGACTTTTTGACCCCTCTGCGCTTTAACGCATTTTTTTGCAACCCCTGTGGGCGCTGCAAGCAATTTTCGTTGCGCTTTTCGCACTACGAACGCGTGTTTTTGGTTTCAAGGGCTAGGGCGCTGGCCAGGTGGCCATTGGAAAGTACCCATAACTGCTGTGAAAGTGATGAGGGGGTCTCCCGCAACAAACAAACAAACCCGCGACACTGAGGATCAGTTCGAACGAATTGCGTTGCCACGCCAACCAAAGAGTAGGCCAATGCATAAGGGATGAGGGTGCATCATAAATCAGTAGATTATCCGGCCAGATGACAAGGCTGAGTTGAGGGGGGTAGCCTCTATCCTGTCCCGGTTGAACCAATAGGATAGGCAGTTGATTGAGGTGAGTTATGGGTTCATATGGGTAAGCATACATCACTACAGATGTCGTGGAGGTGTTGTGGGAAATGTGCCTCTGTTGAAGAAGAAGTAATTTATTATATAACTTATAATATCATAGTTCGTTTTGATTTCTCTCAAGTCGTCTCTTTTTCACTTTTTTTACCCTAGTGTGATTGAATTTCATCACCCCAGGAGGTGGGTCGCCCTCCGACCAAACCCAGCGACATCTCGTACTATTCACGTTTAATGCGCTGCCAGCTCCTCACAAAAAAGTTATACGCACTTGCGGGTTCGTGCCGGTAGATCACGCGACCCCTCATTGTCCTTTACCTTCATACCTGGATATGCACCGTGAGGCCCCGACAGCGTCCTTAGTCCTGACTCACGCAACAACTCCCTGCCTCAATGGCATAAGGGCCTAATAAATATAAATAACCAGATCGTCACGCCAGATGAACGATGCTATGAGGTTGAGGGGGGCATCCTCTATCCTGGTCCCTACCACAACAGGCTACATCAGAACGACTTGGATGACCAAAGGATAGTCGTCAATTGGTTATGCTCAATGCTTGATCTTCTCATTCTTCACTTTGTTTACTGAGGGAAGGTAAGCAAATCTTCTCTATCATTTCCAGTCCCGTTTCGGAAAAATGGGGGGCTCCAAGGTTAGATCTCGTGGAAACAAGAAGGTAACCCGGTTTGGAAGCCCTACGGGTGCCGCTTCGAGTGTTTGCTGTCGCTGAAATCGCCGGTGGTAGCATTGTCCATTTGACCAGTACCCGCCCTTTCTCTACCGCGGTAGACATCGCCCGTAAGACCACACGCCCCACCCAGGCGTTATCAATGATAGACCTATCACTACCTGGCTAGGCCTGTCGACCCAGGTGCAAAACCCAGGGCTCAGTCCTATAACTCCTGGGTGGCGTGGTGTTGAGGGAGCCCGTCGTACACGGGTGGGGAAGTCTCCCACCGCACCTGGGACAAGCTACCATGTGTGGTTGACGAGGACCGCACTCACAGCCGACTCGAAGGGGGAGTTCGCCCCCCGAGCTTCAATCCTCAAGCGTATCTGTCTACCCCTAGACCATTGTATAATATCACTGAAAGGGCACCCAGGCGCAATCCGCACTCGAGGTCCACTTCGTGGCGACCAAAGGGCCCATTTCGCCTAAGCTCGCACACCTAGGGTCTCCGTGGGGCGCACTGGTGTGACCGGGCGGAAAAAATAGTCCTATCACTGCGCAAGCAAGTTGGGCGAGTGGGTTGACAACAGAACAACAGGTGGCAATGATGGAGACAGACTGAGCCACGTGTTATGAGACAGTTTGGCTTACCGGTGTCATTCTTCATTTATCGTCGATAACGAAAACCACGATCGCACAGACAGACAAATTAGTCATCCTGGGGCTCCCCACCCCTCAGAAAGGGGGGGCTTCTCCGCCCAAAACAAACTCGAATCCTTATCAGTAGACACAAGACCCCATGCCTCGGAACAAGCGGGTGGCTAATATAATAATATAATGATTGTTACAAAGTTCTATACGCCAGGTCTGGCGTCTGCCTGTCTGCACATTGCAGCAAACAATTGCCCCCCGTGCGATAGCCACGGAAACCAGGGATTTCTAGTACACGTGCATTGTGCAGAGCGAACCGGGACTCCTCCGGATGTGGTGACCAGGGTACTACTTCTTGTCAAATTGGTCAGCGCTTAAAGTCGCACACACGTTCTAAATGTCCAGCGTTGTTCATTGCCAAGGCGCAAAACCTGCGCGCTGCGCCCACAGGGGTTTAAAACTGGTTCGACCGCGCAGGGGGGTTTCTAAAAAAGCGTGCCAAAAAAATCTTGCTGCTGCGCGCGCTAAGTCGTGGTTACACGGGTGGACCATCTAACCCGTACACACCGGGAGCTAACCCACGCAAAACTTTCTGCTTCGCGAGGTTCTTCAGGGGCGGCATCATAGTGGGGGGTTTTTGGAATGGGCGCCTGTAGTAAGATACACAGCAGCGGAGCCCGGCGTCCGACAGGAGACCCCGTGGCCACGTCATCAACAGGTCTCCATAAAATCGATGATCCGAAACCACTGAAACCAAGCCCAACTGCCTGTGCAAACGCGGCTAAACGTGAACGGACACGCGCTATTATATTAGATTCCGCGGTCCCGTTTCACTACTCTCTAACTATTCGGCTTTCTATGTCCAACCAAGCCACCAGCGAAAACAACCCTACACCCTCGTTTTCTACTTTGCCCTACTACAGGATAACCTTCCAATGAGTGGGTGGGTGACTTCTTGAAGATATTTTCCCAAAGGACTTGGTTACCAGTGGGTGGCGGGATGCTATGGAGTACGGGACATCGCTTGGAAGGAGGCTACAGCCCCTCCCGCATCTATATGAGCAGACACGAGCACACCTTATTCCGTGCGTGTATTATGTATGTCTATTAGAGCCCGGGAGCCATTGCAGTGGTATACCATGGGCTATGGTAGACCAATCGCTGCAGGAGAAGAATCGGGTTGACTCCCCTTACCGTCTCTCTTGCGTTTGCATGTCGTCGTCAAACCCCGCGAGGGGTAGCTTTGTCCAGTGGAGTAGATACCGCTCCCCCCCCCATCCGGCTTACGACATGGCTCCCTTAACACCACGCCCCACCAGGCGTTATCTTTACCTTTATAGCCCAGGGGTTGGCCAAATAGGCCTTCCCACTTATAGTCATGGCTTACAAAGAAAAAGCATTGATGAATTGAACCCCAAGCAATCATTTTACCGACAGGGGCCCTGGGTTCTTGCTACAGTGATCATTTAATTATATATTATAATTAGGCGAAATTTTTGGAGTACTGGGTGGTCGGCGTAGTCGGGGCGTCATGACGGCCTATGCACCCACAAACTGCTAAAAAATCTTCGGCATTGTCGACGGCAGTGTTGGGTAAAGTTTGTCCTAAATATATCTAGTGGTGGTCCCGCAATAGCCGGTTGATTAAATGATTGCCACCAATTACTGCGTGCATTGCAGGCCCCAGGAAGAGGGTCGGCATGGTTATTAATAGTAGTGAATACTAATTTAATTAATACTGTGTAATATGAGCCGCATGTGTTTTTTGCATGAAGTCTGAGATGAGCACCCCTGGCACATCCACGGTAAGCTTTGGGTTGCGTTGAAGAACGATCTTTTGTGAAATAAGGATGCCAGTTTGGCCGGGGTGTTTGGCTAGGTTTTGCCTGGACGGCGAGCGCCGTAAAGGCTGTAGCCATGTAACCCAGTGAGTTTCCCAATGGTGCTAGCAATAGGTTGGTTGAAAAACACATCGACTGCCAAGGAATTGTGATGCTAGTGGTACCGCCGGATTTTTACTGCTCCCATGTGGCCTACATTCAAAAACATAGACCCCCTCATGGGTCATGATCCCATACCGGCAGGAGCGCAAGCTGTTTCGTTTTCAGCCCAAGTGGGCTGGGCATAAGGTCAGGGCTTGCGCGGGCTAACGCCCCTCGCCGCAAACCTATCGTAGCGGCCGAGAGCGGGGTCACGCAACTTTTCCAGAACCCGCGGGGCATGTCATCTGTAAGTGCCGTCTGTCTTGTCCAATGTCCGGTAGAAGGTTTCCCCAGGGATATTTTTTTCAATGCTCACCTCTGTCCCCTGATTTTCAAGCAATAATTATCAGGGGCCATTAGAACTACAATGGCCGCAATCCGAGGCAATATATGCGCGCTGGTTTGCCCGGAGAATCTGTTTTTCGCGCGTCTACCGCTCCGTTGACCACTTCGGCGATTTCGAGGAGTTTTGGACGCACATGGTCCGTCCGATCGTCGCTGCAACCCGCCAGATTTGTTCCATCTGCTTCTCATCTGCCTTGCTCCCCCTTTCACACCTCGAATCGCCTCAATTCGCCGAACATCCTCGGGATATCCAGAAGAGCTGAATGACACCGAAATCTATACTCTAAACTGAGCCTCACTTTTCAGGCCAAATTAAAAAAACGTAACCGTACCCCGCCGAGACCGATTGTCGAATGCCCAGACGGTACTCGAACTGCCGTCGGGGGTCACCTCGTATCCCCCCCCCCTCCCAGACAAATAAAGCGTGCGGTAACCCATACCAAGATTAAACTGGGGTGAGTATCCCCTCCCGCAAAGACAGTTCGCACTGTAGGTCCGGCCTCGTATTCAATACAATCTGAGCTTTACCAGACAATGGGACAGGTGCCTCGAACGTTTCAACGAGACGGTTGCCTTGTTTGCACGAAGCGCGATGTCTGTGCAGCGTGCTCGTGGTGCGTATTCTATTCTATCCTTTAGCTCCTTTCCTACCCCTGTCCTAACCTCCGGGCGTCCGAGGTCCCCCGAGGTGACATGCCTCGGGCACCCTAACAAGCCGCGAGCTTGAAATAGGGGTACTATGATTTTCCCAACACGAAAACCAAACAACACTTCCTTGCTGAAAACACTGGCCGCTGGTTCTCATAGCTAGATAGATATTTCAAGTGTGTGTGGGTAGTTTTGAACCGTCCCGATAGTTAGTGTCACAGCCAAGCTCGTTGGAATTCTTATGGAGGAACCACAAGGTATTGGTTAAATAATTTATCTCCCACAGTTCGTGGAAACAATTTTTTTGATGGTCCGTCATCTTCATACTTGCGCGCACTGATCCCTTTTCGGGCCGGCCCGGAAGGATCACCACTCTCCTGACGCGACCTGACCTGAGTAAATATTTTTAGCCAATGAAGCCATTTAGGGGAAGTCCACATTTCATACTACAAGCCACACAACCTTGATAATGCATACATGGTGTGTTGTGCCTCCAAAAACATAACATGCCTACACCAGTCCAGGGGGCGTCAACAGGTATGCCTGCGATTTTCGGGAAAGGCCAAGTTACTTAATATTAGCGAATGAACAGTAAGTGAATGTTAGTTAATATTAGACAGACGAGCCGTCTCACCAAACACTTATATTAGTTGCCGTTCCTTAAGCAGGTTATGGAGTGACTTGCTCAGATGATTAGGGGGGGCGTCAGGGATTGTTTTCCCCGCTATATATAGCGATCGCTAGTTTTGACCCTGCTTTAGCGGAATTATTGCTATACCAAAGTTTTTTTTGTGTGCCCTAGATTGCCCTTGAAAGGTACAAAAAGCTATAAAAGCTATAAAAACACTGTAACGCAATCCCAGGAGGAGGCCCTACACATAACAGCTAAACAAACACACGTTAGATTGAAAAACAATCACTAGGCGTCACAGGCATGACACTGAGTGACTTCAGGGCTCTGACTCCACCCCGCCCAGACACACCGCACACCTCACCTCACGTTCAAGTAGTCGAAGTCTCTGACCCCCCTCCCCCCCACTTCCACCCCCCAACCAGCCCAGGCCCACCCTCCTCGTCCACCCCACCCGCCACCCACCAAACACACCCACGTTCAAGTGCGTCGAATGCTCTAAACCCCGACCCCCCCCCCCCCCACCCCACTACCCCACCAACCCCCATCCCCCACCCACCCACCACCCACACCTCACGTTCAGTAGTCGAAGGCTCGACCCCCCCCCCCCCACCCACCTTACCCACCCCACCCCCCACCCCCCCCCCACCCACAATCCACACCTACCACGTTCAATATTACAGGCTCTCGCCCCCCCCCCCGCCCCCGCCCCACCTGCCCCACCAACCACACCCCCTCCCCGTTCAAGAGTCCCAAGGCTCGCCCCCGCCTCCCCCCCCCCCCCCCCCCAACCCCCACCACCCCACCCCACTCAACCACCCAACCACACCCTCACGTTCAAGGAGTACAAGGCTCTACCCCCCCCCCCCGCCCCCCCCCCCCCCACCCCACCCCCGCCATCCCCCCCCCCTGCCCCGCCCAACCACACCTACGTTCAGCATCCCCCAAGTCTTTGCCCCCCCCACCTCCACCCCCCCCAACCCCAAACCCCCCCCCCCACCACCCAACCTACACCTTCACATTCAAGCAGTCCAAGGCTCTGCCCCCCCCCCACCCCCACCACCCATCCACCCCCCCCACCGCCCCCACCCCCCCCACCCAACGCCCAACCCACCTCACATTCAAGCGTCCAAGGCGTGGCCCCCCCCCCCCCACCTCCCCCCCCCCGCACCCCCCCCCCCACCCGCCCCACCCCACCCAACCCAAACCACCCACCACACCTCACTTCAAACAGTCCCAAGGCTCTGCCCCCCCCCCCCCGCCACCCCCCAACCACCTCATCCCCCACCGCCACCAACCCCCACCCCCCACCCCACCCCGACCCACCCACCCCCAACCACACCCAACGTTCAAGCGTCCAGCTCTTCCCCCCCACCCCCCACCCCACCCCCCCCACCCCGGGGGGACCCCCCACCCCACCCCACCCACCACCCAACCCACACCTCACGTTCAATAGCAGTCCGAGGCGTCGTGCCCCCCCCATGCCCCCCACCGCCCACCTAACCACACCGCTCCCTCTCAAGGAATCGCAGGCTCTGCCCCCTCCCCCCCCCAACCCCCCCCCCACCCCACGCGACCCCACCAGCCACCCCAACCCAACGCCCCAACCCGCACGACCTCACGTTCAACAGTCCAAGGCTCTTCCCCCCCCCCACCCCCCCTGCCCCACCTAACTACCACACCTTCCTATTCAGTAGTCCCAAGCTCCTTCCGCCCCCCCACCCCCCGCACTCCCCCCCCCACCACCCCCACCCCACCTTCCCCCCCACACCCAACCCCACCCAACCACCCAACCAAACCTCACGTTTTCAGCGTTCCAAGGCTCTGGCCCCCCCCCCCCCCCAGTTTGCCCACCTAATTCACACCCTCCCTTCAAGGAGTCCAATGCTCTGCCCCCCCCCAGCCCCCCCCCCTCCACCCAACCCCCCCACCCCAACCTCCACCCAACATCCAAACCACACCTCATGTTCAAGGGCATCACGGCTCTTCCCCCCCCCCCCCCCCCACCTGCCCACATAACCACACCTCCCGTTCAAGGAGTCCAAAGCTCTGCCACCCCCACCCGCCCCCACCCCCAACCCCACACCCCCCCCCACACCGCCACCCCACCAACACCCCAACCACACCTGCGTTAGCATTCCAAGGCTCTTGCCGCACCCCCCCACCCCCCCCCGCCCACCCCACCCCTAGACCCCACCCAGCCACCCAACCACACTCACTTTCATGCAGTCCAATGCTTGGCTCTGCCCCCCCCCCCCCCCACCCCACCCATACCCCCCCACCCAACCACCCAACCAACCTCACGTTGAACGCAGTCCAGGCTCTGCCCCACCCTCAAACCACCCACCCACCCACCCAAACCACCCACCAACACACCTCAACGTTCAATCAGTCCAAGGCTCTCCCACCACCCCCCCCACCCCCACCCCACCCAAACCCCCACCCCACCCAACACCCAACCACAACCCCACTTCAGCCGTCCAGGCTCTGACCCGCCCCCAACCCCCCACCCCACCCCACCACCACCCCCAACCACACCTCCCTTTGCAAGCAGTCCAAAGGCTCTGAGAGCGACTTGCATGGATGAATTACGATGCTTGCGGCCTATCGTAAAAAGAAACAAAAAGAAGGGATGGTAGGGGTTTGGAAAACGGTAACCCCAGCAAAAAAAATATGGCTTGTGCCGCAAAACGTAACCCAAAAGGAAAAAGAGGAACTAGCTGTTTTTAGGGGTTTTGCACGCAATTAGATAGGGATCGGCATTCTATATGATGTTGACCAAAGGCGTATATGATATCATACACATTGCATCATAAGATATTGATATAATAGTAACTTGTACCTAGTCTGCCGGCAATCATATGATATCATGATGCCAGAATCACCTGGTATCTTATTGCCCATTCCCTACAATGAGTAGGAAAGGCTTTAGTTAGTTAAGTTAAAGTGAATTAAAATATGAGTGTACGTCAGGTTACTTGAGAACGACTACCGTCTCACCAGAATTTTTTGAAGTTATTTGAAAACGTAATATGATTGTGACAACACTATAATAAGAATAGTTCATATTAAGTTTTTCCACCACTAATATTAGTTGCCGTTCCTACCAAGAGTGCACCACTAAAAGAACGATGAAGTTGTCCGGGTTTGAAATCCCCCGGTGCAAATTTTTAGTTGGTTCGCAGGTCGCTGTCAACACGTCCTGGTAAGCTTTGTCGCAGGTAAAGTCGCAGCCCTTCCCTACCGCCGTAAAGACGGGGCCCCTTAATAACCACACCCCCTCCCCACCTAGCGGTATCATCTTTTTTAATTGCCGTTCCCTACCATGAGTGGTAACGGCAACTAACATGAGTGTTTTGACAACTATATTAACTAATCTTATTAATAGTGTCACAATAATATTGTTTTTCTCAAATCATTGAAATTCTGGTGAGACGGCGCACTCCGACTTAATCTTATATATATCTACTTATATTATTTATATTATTACTATATTATATAACATAGCCGACCTCTACGAATGAGCCACTATTCAAACCACTTTGCAGGCCCCCCATCCCACTTTGCAGGCCCCCCATGCCCACTATTCATCCCACTTTGCCGGCCCAAACATGGCACAAGTCTTACTGGGTGCAGTTGCACAGTCATCGCGACCAGTGGCATATAGTCAAGCACCCGCCCTCAAGACCCGGACTGCTAAGTACCCAGCCCAAGTACACCCGCCACGCCCCGGCGCTATTCCCTTAACGCTGCTCGGTTGTGTACTCTGCTGTCTGTGGTGGTCATGCTATAGCAGTGCGGCACAGGTACTAACTACATTTGTCAAATTGGTCCGGCCTTAAAAGCGCACAAACGTCAAATTGGTCCAGCCCTTTACAGTGCAAAAAGCGCAGAACTGCGCGCTGCGCCCACAGGGGAGTTGAAAAAACTAAACTGCGGCAAGAAAAAAAAAAAAAAAAAAAAAAAAACGAATGCGCAGTTTTCTCAAAAAGCGTTCGCAAAACCTCAACTGCTGATCCAAAAGCGAAGATGGTTTGTTGTCTGTCTGAATCGCAGATTGGCACATTTTTTTTTTTTATTTGTGAAAGGGCTTTCACCCCAGATTGGTGGGTCTCCTCTCTCCCGACACAACCATCAACCAGAGGATTCAAGTTCAAATGGCGTTGCCCGCCCCTCTTTACAATGTGCAAGTGGCACACTTAGATCTGTGGGAGATGCCAACCTCAACCAACGACTTCAACCACTACCCCTTAACCACGGCAGCAAGCTTAGTCTACGCTTTAAGTT
>JACBWV010000839.1:5668704-5741204 GCA_013435795.1 Chlamydomonas sp. ICE-L
TCGCGGCATTCGTCGACAAACTGGCGAAATGGTTCATGTCGACTTTTGCATACTACGACAACGCAGAGAATTCCGCTTCGCCTATACCGGAATCGTGTCGATCCGCTATCATGGTATCCCAAAAAAACTCCTGGAGTGATCCGAGCCGATTTACCGGGCATTTCGGGCGTGGCTCTCCATCGATTAAGGGGCACCGCGACAAGCGTTTTCAACTGCGTTTCATCCTCAAACTGACGGTCAGACGGAACGCAGGAACCGAGTACGAGGACCATCGAGGACATGATTCGCCACTACGTGGGGCCATACCACGACGATTGGGATAAGTCCTTGGCGCTGGTGGAATTTGCAATCAACAATTCCTACCAAGAGTCATTCAGAACACCCCCATTTCGGGCGTACCTTGGTTACGACCCTACGACGCCGCTTAGAGCGGAGGGTTCGAATCGAAATGTCCGGCTGCCAACAATTGGTGGGCCGATCACATTGAACGACAAGATCAATGCAAGGCATGCATGTAAGCCGCCCAAGATCGGCAGAAAGCCCATTACGATAAGCGACGAACGGAGGTTTTCTTCAACCTTGGGGATAAAGTTCTCTTGTCCACCCGCAATATGAAGTTCAAAAGCAACGGGTAAAACCAAAATTTACGCCTCGTTTTGTTGGCCCCTATACGATTACGGAATGCATTGGTCCACGCGACGAGGTCACCGGAGTCGTCCGGCAAGTCACGGCGTGCCGCTTGGCTTTGCCCAAGATGATGCGTATCCACCCCGTGTTTCACGTGGGTTTGATAAAGCATTGGCGCTCCGATGGCGTTGTCCATGTGGGACAACCGCTGGAGTTTGACTCCGACGGCGCTCCGATTTGGAATATCCAATGCATCATGCGCGAGAAATCGCGTGTCATAGGCACTTCCAGCAAACGGCGTCTCGAATACTTGGTCCGATGGCAAGACTTCGGTATTGAGCAAGACACTTGGGAACTCGCCAAAGCGGTCAAGAAAGTGCGCCTCACGTCGTCGATGCATGGAAATCACGTGTTACGCCCGTTATGTCCCGACGTACGTCGAAAAAAACGGGCCCATCACCAACCCATCGCATACGACACGGCGGTTAGATTGCTTTATTTATAAAGTTATCTTTCCCGGAGTACTCAAAAGGGATGTTAAATGGTTCTCTCCGAAACCAACTTGATTCATCAAGTATATTTTGAGCACGGCACATACGACTACGACTGGTATTCACATCCCACTTCCTTATGATCAGATGCGGGGTCCGCATCTCTTCTGGAGGGGGGGGAGTGTAACGGTACAGAACCCTTCACGGGTACTCTGGCCGTCCAGCAAGGCATACGGTACACCTCACACGTAAGCCACGTGACGAACGCACATGATACAGTACCATACCCATGTACTGCCTCATCTCTCACAACGCACACGTTGCGCACATAGACACGAGCTACTCGGAACGAACCCTTCTACTCCTACCACGAAGACGTTCTTTCCAAGCTACTCGACATCCCCTACTTAGGTAACCATCTACTTGTTCTGCTAGTTCACCCATATCACATACACATAAACTCACATCACGCATCACGTTCCCTAGCCTAACCCCTCAAGCTGCTAAGGAGCATCCTGAGCTGTTACAGCGCCGGCGGGTACACACAATGGTATGTGCGCATCGGACAGCATGCAGGTGGAGGGAGTGGAGGAGGGCGGGTGGTGTCAGTAGGATGGATACCGAGAGAAGAAAAAATGGAAATAAGGGAGGCAGCCCACAGGAAGCTGTCACTGTGTCATGAAGGATGACACAGTCTACGGGAAAGCTGACACAGTACAGACAGAAAAGGAGTTACTGTCTGTACCGATAGTTCTAAGAAAGTACAGAAGTAGTCACCAAGACGACATAAAACGATTGAGTGAACCGCAATTGATGCTGATAATGTAAAAATAACACAAGACTCTATGCCAACTGGATTTCAAGTCTGAGTTTGAGACAGTCAAAGCCATAGATCCCTTTGCCAAGTTAGTTTTGCCATGCTTTTCTAAGACCCACTTTTAGGGGGGAAATGACATTTGCCAATTGTTAATCTTGCCAATACTTAACGCGCATATGGTATTCCACTGTCTCTCTCTCTAGTACGCACTGTCTCATTAGATGTAGGCTGTACTAGGATTACCTGTATTTCTATTTAATTTTGTATATACCATGTGAAGAAGGATACATCCCCTTGGATATGGTTTGCAGTTAGGCCCGTTTACAATTAATTTAATGTCATGTTGCATGTCCATCCTTCTGTGAGCCAAGCCTTATCTCCCCATGCCCCAAATGGAATGTAAATTGGCTATTGACATTGCACACACGCCACTAGACTACAACTTGAAAATATAAAAGTGAACGGACCAAGTTCCAAGCTTTGTTTGGGTAGCCACATGGCATGTTTAGGGCATGCATGGAGTACACATACCTTGTAGGTAGAGCTGCCAGATGTGTGCCATGGGCCACACACTTGCTTGTTTGTGCCAGATTCCCCTAGCAAAGCAGCCCTATTTGGGCATGCCAAGGTAAGAAGCACGCATGGTGTTCATGAAGCATATCCAGACCTCCCCGCACACATGTGTGTGTACTCCATGCACCATCCAAGTATTCCATGCGCCTATCCAAACCAACCTTTCAACTTGGTCCGATGACTTCACCATTTGGACGTCGCAGCCCGGATATAGATCACCAGGCTGGGACCGACCGAGTGCCGATCTCGCCTGACCATCGAGCCTAACCTTAGGCATGAAGAAAAGTGATAGGGGAGAGGTCACTCTGAGCCTGTGACGTGCAGCAATGGTGCAGTATGGAAGATGAAATTCGCCAGAAACGTTTATAGGTATGGTTACACTCGTAATCATATGGGTAATCCTGGTATGCCCTAATGCTACCGGTATGCCGAATCTAGATAACATACATTATATATACATTGAATACCTCGACCCCGAGGATTCCTTGAGGGCCATGACATCTCTGCAGTCGGCAAAAATACACGTTCAAGAGAGATGTTAAAAAAAACAGTTGAAATTGGGCTGTATGCCCAAGGGTGATAGACGCGTGAATGTCCAAAGGCTGTGAAAAAATGATAACGCCTGTGTCAGCATCTGGTGTGTTACACCGGTGTGTATGACTTGCTGAATACTTTTGTGTGTCCTTAGAACGATCTCCTGATGTACACTGACAGCTACCGTGGTCAGTGTCACTGTATAGCCAAACCCTGTTCTCATCCAGGGTTTACTTGTGTCATTTTTATCCCCGTAGCGGTGTGCCTCTTATTGGGCCTCCCGTCCCTTTCTATACCTTCTCTATGTAAAGATCAAGAGTGCTCCCGCTGTTTTCACGTTCCTCCACTCCTGAAGAGATTGAAGCTGACAGCCTGGAGGGGCGTGGTATAAAGGAACCTTCCCATACGCCGCAGCTGGGGAAAGCCACCATGGCAGACATGGTCCGTGTCACCCTCCAGGCGGTAGGGACTCCTTCATGCGACGTGTGGCAAGAATTCTGGTTCAGGAGGAAACATATTCTCTATGCAACTTAGAGATGAGTCTGTCTGCGTGTTCGCGACTGATCTCTAGGGTGGAGAGATTGGTAATGGTTGTGGTGGGTATGGTACCAGTGGTGAAGACCAGGTAGTAGACAAGGAATCCTTGTTGTTCAAGGGTTCGTTAGAACTCCTTATGTTGGACACTCTTCTCATGATATTTAATTTTGTGGTTACCGGTAGTATCTGAGCAGTAGCCCAGTTCAACTAGATAGGCTTTTCTTGGTTTGATTCACCATCAATGAGGAGGAGATCGGGTACGTACTTATCCCAGGTGGTTTGGGGAAGGGTCAGGGGGGTTGAGGGCCGTTGGGGGTCTGGTGGGGGTGTCGGATGTCGCCTCGCACGTGCCTGCGTCCATTAACATTGGGAGTGCCCCAGGGCCCCCTTGCTTGGCTACTGCCTTTTGGATGAGTTGTACCGCCTTATTGTGCCTATTAATATACATCCCGTAGATGACAGGGTGGGCGCATCCAGCAAGGATATGGGGGGCTCCACCCTGCGCTCTTTGACATAGAGGGCAGGAATCATCAGAGGGGGGACAATAGTTGTTTCCTCAGGGGCGTTTGTATTTATAAGCCAGTTTTCTAGTCCATTTACAAGCGCCCCCACCTAGCTTAGTGGATTTGTTTTTTTTTGCCACCGTTTGATGTCAGTGTATTGCCAGAACCGGTTACTATCTTGAGTGAGGAGGCAGGGGTTAGCTTGCTCCCACATAGAAGATTAGATGCCTGTGGTGTTGGCCTGTCCAGTGTGCAGTTGGGTGGGGAGGTTAGCCTTAATACCTTTGTTGAGATTGTGGGCCAGGTGTCGGGGGGGGGGGGGGGGGGGGGCCTGGTCCCCGGGGCTGGTCCCCGCTGTTAGATCTGGGGGGCTTCATTCTTAAGTCTGGATGTTAGGGACTACACCATTCGAATTTCCCATGTAACCTTCTCGCTACTCATTCTCCTTCTTAGCATTCGCGTAGCGCATTCGCATCCTCCTGCGTCTGCGCTACCGAATGATACCCCTGCTCTCTGTTTCGTGCAGTTTTGGTCAACTCTCCCCCGAAACTGCAACCAAACAGGAGCTCATGCTTCCGCAGAGGCGATGCTGCTATCGAAGTGGGCTGTCTTCAACATCTGACGCGAGTCGCAGCAATCGCTGTGATCGCAGGGTGATATGCGGTTATTTTGGTCGGCTGCACCTCTGGCAGTCGGAAGTATGAATTTCCGGACAGAATGCGCCTCTCCCTGGACTTCCCAACAGGGGGGGGTGCAAAGCGCGTATCCCTGGTGCATTCTTGATGGTCGCTGCCAGGAGCGAAGGCTCCATGCAATCGAGAAACCTACTAACGAACACTTTCCCCCTCCATGCAGGTACCCAGGACAGCTACCTGCTTTTTCGAACGCGGACCTTCCCACCGAGCGTCACATTACCCTTCTGAATGCGGACCCGCAGGACCGATCGTCATAAACGACTCCTGGCAACTACCACAAATACTAAGGCCTCATCACTCGAACAGCTCAAGCGCGACACAACTTGCCCAATCATGTACAAAATTAGCCCCCGTGCCGCACAAGAATTGCATAAGCAAGGAGAGTGGAAACAAGAAAAGCCGAAGCAGGGTAAGATCCATACTAGCGGCTCTGCGAATATAGACCACCGCCTTGCTACCAATTCCAACCTAACGCGACCATGCGATCAGGGCAATGCCAGCGAACTCAGATCACCAACCTGCCGCCAGGACCCACATGAGACGATTTCTCAACCATGCAACCATGCGACCAGGTGACCATGCCAACACCCCAAAATCTAGATCACCAACTTGCTGTCAATACCCACCTGAAGAGACCATGCCACCTTGCAATCATACCATCGTACGACCCTTCCACACACAGCATGCCCCCACCAAAAAATCATCATCATAATAAACACCAAGTCTCCCCCAAAGGAGCACAAGCCTCTCTCCAAAAGAGCACAAGTCTTCCTCCAAAGAAGCAACAAGCCTCATTACAAACGAGCACAAGTCTTCCTACAAAGAAGCAACAAGCCTCATTACAACGAGCACAAGTCTTCCTACAAAGAAGCAACAAGCCTCATTACAAACGAGCACAAGTCTTCCTACAGAGAAGCAACAAGCCTCATTACAAACGAGCACAAGTCTTCCTACAAAGAAGCAACAAGCCTCATTACAACGAGCACAAGTCTTCCTACAAGAAGCAACAAGCCTCATTACAAACGAGCAAGTCTTCCTACAAAGGAGCAACAAGCCTTCCTCCAAAGAAGCACAAATCTTCCCCCAAAGAAGTAACAAGCCTTCCCACAAAGAAGCTAAAGCCCCTCTCCCCAAAAGCATCCAGTAGAGTAGGCACCCTGGCCCAATATGTACACCATGTGCAACCTAGGTGTGATCAGAGGATGGCCCAAAGACACTCCTGGGTAAATCCATACCTGAGCATGTGCCCTCATGGTGATACCATTTCTAGTATTTTCGGTGGTGGCTCACTCCCTATGCCTCAGACGCATGGGCCCAGGGGCTCATCTATGGAACATTATAATAGCGGTATGGGCATTAATCACCACATGCATCTACCTGACCCTGCCAGACTGCCCCCCCCTACCCTAAACAGAGCTACTAGACGTAGACAGGGAAGAGGCAGCAAGGCTTTTATCTATAAGGCACGGAGATGCTCATGTAAGAAGACGTGGTCCCCTGCCGCCCCCTGCCTCATCATCGGAACCTCCATGCTATTATATTACCTCCCGGTAACCACCTGCTTGTATTACCTCATGACTCCCCAGGTCATCACCAGCCTCATACACCTCACCATCCTCACTAGCCTAATTACACCTCAACCCGCTTGCCTGCCCCCTCACCCCACCTTTAGAGGAAGGGGTCAGACCTCGCCCCCACTCCATACCCCCCTACCCCCGCCCCACCCCTCATACTGGGAACCTCAAGTATTCGACCTCTGCCAGGCCCACTCAATGAACAGCCAACTTGGGGGTCCCCAGGCCACCAACAGCCTCCCCCACCCAGCCATCCCCACCAGCCTAAACACATCCAGATCCGACTGCCCACCCCCCCACCCCACGTGTAGAGGAGGAGACCAAACCCCTCTCCCCCTCCCTCTTCTCCCCTCCCAACCCCACCTCCCATACTGGGAACCCCAAGCATATAATTTCTGCCAGTCCCACGCCATAAATACCTACCTAGGAGGTCCGTACATAGAACCCCTAGCTATCCTCGCATACGCTGATCAACTCCACACCAGCCGCCGTAGAATTAGGGACGAGCACTACACAACTGGACACGGCCAGGGCAACTTCTCAGTCCCCCTGCTTAGCCCCTTCCTGCATCTACACCACCCCATTGTGGGCATCCTCACCCCGTTGTATAACCCCCCTTACACCCATGCTCAGCTTCCCCTTCCTAACCATGGACACCGAGAGACATACCCCAAGGGCATCATGCCGGGCAGCACAAAGGAACAGATATTAGAGCGCCTCCACCCCCACCAGGCATGCATACTCAACTTCAGCACGGTATTTGGCCATGCAGCCACAATCGAACACTTCCAGGGTGAGTGGGACTTGATAGACTCTCTCAAACACCAACCCATTCTCCTGAACACCCCTCGTAAATGGGCGAGCATCCAGGGCCACACCTATACACTACAACGAGGACAACCCAATGAAGCATGGCTAGATCACAACCCCATCAACCCTATGGAGGAGGACCTCCCGGAGGACCCCATGGAGGAGGACCAAGCCACCACCCCCACCCCCGCCGTACAAACAACCCAGACCACCCACCGCACCAATCTCCCATATTGGGAACCCCAAATCGACTCCAACTGCCAAATACACTCCATCAACATTTACCTGGGGTACAAAGCTCTTGATCTTGACGAAATCCTAGACTTTTCTGTAAAATTAGACACTCATGTGCGCAACTATACGTGCCAACAATGGACCCTAGAAGGGCACTATGACAGTCTCACTGGTAACTATTCTAGCAATCTTATTAATTTCTACCTTTCTTCCAACAAATCTCACCTTGGCCTCCTTACTAAGCACACCAACCCAAGATACATTCCCCACCATATTAGCCCCCACACAGAAATCGCAGGGACTTCACTGACCTACTCTGAAGGTATCATGCTGGGCAGCTCACAGATGCAGATCCTACAACGCATCCCTACCAACTGCTCTTGCTTCCTCCTACATTATCACTCTGGATATGGACATGCTAAGGCCATTAAGCAACTGGACGGTGAGTGGTGGGATATGAACTCTGAAGGCCCCTATCCCCTGAAGCCTCCTGACTGGCAACATCTTCAAGGGCACATTTACACCCTTACAGACACATCTGGACTACCCTGCCCTCAACTTTTCCAGCCTGAAATTTACTATGAACCAAACAACCCAACTCAAACTATCATTATAGACCTACCTACCACTCTTACTCACAATGCTAACGACTCCTCATACCAGATAGTTCTTACAGACCAGATGGATCTTACAGACTCCTCACAACTTCAACAACTTCTCTCAGACCTTCCACACCCTACAGATCACATTCACCCTGCAGATCCTACAGAGCCCCCAGCTCCTACAGAAACTGTAGGCCTTGTCTCTGATGATGAGGAGCCTCCCAAATATAAGAAACCTAAAAGAACCTCTACCCGTTGCAACCCCACTTCCCTCCACTCAAACTCTACACATAAATCACCGACCACCAAAAAAACACCCAGGGATACAACTCAACCTCCCAAGACTAACCTTCCTATCCCTACTAGACCTGCCATACCCGACAGCAACAAGATGCGCCAGAGCAGGATCTTTGGAGCAGAACCTCCTACCAAGAAACCTACTCCCCCCAGACTCACCACAAAAACCCTTCCAACGAAAAGAATTAAAATAACCCACACTACCTCATATCCTGTTCAACAGCAGCAAACTGCACTCTATCTCACTAACATTATCACTTCCAACTGCAGAGGCATCTTCTCATCCTGGGAAACACTCTACGACCATATTCGAACTAATGAGCCAGAAATTGCTATTCTCACCGAAACAAAACTCACCTCTAACAACACAGGTATAATTAATATGATCAAACAAGACCTATCTGACTACCACTTTCATCACAGCAGCAAAACCATTAAGCAAGCTACCAATGCAGACAACATTGTAACCCGCTCAGCTGGAGTTATCACACTTATAAAAAAGACTCTTACTACACATCCAATTAAACATGAAGTCCCCACTGACATAGCTGGTCATCTCACTCATCAAACTATTAACAACACTACCCACATTTTAGGCGTCTACATGCCCTGCAATGACCCTGCCAAAAGATCCCGAATTTATGAACACATTCACTATATTATATCCCAAAAAACCTCTCATCACTATATTGCAGGGGGAGACTGGAATGCAGCCTACTACCTTACTGATAGAAGCAACACAATCAAGCACCTGGAGGACCAGCCCCACTATCAACACCTTAATAAATATCCAATTCACATTCGACCGTCACCACGTCCCCACACTTACTCAGACAACACTTCCTACAGTAGCAGGATAGATGACATCATTCTCATCAACCCCCCAACTGCAACCACGGTGACAGAAACTGCACACAAAATGGGAGACACACTGGACCACTTGACCCTGGAACAACACATTACCTCCTCTCTCTTTCCCCCTCCTAACCTTGACATACCACCTCACAATCCAACACCTCAACTGCAGCTTCCTCTCAAGCAACAAGACATGGCCAAAGCTAAAGAAGCCATCTCTAATCAATTTCTCCATCAATTCCAGCACAGCCACATTAACATAGATAAAGCCTGGACTATAGCACAAACTTTACTGGGAGAAGATAAAACATCTGCACGCATTCAATCTATTAGACAAGAACTCAAAGCCACCATACAAGAAGACCTTAACAGCATGACAAATCATCTCATGGTCACTCTTCACCAAGCTCTCTCCATCATGACTGACACCTGCCCTACCAAGCCTAGTACACCAGGCACCTTCCTGCCAAGACAAACTGCCAAAACCTACAGAAGACTTAACCACCATATTAAACACATTAAAGCACTCCAAACAGCTTCCAACCACCTTGACCAACAACAATACATGGAACTTAGAAGCACACCTCACACGGCAGGCACATACTCACCTACCACTAAAATTAAAATACAACAGCACTTTCAAAATTTACTCTTCTCTGACTATTGTCTCTCCTTAACTGCTGATATTAAACAAAGTATTACAGAATTACGTCACATGCAGGTTGCACTCAAAGAGGAGAGAGCAACCGCCTCCATTAAGAAATTCCGACGCCGCCTCAGTACACAAGCACGACAAACTCACAGGTATATTTTCTCTCCTGAAAATCACACACACACACCCACTGCTCTACTGGACGCATCCACACACACACTCAGCACTAGCACCCAGGGTCTCCTAGAAGTTATGACTAAACGTATGGGAAAACTCATGTCACCTCCCACTCCACCAATCTCAGATGACTATACACGACACGCCACCCCCCCTCCATGGGAAATACACACAGACAAATACCACTTGGAAACTCCAGCCAACTCCATACAAAACACTGCCTCTCCCTACACCTTTCTCTCCTCCTCAACCACCTATGCTGACTGTATTAGGAAACTCTCTACCAACAAAGCCACTGGCCCAGACGGCATACCTAATGAATTACTTATGTGCCTCCCACAGGAAATGCACCTCATCATACACAAACTCATGCAGCTAGTATGGATCCTGGGAGAAACACCAGACTGCTGGAAAACCTTACACACAGTCATGCTCTACAAAAAATCAGATCCTTGCTTACCTTAAAACTACAGGCCAATAGGCCTTAACAATGCTGTAGCCAAACTCTGGACCTCCCTTGTTACTAACACTATTACTACCTACTCTGAAACCAACCACATTCTTAGCGCCTGCCAAGAAGGTTTCAGAAAAGACAAAAGTACCTATAGACAACTCTTGAACCTACTCCACAACATTGAGGACGCTGCCCTCTTCCACCAGGACCTCTATGCTGCCTACTTCGACTTTAGCTCTGCTTTTAACATGATTGATCACCAAAAACTTCTCTGCATCATGCACAGCTTGGGTTACACCCACGACACTATAGACACTATTAAAGGAATCTACACAAACTCTACTACACATATTCTCCTTAACAATACACCTGGCTCCCCCATCCCCATCACTAGGAGCACCATCCAGGGGGATACTCTCTACCCCCTACTCTTCATTATCTTTCTAGAACCCCTACACAGATGGCTCCGTTCTGGGGGACGAGGATACAGAGCAGCATCCCTACCCTCCAATACAGCAGATGAACACCACACCAGCAGCTTGGGGTATGCTGACGACACTGCTGTCCTAACCGGCAGCTCAGAGGACCTTCGCATCCAATGTGGTAAAGTTCAAACTTTTAGCATCTGGTCGGGCATTCCTCTTAACGCCACCAAATGTGTGGTCAGTGGCATACTCCACAAATCACACCCCTCTCAACCTACTCACAACAACACTCTCAAACAAAGGCTAGATAAAATTCCACTAGGAAACTCCTATGCTACCTACCAGCCGCCTGACCAAGCCTACAAATACTTGGGGGTTCACATCTCACTTACCTTAAATTGGAAAACTCAACTCCACTCTACTATTGAAACCATTCACAATAAAGGGCTGAGTATCCTCACCAAAGCTAAAAACAGGGCAACCCCCACCCAATGCTTACGAATAATTTCACTATGTGTCAGAGCAGCTATTAAATACCCCATGATAGTAGCTCCCTTCTCACTAACCGACATTCACGTCATTGACAGAGCAGTATTAAAAACAGTTAAACTCTGTTGCTCCCTTCCCAGATCTTTTCCGACAAGAGCACTCCACCTCCCTAAAACAGAGGCAGGACTAGGGGTGCCCTCCCTACTCACTGAATACACCCAGATTACTGCAACAGCCCTCACCCAGTCCATGAACGACCAAGGTCACCTGGGAATCCTCACTAGAGCTCTCCTTAATAAATCAACTTCCACCATGACCACTCTAGATCCTCTCTCTCTATCCCGCAAGCAACTTAAGTATATGTCCCTAGCCCGCCAGCTGGAAATTATTAAAAAATCTGACATAACAATTTCTTGGAATGACACAGAACTTCTTGACAAACTTAACATACACTCTCTTCCTCTCCCTCCACAGGCAATCCCTGTATCACTCATGACTCCATTCCATGACCTGGCCATCTATTCATACCATGACCTGGTCACCCCCATGGGAACTCACCTTGTCAGCACTACAGATCTCTCTCTTATCACCTTACACAAAGTTACTAAACACCACAAACGGTCCCTGAACCGCCTCACCGCTCACCTCTCCTCCCTCCAAACTGTCGCCTCCCCAATACACTCTGACCCACTTCCCCTCTCACACCGACAACTTGCGCCCGGTTACGCAATTGCGCAGAACACAACCGATAACGTTAAATCTCCTGCTTCTATTGAACCCTCCACCCCACCCACCCAGCGTTACCAACCTCACGCCACTGTTACTGACGCAGACTACGAGGCGGATTCCATTGGGGACCTGGAAGGAAACCAATGGTGGGCGTGGCCCACGCAGACCGAAGGCAGTCACGCGCACCAAGCATGGGGCTGCCCCAGCAGTGATGCCACCTGGGCAGCACGCCACTACTTGTGCAAATCCTGGATCCGTCACTCCTCCACCTCTAAATTTTACCGTGCATGTAGAATAACTCCCACCTCACACCCTGACAGGATCCGCGAGGCCATGACATCCCCCGACAGCAGCGCACCTGCACCACCGGCGCGCCTGCTCCACCTTACCTACGGATCCCAATACAAAGCCCTGCACATCACGAGCTGGCGGGGCAAGCGCTCCTACAACGACGACAAACTAGTCACTTCCACTGTTGTCCACGTTCAATGGGCCCCAACCATCATGCACAACGAACATATCAACTCCTACACACACATGGGATACAGCATCCACCACAGCACATCTCTTACCTCCACTACCTCCACCATACATTGGAAACCCCAATCTCACAATGCGTCTCACCTTGTTGAACTTTTGGGACAACCAGCATATGACCAATTAACCCACACTTTTAAAACTACTCCCCCATTAACCACACACCTCAACCCTAGGAAGGACACCCACCTTACTAACCTTCAACAACAAGGCCAATAGGCCACCTCCCCAGGATTTAATGCTGACAACCACAACCTTGTTCACAAACTTCTGAAAATTGACACACACGACAGGCACCCAGACTGGGACATTCAACCACCCTCAGCCTACATTATACAAACAGGCATCCTCACCACTCTGGATGACCAATCCACACACACACACACCAACGTTTCATATCTCTATAACCCCACTGGTCACTGTCTTGGGCACATTCCCAACGACAGACTAACCTCTCTCAAACAAAACTATAACCACTTCAAAAATCACCACCCTACCAAATGGAACCAACTGACCCAAGGAGGAACATACCACACTGACTTAGCTGCCCTCTTCACCAGATACAGAGCTGCTCCTGCTGCTACCAACACTCTTTCTCCTTTTCTCTACCAAGCAGCAGCTGCTCTGGGCATTACTCACCATCGTACTTCTAACCCCCTTAGCTACGACCAAAGCCTCACCAGCTTCTCTTCTACCAGCCCTGCTGATCAGCTCTTTGGCTCCAACCAAGACCCCTTTCTTACCATCTGGACTGGGGGCTCACTGGTGGACATTCCTAACTCCACGACACAAGCACACCAAGCTCTAAGGTGGGCCCTAGCCAGTGCTGACCATGCTGAAAATACTCTCAGCCCTACCTGCACCCTGATGCTCCTCCCTGACGACCTTGCTGCCCCTTACAAAACCCTCCTCCACCACTCCTGGATTCACTATATTGACTCCAGACCGCAGTCTGAATTTATACTACCTCTGAAATTTGGCTTGGCAGCAAATCTCACACTCCACCCTCCACCCACAAACTACACCTCATCCTTATATGCAACCCCCACAGCCAAGATACCTATTTTCCTAAACTCCCAGATTTTATTGACCAATGGACATACTACATGGAAAGCCTCTCCTCATCCTGGGATCCCTCTACTATCACTCCACCTCCCACTCTTACCTTCTCTGACATTGTCATTACTTACCCCCGGAAACTCAAATCTCTTGCCAAAAATCCTTGGCAAACTCCACTCCACCAACACCCTCCTCCCTCTCTTCTTACCACTACTCACCCTTGTCTTCACCTAGCTACCCCCTCCTCAGGCCTCCAGGTCTACACAGATGGTAGCCTAATAAAAGGTAAACCAGGGCACCCTAGTAAAATAGGTGCTGCAGTATATGTCCCGGCTGCAGGACAAAGCTACACCATCAACCCTGGGGGAATAGGGGCCACCAAAACTAACAACAGGGCAGAACTGGTAGCCATCCACCAAGCCCTTCTCAACATTGACTACGACAAATCCCTTACACTCCATACAGACAGCCTCTGCTCTCTTCAACTTATTAAAAAAATGATTCATGACCCTACCACAACAACCCGTTCCATTCATACTGAACTTCTGCAATCAATTCAAAAACACCTCATTCAACGCATCCTGCATGGCTCACACACCACTCTTTGTAAAGTCCGTTCCCACACAGGTATCCTTGGAAATGACAGGGCAGACATTCTGGCACGCAAGGCAGCTGAGCACCCTGCCTCCACCAATTTTACTGACAACACTGGGGAAATCCCCCGCCACAATGTCTACTGGCCCACAGTTCAACCTCCTCGCACACCCATGGGAGATATTCCCCCACGCATCCTAGCACCTAACCTTACACAAGGTATCACCTCTAACCTGCCCACTAGCTGCCACCTTGGCCAACACCCTCTTAAAGGGATTTATGCAACCACCTGGGCTGATAACACTCCCCACCAACTTCCTCATGCAAGTAACAAATTTTGGACCTCAACCCTTATCCAACATAAAACTAAATTCCACATCCTTAAAGCCCGCAGGGGTAGACTGTGGAACCGTAAACTTGCATTCCGCTGGAAACTCCCGTATATTACAAGCACTCACCCACCCACGAACTCCCTATGCCCCATTTGCCACACCTGTGAGGACGGAGCGGGCCACATCCTGGCGGGCTGCACACACCGGACTTTCAAGGGGCTCTATATCAAGAGACATGACGCCGCAGTGCGACTCATCCACAAGGCCATTTGCACCGGAGCCCTGGGATCCCGCAGAATGATCATGGACGCTGGCAAGGAAGAGGACCTCCCCAGGGGGGTCCTGGGCAAACGTCTCCCTGACTGGTTACGCCCCTCCACTATTACTGTAGCGGACTGGAAGAGAATGAGACCTGATCTTGCCGTCCTACCTGACATAGACTCTCCTACCTGTATGTCTGATAAAGAACTCTGGGTTCTTGAGCTTGGATACTGCTCTGATACCAACCATGCTACTAAGTTTATCACTAAACACGCCCAGCATGTTGAATTAGTAAATGGCCTTAGATCGGCTGGATACCTCGTTCACTATGAAGTTATCACCGTTGGAACAACTGGTACTATTCCAACCTCTTTTTTGACTTCTATGACCACTCTTGGACTTCAGAGATCATGTGCCCTCAAACTGGCGGACACAGTCCACTCCCACACCATCACTAGCTTTCAGAGTATTTTACAGTGCAGACGTTTTATGGAAGCACACCCCGGGTCGATACCCGGGGACTAGCACACAGACCGTCCCCCCTCTCAGGTTTTGTCTTGCCAGCTGCATTGTGTCGGTGCTTCCCAACCGGGGTGAAAAACCCCCGTATTAAGCTGCACTGGCATGATGTGGCTACGGTGCCTGCCGGTCAGGCATCGGTGGTAATTCTTTTTACTGAGATGGCCCTACGGTGACTATAGCTAGCTCCGGCTTACGCTATGGTGTCCTTAACTTCACGTCCTGTGAGTAACGGTTCTACACGGATGTAACAATTTCAATTTCAATTTCTGGGGGGCTGCACCGGGCTGCACCGATGGCCAGTGCATTCAGGTGGGACTGTTCCCCCATTTTGATTGGGTCGATAGCATTGTTACCGTTCGTCGCTTCTTTGGCAAGCATGTCTGCTGCATCGTTTCCTTCAATACCTGAGTGAGATCGGACCTAAAGGAGGCGTGTGGTAGCAGCAGCGTTGTGTCTCCGGATAATGTTGATGGCTGTATCCTGAAGGAGGTCGAGATGCTTGTTCTCCCTTGTCCGGTTGGGCGGTTTATGTGCAAGTTGATAAGCTGCAGGGAGCACAGGCTGTCGGAATAAATGGTGAGGTCCTCCTGTGTGTTGGTGTGTGTGAGTGCCTGTTGAATGGCCACGAGTTCAGCACGGTTTATTTCTGCGGTAATGTCCGGCCCACCAGGGTCTGTGCAGAAGCAGCGTCCGTCCCGAGGGGAGTAAACGCCGGCCTTAGGCGCAGGATGCCGTGTTTTTCTGTGGTGGCACTCCCATCTCTGTAGAGGGAGAGGCCTGGCGCTTGCAGGATGGCATGTGTGCAGGGGAGCATGGGGGGTGGTATGGGTGTGGGGTCTATCTGCATGGGGATGGGTTGTTGTGCCCAGGTCTTCAGGATGGAGCTGAGTGCCTTGGACAGGTGGGTGGTAGGAAGCCCCATTAGGGGGGGGGGGGGGGGGGGGGGGGGGGGGGTACATATTGGGGGGGGGGGGGGATGTAGCCCCCATATCCCTCATGGTTTGGGCCCAGGTGGTGGGTGGGTTGTGAAGGTACCTCGCATGCCCAGCTGGGTCAGAGATGGCGATGACTTTGTAGGGTCCTCTAAGTCTCTTGTCAGGGATAAGTTTTCCACCTTTCTAGATTAGGGAGGGGGTGAGGGAGGTGGCCTTGGGGGGTAGGGTGGCCAGTTCCATTACCCGTGGGTGATTTAGGAAGGTGTTGTGGGCATAGGTAGGTTTGTGTGGGACCAAGAGGATGGTGCACGTGGGGATATCTAGGGTGTGAGCATGAATGGCACTGCCTAGTGCCTATCTAACAGCCTTGTCGTCCTCTTGGGGGTTCTGGCTGCTTAGGTGCGTGTTTCCCCCATACCAAGGTTGGGTGTAGCAGTGGGGTCCAAGGCCAAACAGCTGGCCGAGGGGGGTAGGGGTGTTACCCATGGGACGGTGGGGGCTCATTAGGAGGGGTGATGTGTCTAAGTCAGTTGTCATCCACAGGGTGGACACAACTTGGAGTATGGCAGGGACGAGATTGGAGATGGTAGTGTCTTTGTGCTGTGATAAGAGAGCGGCTACATCTCCAGCAAAGATTCCTGTGCTGTGGAGGGTCCAGAAGTGGGGAGAGTGTGTCCTAGTGGTATGGTATCTGTGATGGAGGAGGTGGAGTTGGGGTAGGGGTATGTGACCGACACACTGGCCTGTAGGCGAGTAGACGTAGGCGGTGTCCCCGTCGGTGAGCTGAAGGGAGAGGTGGTGGTTTGCGGTATTCAGGATACCAGCCTGGATGTGGTATTTCCAGGGAGGTTCGATATCCCAGTCTGGGTGGTGGTCTGCAGTGTTAATGATGTTAATGCTGTTGGCCCCTCTGAGGCGCTGAATAATTTATCCACAGAGCACATCAGCCAATTTTTATCAGGTTATCACGTCAGACCTTAGGCCTTGTAAATGGCGACAAGTTCAGAATGCTTTGGATGTTTGTAACGCATTCCACCAAGCTTCCAGTTCAGGCTTTATGACTTTTTGAGAATGCACCTGGCTACAATCTTATTGATAAAAGGGAAATGCTACGGTACTATAGTACTCAATTTGAGCAATACACAGTACAGCCAGTCTAGTCATGCTATCGCCCACCTTGAGCACCTTGTACAATGGAGAGGCTGTTTCGTTCAGTCTTCAGATACTTAATTCACCTCTCCATCCCACAAAATGAAGCTAGTCAATAACCGAAAAGGCCTGGGTGCTGGTATCCTTATTCCATCAGAAATCAGGTGTGCGAGAGGTGTGCTTGATGGATGGTTCATGGTTGTTTGATGGGTGTGTTGATTGGTTGCTCGCCATCAAAAGAGAAGGGAGACTGGTTGTAGGGCATACGCCTTGACTCCAATCGCTTGTCATACTATTGATTTTCATAACGCGCCATCCAACAATACTCCTGTCCGCCTGACAACTTTCTCACAACCATAGGAAACCAGTTTTTCTCATCAGAGAAGCTTGCCTATCAGCGTCTACTGTACCCGCTCCTATCCATTCACCCCACACCACCACCACCACCACCACCCTCTCTTTGCCTTCTGTCCCTCCTACTGTACCCGCTCCCATCCATTCACCCCACCCCCATCGTTACCTCCAGTATTCCAAGCCTTGCAAAGAAAGGAAGGAAGCAGGGATTTGATAACATTTTTGAGGTGGGTCGTCAGACAAAGCTCTTTGCTTTTGACCGCCTGCTTTAGTCCTAGCATGCTGCATGCATCCCATCGTTGGGTGGGGGAAAGCAAGTACCCACAAAGCCATTACCCACAAGCCAGATCTACTCGGGTTTAGGGTTTAGGTTATATGGTTTAGGGTTTAGGGTTTGAGATCTGGCTTGTGGGTACTGGCTTTGTGGGTACTAGCATCCCCCCTCCCCATCGTTGCCTCCCTCCTGTCTCTGTTTCCACCCTTACTTCGCTCCTCTCCTATCCCAGAGCCCAAGATGTTTGATTAAGGCGAAACCATCAAAGGAACGACCAAACCAAACACCTCACTCATACCCATATCACCCACCCCAACTCACCCAACTCACTTATGATTAATAGATGATGCCAGCTGTAATGGATTTAGCAATCATCCACTATAATCAGATGGGAGGCATTCCCTTACAACCGCCGAGCAGCTGGTGTTTCTTTTTTCGGCTGCTTGTGGCAGCTTCTAGACAATCCCATAAGCCAGCCACTACGCCAAGACCTACGCTCTCAGCTGTATTTGAACGCCCGTCATGTAACATGTTAGCTTTCAGACGCGCTAGCTAGCTTCAGGTCTGGTCGAAGGACGGGGGAAAGGAGCTTCCTAGAATCTGCTACGTGTAGCCCCTCAAAATAAGCTGTGCCAGCGACCTCCTCCTCCCCCCCCTGCCCGATTTCACAGCAGCAGATATTAAACCAGATATATCATGTATGTGGGATCATCACAACGAATGGATGATGCACTGCACCCCCTCTTCTGTCCCACGCCCCCGCACACCTCGGAACGCCAACGCCTTGCAGGCATGTCATATACCGGTTCCAGTAGACCATGGTTATGGCCAGTGAAGCATCTTTCTCCTAATCCATTAATGATTAATTTAATCCATTCTGCCCTCTCAATTCCATGCTTCTTGTGATCTACCCTTGCGAAACCAAACCAAACCAAACCAAACCAAACCAAACCAATCCAAACCAAACCAAACCAAACCAAACCAAACCAAACCAAACCAAACCAAACCAAACCAAACCAAACCAAACCAAACCAAACCAAACCAAACCAAACCAAACCAAACCAAACCAAACCAAACCAAACCAAACCAAACCAAACCAAACCAAACCAAACCAAACCAAACCAAACCAAACCAAACCAAACCAAACCAAACCAAACCAAACCAAACCAAACCAAACCAAACAAACCAAACCAAACCAAACCAAACCAAACCAAACCAAACCAAACCAAACCAAACCAAACCAAACCAAACCAAACCAAACCAAACCAAACCAAACCAAACCAAACCAAACCAAACCAAACCAAACCGAACCAAACCAAACCAAACCAAACCAAACCAAACCAAACCAAACCAAACCAAACCAAACCAAACCAAACCAAACCAAACCAAACCAAACCAAACCAAACCAAACCAAACCAAACCAAACCAAACCAAACCTGTTGATCCATGCCTCTTGCTCTCGCTCCTTGCAGGAGGCCCTCACTGATTCCACTACCATAATTCCCGTTGCAGCTTCCGTGTGATCATGCAGTGGGTGTGCACTGTGCCTGGCCAACCTATTCACAGCTTGGGCGATGTCTGCTCTGTTGACTGCAAGGTAGTTGAGGGATCCCACAATCTGGGCCAGAGGGAGTCCAGTTTCTGCTTGTCCGGTTTCTGCTTGTCCAGTTTCTGCCTGTCCAGTTTTTGATTGTACAGTTTCTACTTGACCAGTTTCTGCTTGTCCAATTTCTGCTTGTCCAGTTTCTGCTTGTCCAGTTTCTGCTTGTCCAATTTCTGCTTGTCCAGTTCCTGCTTGTCCAGTTTCTGCTTGTCCAGTTTCTGATTGTTTCTGGGTTGAAGAGAGGCGCTTCAGGTTTCAATGGAATGGGGAACCTGTCGCTGCCAGTTTCAGCCATGAGGTTGTTAGCCTTGAGAAGTTCGTGGATGAATCTGGACTGGCAGATGTGGAGAGTGCCTTTTGACCTGTCTCTGGTGATCTCACACCCAAACACTGATGGCTCTCCGAGATCTCTGGTCTTGATGGTCTGTTTGTACTTGTCAGGGATTTCTTTGTGGAAAGAGAGCAGCAGGAAATCATCAACCCAAAGAATGACCCAGATGAGGGTTCTGGCGGTGGGACCAGGTAGGATGAAGAGTCCTTGGTCCACAAGTACTTCTCTGAATCCAATGGAGATCATGTCAGTTTTGACTCTGACACTACTGGCGGGATGCCTGTTTCAGTCCATATAGGCACTTCCACGTGCGGCAGAAAGAAAAAAAAAGATAACGCCTGGAGGGGCGTGGTGTTAAGGGGACCCTCCCGTACGCCGCAGCTGGGGGAAGTCACCATGGCAGACATAGTAAGTGTCACCCTCCAGGCGGGAGTGACTCCTCCATGGGACTTCCACATGCGTCAGACTCTGTGATCTCTCTCAAATCCTGGTGGCTGAGCACAGTAGATTTCTTCCTCAACACCTATTCAGGAAGGCTGTGGAGAAATCGAGCTGCGCAAGGCAGGCTGCTGGGTCGGCTGCCATAGACAGGATGAAACGGATAGTAGCATGCTTGGCAACTGGTGCGAAAACCTCGTCGTAGTCCATACCACGTCGTTGAGCATATCCTTTCGCAACAAGTCTGGCTTTGAAATGGTCGATTTCCCCCAAGACTAGGAGCTTGAGTTCAAAGACCCACTTGGTTCTTATGGGCTTGGATCCAGTTAGGTGGAAGTTCTGATATGGTCCAGGTTTTCATCTCAGAGAGGGCTGCCAGTTCAGCTGTCATGGGGCTGCCAATGCAGCTGACCGGGCTCAGACAGGGCTGCCAATGCAGCTGACAGGGCTGCCAATGCAGCTGACAGGGCTGCCAATTCAGCTGTCATGGGGCTGCCAATGCAGCTGACCGGGCTCAGACAGGGCTGCCAATGCAGCTGACAGGGCTGCCAATTCAGCTGTCATAGGGCTGCCAATGCAGTTGACTTTTCAGCAGGGTATTCACTGGACAAGGCTTCCTTGTGGTTCTTGGGAATGACAACTTGGTCAGCTGCCAGGGTGGCAAACTGGCCAGGTTGGCGTGCGTTCTGAGTACTGACCAGATTGGCGTACTGTTCTCCCAGACCGTCTGTTGAGGTCTGGAATCTCTTTGTCATGTTCATGATGCGGTGGTTGTTCAGGTGGCATGTGTTGAGGGTTAGGTGCATGGTTGTTGGTGGGATCAGGGGCATGGTTGCTGGTAGGGCCAAGTCCAGGTTGGTTGTGCTCGTTCTCAGCGGGGTTAGTGTTGTGAGCAGTTGGGTTTGACCCTTGTTGGGAATCAGGTTGGATTGGGTTGTCGGGCATGCTCCCTTGGGGTTGGAGGACTTTTGTTGGTTGTTGGACTGTTGGGTGTAAGGGACATGTCAGAAGTGTGAGGATACAAGATTTCCCCCCATGCATGCACAGTCAATCCTGGTGTGTGCTTGTGCTGGTCTACCTTTTGTACTTCTGGTTCTTCTTGGTCCTCATGGTTACCTAGGATTTGAGCATCTGGTCCTGGGAAACCTTTCTGTCCTGAAAGGTTCTCACTCTCATTGAAAGTGACGTCTCTGACATCCATGATTAATTTTGTGGTTGGAGAGCACGACACGGTATGCTCTTCTGTTGGGTGAGTACCCAATGAGCCTGGCAATCTGTGCTGAAGGGGCTAGCTTGAATGCTCTTTGTTTGGGAGGGATCAAGACATCGGCTGTGCAACCAATTGTTGTAAGGTGGTCAACCTTTGTTTTGGTGCCATGGAACATCACGTAGGGAGTCTGGCTAGACAGGGTGTTGGGTGAGAGGTTCCTGAGCATGCAAGCAGTCCTGATGACCATTTCGGCCCAGTATCTGTTCGGAAACTTGGATGATTGGAGCAGAGCTGTGGATCTGCCATGGATTGTGCGGTTGAAGCGTTCAGCTGCCCCATTTTTTGATGGGTTTTCAGGGACAGTGAATTCCTGTGTATTGCCTTTGCTCTTGCTCCATTTGGAGAATGCATACTTGTACTCAATTACTCATCATCAGGTGCATTGTCTGAGAAGAATTTTCCAATCTTGTGCTCAGTGAGGTTCTCAAATATTTCTAGCTCTGCAATAATGGCTTTGGGTACCTCAGACTTTGTATTGTGGAAAGTGACTATGGAATACTTGGAGTGGTCATCAAGGATCCCCTGGAAGTACAGGCTTCCATTGAGGCTAGGTCATTTATGTTTTCCACTCGTGTGAATGTGGATGATGGCAAGAGGCTTCTTTGCATGATTGGATGAAGTGGGGTAGGTTGTTTTCATTTTTGAGAGGGTCCAGATCTCACAAGGAGTGCGTTGAAGTTTCCTGAATGTTTTTACAGTGATGTTGATGCCTGTGACTTGTCTGTCAGTGGTAAGTCTGCTTAGTCCATATTAGGACAGGTGAGCCATGCTTTCATGCCATAGTTCAGGGGTTTCAGGGGTAGGTCTGGAGATAGCTGCCATGACATACTCAGGTTCAGATTCATGTTGAAAAGTGGGCACTACATACAGGTTGCGTTTGGCTTTAACAGTCAGAATGATACGGTCCCGGATGGTCATCCACATGTTAGCGGTAGCGGTCAAGACTTGCATGTTAGGGTTTGCTTTGAGTGCCCTTATGACGGACAGCAGGTTGGGGGTGTTGCTGTTGTTGGTGAGGTGAACATAAGTGAGCTTGAACAGGTTTCCATTTTCTCCCCGAACACTAGCTATTCCCATTTGGGTGATGCTGACATTACAGGATGCTGTTCTGATGGTAATAGGGGCAATGGTGCGGATGTCACACATGCACCGTGGGTTTCCAGTCATGGGTGAAGTGGCACCAGTGTCCAAGATCCAGTTGGACCTGACAGTATGGGAATTGATGGCATTGAGGTCGTACAAGTCTGTGATAGCACTGCAAGAGTATTGCCTGGATTGGGGTCCATTTTTGGTCCCAAGGTATCTGATCATCTCTGAGGCTACATCTGTCACTAAAGCCACTTCATGTTGAATATGTGGGGAAAGACAGGTGTTGATGACGTTGATGCACAATGTGTCTTGTTTTTGGTGATATCCATGGTACCAATGCAAATAGGGTGGGTGGTGGCAGGATGCAGGGAAGCATGCACAGGTTGGTGGGCAGGAGGGAAGGGGCCAAGAGAATTCTGGTTCCATGTCGAGCCTCCTGTCAGGAGTCTTTTCCCACAACTGGAAATCTTGGAGGCCGTTAAACTATATCAGCTTAAGTACGGGAGTCTTCATGACGGGCATTAATCCCCCCCGCAACCAGGTGATCTGTTGCATGGATCCCTGGTTGAGGGATGAACTGAAGGCAGGGTGGAGCTTAAGGGTCGTTGTTAGGGAGTGGTATTGGAGTTAGTGGTGAAGAGCAGAGTCTTGGGGACAGATCCAGGGAGAATTTGTGGCAGAGGAGGGGTGGGAAGGGAGCAAAGGTGTCTTGGATCTGTCTGGCTTGAAGACGAGTGTGCAGTGAAGTTGTTCGGAGATGGGGCGGTGGTGGTAAGAAGGCTCGAGGGGAAGGCGACAACTGATGTGTTGTCTTCTAGCTTGCTCCTAAACCTGTCCGCCCAGTGATTAATTAGCACTGACGGTTGAAAAGGGGCAGCGCATCTAACCTCCAGTTAGATCGCACACTGACACTTGGTTTCTCCTATTGCAGAGGCAGTCAATCGGTGATCAATCGTTATTTCTGATTACTCCTCCCAGGTCAAGGGAATACAGTCGCAGTTACGAGCGGAAGGGTAACTCTTAACAGAACAGTGGATATGAGCGTGTCGGATCCTCAGGCGAGCTCAGATGAAGGGCACCATAACCTTCAGTAATCTGCAGGGGACTACAGGGACTCAGGCGGCCACTATCGATTACAGCGTATAGAAAATAGGTAGCAGAACTGATCTGCTACTATAATAGAGATGGCAGGGCAGTACAGTAGGTACTGCTTGTAGTGGTGCAGTAGATGGCTTCGCCACCGCAGGGGGCGTCACCCCAAACGGGCACGCGGTACTGGGACCTGTAAGGGTCCAGACCGGGGAACTCAAGACCAATCTATATACGACGTATATGTCGTACTATAACATTTGTAGAGTTATGGAGGAATCTAGTGCCCAAGGAGTGAAGCATGCTTGTTACCATGGGCGGGGTATCTAAGCAGGCTGAAAAGGATCTTTCGTATGTACCCGTAAAAAATAATGGGGTTTTATAAGCGGGTCTTGACTATCAGGAGGCTATTGGTTAACACACACCTATCCTATGATTTTGGATATGCGTGACTGTTGTAATAGTCCAGGGAGGGGTAGGCCAAATAGGCTAAAGAGACTTGCCCATCCGGACAGGAGCTAGGGGCTACAACAAAAAAAGACTGATGAACTTAACCTGGAGCAATCGTTTTAACAACTGGCAGCCTAAGTTCATGCTCTGCTGATCATTTAATTCTACGATTATAATTTAATCATCATCCCAAATGGGATGATAATTTAATTGTGCGATTCTTAACGTTTTTTTTATAAATTGTATCATATATTTCCTTCCTTCAAAGGAATCATGTTTCATTACCAGACTAATGCTGGAGTTTTGTATCAACCAACTCAGGTTCAATGTTCAAATTCTCGAAAAACATTTTTCTATCCTCATAATACAAAGGGCATTAACATTAAATGTATTTCATCTTCTACCACTCTTCTACCATCAACCGACATTTCACAGCACCTGGAAGTTCTACTAGAACTAACGAAAGGTACTCCAACCAGATGCAACATTCAAATTGTGAGCTCGAAGACTTCATCTTGCTATGCATTTAATGTCATCCTCATTATGTAACAAGTTAGTGCACGTGGAACTATAAAGACCAGGGCTGCTTATGACGCTGCGTCCTCCGTCGCAGAAGCAACGACGAAAGGTCCATTGCGTGTGTCGCAGGACGCAGACTATGCAATTGGTTGCGTCTCAGGCAGCAAAGCTGGGGGTCGTCCTGAAGTACCCTGGTAATGACATCAGCCTTCTTGTAAAAACGTTCCAAGTCGCAGAAGTACCGGTGATACATTTAATACCATATCCTTGGTTATCACCAAGTTACTTGAGATGTCTTTTTACGGATTACATTCCGATCGGAATACGAGACCCCGTTTTGGCCGAAATTGCCGGGATAAAGAACCGAAAAATAAAAAAGTGTTTTTCTTTTTTTACTGAAATTGACTAAAATGACCCAAATCGACCAAAATCGGAATAAGGATCCTGTTTTGGGAGGAAAATAGGGAGGAATAAAACAAAGAGGAATCAGATTTCCTATTTTTGATTTGAAAAGAATATCCCTGCAAGTTACTTGGGTTCACTGCACCAAGAGATTGCCAATCAATGTATTTTATTTTAGAGATGCCTTATTGCATTCATCAAAATTTCCTGAGTCAGTCTTGTCAAGTGAAACCTTGTCATATCGAAGAATATCAGAGAAATGTGTGAAGAGAAAACATCAGACACCTGATCTCTGAATTTCTCTCAGTGATCCATGAAACCACCATTGCTTGTTGCTTTATCTGGTTACGCATTCTCTAGCAAGGCAAACATGCTATTTACACCAATCATCGTCCTTACTGTCAACGGCTTTATTTCAGAAGCTATTATACATTGTCTTAGCCATTAAGCCGATGTTGATGATCAATTAAGTTGATGAAGGTATGGATGTACCAAGTCGGTAGAGGTGTCATCTCTAACTCCAGATAATGCAATGCCGATTTCTCCTTGTACCAACTATCATACCGTACTAGAATGTGCACACAATCATCAACGGAATTTTTAACGTCATGCATCTCATACTGATAATCAGTTATAAAACGAGGATATAACAACAATACCTGTAACTTATCAAGAATACAAATATCTGGCATTCCGAGCGAGATTCGGATTCCGAGTATACAGTAGTAGAAAGTGTAATCAATAACGTAACCTTATCAGTTGTTTTTTGCACCCCTCCCACGCGCCTGCGCTTGTATGCACCCACCCACGGCGACCCACCCACTCTGGCCCAAGTATGACGAGCCACGCCACCGGCGGTTCCTTCCCCCCCCAGTTTCCCCTGATGCACGCCCCCGCCTTCTCTCCCGCAATCGCCCGCATCCTCCTGTCGCACTCGTCCCACTGTCTTGCAGAAAGTCACATCAGTGCAACAGCATTCCAGGCATTGCGACCATCCCGTCAATTAGGTCCTAGACTTCAACCAAATTCCTAAATCGACAAATCAGTTGATCATCTACGTTACCTGTCCGGTTGATGGGAAGCTGTTTCCCCTAGCTCAATTCTCCTCTCACCCTCGGGACCTGCCCGATACGCAAGCAGGCATCCGCATCAGCATCGAAGCCACGCCACTTTCGACTTTCTTCATTTCTCTCGTCCATTGCACTCCATTGCTTTGGCTTAGCTGTGATGGTGGGAACTGACGAGGGGGATGCATCGGCTCGTTCTGATCTGAAACGCGCGCGGTCAGAAAACGATGATGAGGATGGGTCCAAAGGGGAGGAGAAAGTTCTAAAGTTCGAAGTCGAGGAGGAGGAGGAGGAAGACGAGGACAAAATTTACCTCCCCAAGTCAACGAGCCGAACCTCCCAGAAAAAAGGGCAAGAATGTCCTTACCTAGATACAGTTTCTCGACAGGTAAGGAGATGAGGATTGAAGTGTGTATGGAATGAATGCATGGTAGGTGCATGGGTGGGTGTTGGCATACACAGGTATTGTCCAGGGCTTTGGAGTGATATGTAGTGGATGAATGCTCGCATCCATGCATCCATGCGTGCATGTAGGCAACTTGCATGGGTGGGTGTTGGCATACACAGGTATGGCTCTGAAGTGGTTTAGAGAGAGACTTGGAGTGGATGTGTGCGCCCGCACCAGCATACATGTCAGCATGCATGTAATTTGCAACATCAGGGCAACTTGCAACACATGGCAACAACTGGCAACACATGGCAACTTGCATGGGTGGGTGTTGGCATACACAGATGTCGTTGAGTGATTTGGAGTGACCTGGAGTGAATGAATGCTTACATGTATGCATCCATGCATGTAGAAAACTTGCTTAAATGGGTGTTCGCATACACAGGTGTTGTACAGGCTTTGGAGTGGTTTGGAGTGGATGTGTGTGCCCACACATGCATACGTGTAAACATGCATGTATGCAACTTGCATGGGTGGGTGTTGGCGTATACAGGTGCTATGCAGCGCTTTGGAGTGACTTGCATGGGAGTGTAATTGTGTACACATGTGTTGTACAGCGCTTTGGAGTGACTTGCATGGGAGTGTAATTGTGTACACATGTGTTGTACAGGGCTTTGGAGTGACTTCCATGGGAGTGTAATTGTGTACACATGTGTTGTACAGTGCTTTGGAGTGACTCGCATGGGAGTGTAATTGTGTACACATGTGTTGTACAGTGCTTTGGAGTGACTTGCATGGGAGTGTAATTGTGTGCACATGAGTTGTACAGTGCTTTGGAGTGACTCGCATGGGAGTGTGATTGTGTACACATGTGTTGTACAGTGCTTTGGAGTGACCTGCATGGGAGTGTAATTGTGTACACATGTGTTGTGCAGCGCTTTGGAGTGACTTGCATGGGAGTGTAATTGTGTACACATGTGTTGTACAGTGCTTTGGAGTGACTCGCATGGGAGTGTAATTGTGTACACATGTGTTGTACAGTGCTTTGGAGTGACTCGCATGGGAGTGTAATTGTGTACACATGTGTTGTACAGTGCTTTGGAGTGACCTGCATGGGAGTGTAATTGTGTACACATGTGTTGTGCAGCGCTTTGGAGTGACTTGCATGGGATTGTATCAGCTTATAAAGGTGATCCGTAGTGTGTGTGTGTACATATACATACGTGCAGGATACTTACATAGGAGTGTATTGGCGTACACAAGTCATCTGTAGTGAGTGGGTGCACATATATCCATACATGCATACGTGCAGGATACTTGCATGTGAGTGTATTGGCGTACGCAAGTGATCTGTAGTGGGTGGGTGCACATATATCCATACATGCATACGTGCAGGATACTTGCATGTGAGTGTATTGGCGTACGCAAGTCATCTGTAGTGGGTGGGTGCACATATATCCATACATGCATACGTGCAGGATACTTGCATGTGAGTGTATTGGCTTACACAAGTGATCTGTAGTGGGTGGGTGCACATATATCCATACATGCATATGTGCAGGATACTTGCATGTGAGTGTATTGGCGTACACAAGTGATCTGTAGTGGGTGGGTGCACGTATATCCATACATGCATACGTGCAGGATACTTGCATGTGAGTGTATTGGCGTACGCAAGTGATCTGTAGTGGGTGGGTGCACGTATATCCATACATGCATATGTGCAGGATGCTTGCATGTGAGTGTATTGGCGTACGCAAGTGATCTGTAGTGGGTGGGTGCACATATATCCATACATGCATGCGTGCAGGATACTTGCATGTGAGTGTATTGGCGTACGCAAGTGATCTGTAGTGGGTGGGTGCACGTATATCCATACATGCATATGTGCAGGATGCTTGCATGTGAGTGTATTGGCGTACGCAAGTGATCTGTAGTGGGTGGGTGCACATATATCCATACATGCATACGTGCAGGATACTTGCATGGAAGTGTATTGGCTTACGCAAGTGATATGTAGTGGGTGGGTGCACATATATCCATACATGCATACGTGCAGGATACTTGCATGGAAGTGTATTGGCTTACGCAAGTGATATGTAGTGGGTGGGTGTACATATATCCATACATGCATACGTGCAGGATACTTGCATGGGAGTGTATTGGCTTACGCAGGTGAACTATAGTGGGTGTGTGCACATATACATGCAGGCAGGATACTTGCGTGGGAGTGTATTGGCTTACGCAAGTGATCTGTAGTGGGTGTGTGCACATATTTTAATATGTATGCATGCATGCATGCATGCAGACAAATTGTATGGGTGGAAGTTGTCAGAGTTCAGTGCGCACTGCTGCCATCCACTGCTGTCAGAACCTGGACTCTGATTTTGATATATACTAACACTGCTGCCATTCACTGCTGCTCAGAACCTGGACTTTGATTTTGAGAAGTGCTGCTCAGTTTCCCTGAGCCACGTCAATGCCTATGTGTGCCTTGTCTGTGGCAAGTATTTCCAGGTGAGTGATATGATGCCTGGTGGTGCAAGGTGCATGCATGCTTGGAGTTTGGTAGGGGGGTAGTGGTCAATGCCTATGTGTGCCTCGTCTGTGGCAAGTAATTCCATGTGAGTGGTATGGTGGAGTGGTATGGTGAAGTGGGTGCATGGTGGGTGCAAGGCGAGTGCCCCGTTTGTGGCGAGTATTTCAGGTGAGTGGTATAATGCCTGGTGGTGCAAGGCGCATGCACTCTTGGAGTGTGGTGGATGGGTAGTGGGCACATCGTGTGTTCTTCTTCCCACACGCATATAATCGCAAAATTAAATTATCACTGAGCATGAACTCAGGGCCCCTGCCGGTAAACGATTTTTTGGGATTCAGTTAATCAGTGCTTTTTTTGTTTTAGCCCCTCCTGATATCATGGTTGGGCAAGTCCTTTCAGCCTATTTGGCTACCGCTGAACTGTAACGACTTTTTTTGTGTGCGACGCGTCTCCATTCCGCTGCTGCATGGCGACGCATGGGCACGGCCAAACCAGCCATAAAAGCCCTCGAAACCTCCCGGGCTCCACGCTTTGAGCTCCACGGTGTTCGTGGGGCAGCCTATCGCACTGGGGTCGCACCAAGTTGCTCAATTTGCTACGCGTCGCACGAACAAAACAGTGACTGTAACAACATACAGTTGACTCATTGTGTGTTCTTCTTTCCACTTGTGGAAAACACCTGAAAACACGCAAGAACACTTGAAAACACTTCTTCCCACATTTGTGGAAAACACTTGAAAACATGTGAAAACACTTATTCCCACACATATGTGAGAACACAACAAATGTAGTGGGGCCTTGGGCACCCTTTTCTTCACCCCTGTGGCTCCCCTCTCACCCACAATGCACCTTTTAAAGCCCAATCAAGGGTGCCGAAGACGCCCCTTTATTTATTTTTTTGAAATAAAATTAAATAATTTTCGTATGTTTTTTCAAATGCCTATTAATATTCAAGTTTATTTGGCAACATTTTATTTTTCTAGACTTGACTTAGCACTTAAATGACTTCCCGATAGTATGACTTCCTTTTAGGATGACTGCCAGTAGTGAGAGAGCACTTGCAAACACACTCTCTAAATATGGTTACACAAAAATCTATGATTTGTTGTGACCATAGCAGTGGAAGTGCCCGCTAGTTGCCTGTGGGGCATGAGCTGCTCAGATGAGAGAGCCTTAGAGCTTATCCCTAAACACACACCAGAACACAACTTTCTGCCCCCCCCCCCCCCCCCCCCCCCCGCAGGGCCGTGGCCTGTGCACTCATGCGTACACGCACTCCCTGGAGGCTAGCCACCACATGTTCATGACGCTTGGAAACACACCAACACACAACCTTCTGCCTCCCTTCCCCGCAGGGCCGTGGCCTGAGCACCCATGGGTACACGCACTCCCTAGAGACTAGCCACCACATGTTCATGACGCTTGGAAACACACCAACACACAACCTTCTGCCTCCCTTCCCCGCAGGGCCGTGGCCTCAGCACTCATGCGTACACGCACTCCCTGGAGACTAGCCACCACATGTTCATGAAGCTTGGAAACACACCAATACACAACCTTCTGCCTCCCTTCCCCGCAGGGCCGTGGCCTGAGCACTCATGCGTACACGCACTCCCTGGAAACTAGCCACCACATGTTCATGAAGCTTGGAAACGAGCCAACACACAACCTTCTGCCTCCCCCCCTACAGGGCCGTGGCCTGAGCACCCATGCGTACACGCACTCCCTGGAGACTAGCCACCACATGTTCATGAAGCTTGGAAACACACCAACACACAACCCTCTGCCTCCCCCCCTACAGGGCCGTGGCCTGAGCACCCATGGGTACACGCACTCCCTGGAGACTAGCCACCACATGATCATGAAGCTTGGAAACACACCAACACACAACCTTCTGCCTCCCCCCCTACAGGGCCGTGGCCTGAGCACCCATGGGTGCACGCACTCCCTGGAGACTAGCCACCACATGTTCATGAAGCTTGGAAACACACCAACACACAACCTTCTGCCTCCCTTCCCCGCAGGGCCGTGGCCTGAGCACCCATGGGTACATGCACTCCCTGGAGACTAGCCACCACATGTTCATGAAGCTTGGAAACACACCAACACACAACCTTCTGCCTCCCTTCCCCGCAGGGCCGTGGCCTGAGCACTCATGCGTACACGCACTCCCTGGAGACTAGCCACCACATGTTCATGAAGCTTGGAAACACACCAACACACAACCTTCTGCCTCCCTTCCCCGCAGGGCCGTGGCCTGAGCACTCATGCGTACACGCACTCCCTGGAGACTAGCCACCACATGTTCATGAAGCTTGGAAACACACCAACACACAACCTTCTGCCTCCCCCCCTACAGGGCCGTGGCCTGAGCACCCATGGGTACCCGCACTCCCTGGAGACTAGCCACCACATGTTCATGAAGCTTGGAAACACACCAACACACAACCTTCTGCCTCCCTTCCCCGCAGGGCCGTGGCCTGAGCACCCATGGGTACACGCACTCCCTGGAGACTAGCCACCACATGTTCATGAAGCTTGGAAACACACCAACACACAACCTTCTGCCTCCCTTCCCCGCAGGGCCGTGGCCTGAGCACTCATGCGTACACGCACTCCCTGGAGACTAGCCACCACATGTTCATGAAGCTTGGAAACACACCAACACACAACCTTCTGCCTCCCCTCCCCGCAGGGCCGTGGCCTGAGCACTCATGCGTACACGCACTCCCTGGAGACTAGGCACCACATGTTCATGAAGCTTGGAAACACACCAACACACAACCTTCTGCCTCCCCCCCTACAGGGCCGTGGCCTGAGCACCCATGGGTACACGCACTCCCTGGAGACTAGCCACCACATGTTCATGAAGCTTGGAAACACACCAACACACAACCTTCTGCCTCCCTTCCCCGCAGGGCCGTGGCCTGAGCACCCATGGGTACACGCACTCCCTGGAGACTAGCCACCACATGTTCATGAAGCTTGATAACACACCAACACACAACCTTCTGCCTCCCTTCCCCGCAGGGCCGTGGCCTGAGCACTCATGCGTACACGCACTCCCTGGAGACTAGCCACCACATGTTCATGAAGCTTGGAAACACACCGACACACAACCTTCTGCCCTCCTTCCCCGCAGGGCCGTGGCCTGAGCACTCATGCGTACACGCACTCCCTGGAGACTAGCCACCACATGTTCATGAAGCTTGGAAACGAACCAACACACAACCTTCTGCCTCCCCCCCTACAGGGCCGTGGCCTGAGCACCCATGGGTACACGCACTCCCTGGAGACTAGCCACCACATGTTCATGAAGCTTGGAAACACACCAACACACAACCTTCTGCCTCCCCCCCTACAGGGCCGTGGCCTGAGCACTCATGCGTACACGCACTCCCTGAAGACTAGCCACCACATGTTCATGAAGCTTGCAAACCCACCAACACACAATCTTCTGCCTCCCTTCTCTGCGGGGCCGTGTCCTGAGCTCTCATGCGTACACGCACTCCCTGCAGACTAGCCACCACATGTTCATGAAGCTTGGAAACGCACCAACACACAACCTTCTGCCTCCCCCCCTACAGGGCCGTGGCCTGAGCACTCATGCGTACACGCACTCCCTGGAGACTTGCCACCACATGTTCATGAAGCTTGGAAACACACCAACACACAACCTTCTGCCTCCCCCCCTACAGGGCCGTGGCCTGAGCACCCATGGGTACACGCACTTCCCTGGAGACTAGCCACCACATGTTCATGAAGCTTGGAACACACCAACACACAACCTTCTGCCTCCCTTCCCCGCAGGGCCGTGGCCTGAGCACCCATGGGTACACGCACTCCCTGGAGACTAGCCACCACATGTTCATGAAGCTTGATAACACACCAACACACAACCTTCTGCCTCCCTTCCCCGCAGGGCCGTGGCCTGAGCACTCATGCGTACACGCACTCCCTGGAGACTAGCCACCACATGTTCATGAAGCTTGGAAACACACCGACACACAACCTTCTGCCTCCCTTCCCCGCAGGGCCGTGGCCTGAGCACTCATGCGTACACGCACTCCCTGGAGACTAGCCACCACATGTTCATGAAGCTTGGAAACGAACCAACACACAACCTTCTGCCTCCCCCCCTACAGGGCCGTGGCCTGAGCACCCATGGGTACACGCACTCCCTGGAGACTAGCCACCACATGTTCATGAAGCTTGGAAACACACCAACACACAACCTTCTGCCTCCCCCCCTACAGGGCCGTGGCTGAGCACTCATGCGTACACGCACTCCCTGAAGACTAGCCACCACATGTTCATGAAGCTTGCAAACCCACCAACACACAATCTTCTGCCTCCCTTCTCTGCGGCGTGTCCTGAGCTCTCATGCGTACACGCACTCCCTGCAGACTAGCCACCACATGTTCATGAAGCTTGGAAAACGCACCAACACACACCTTCTGCCTCCCCCCCCTACAGGGCCGTGGCCTGAGCACTCATGCGTACACGCACTCCCTGGAGACTAGCCACCACATGTTCATGAAGCTTGGAAACACACCAACACACAACCCTCTGCCTCCCTTCCCCGCAGGGCCGTGTCCTGAGCACCCATGTGGTACACGCACTCCCTGGAGACTATCCACCACATGTTCATGAAGCTTGGAAACACACCAACACACACCTTCTGCCTCCTTCCCCGCAGGGCCGTGGCCGTGACACCAATGGTACAAACTCACTCCCTGGAGACTATCCACCACATGTTCATGAAGCTTGGAAACACATCTACACCAGCACACAACTTCTTCTGCCGGTCCCCCCCCCCTACAGGGCCGTGGCCTGAGTACCCATGGGTACACACATCTCCCTGGAGACTAGCCACCACACTGTTCATGAAGCTTGGGCAACGACCCCAACACACAACCCTCTGCTCTTTCCCCCCGGGCGTGTCTGAGCACTATTGGTACACGCCCTCCTAGAGATAGCCACCACAGTTCATGAAGTTGGGCAACACACAAACAACACCTCTGCCTCCTTCGAGGGCCGTTGCCTTGAGCCACCCACGGGTACACGCACTCCCTGGAGACCGCCACCACATGTTCAGAAGCTTGGGAACACACACAACACCCAACCTTGCTCCCTTTCCCTGCAGGCCGTGGCTGAGCACCAGGGTAGCACGCACTCCCTGTGGAGACTAGTCCACCACAGTATGAAGTTGGAAACACACAAAAACACAACTTGCTCCCCCCCTGCCGGGGCCTTGGCTGAGCACCCCATGTTTAGCACTCCCTGGATACTAGCCACCACATGTATTGAAGTTGGAAACACACCAAACAAACCTTTCCCCTTCCCTGGCAGGGCCGTGGCCTGAGCATCATTGGTCGTACCCTGCAATCCTGGAGTAGCCCACACATGTTCATGAAGTTACAACAACCTTGCATGCCTCTTCATCTGAAGGGCCGTGGCCATGAGCACTATGGTTACACGCATCCCTGGAGACTAGCACCAACATGTCATGAAGCTTGACAAGGGCCAGGGGTACTCGCGGCTGATAATTATTGAGGGTCATTGACAGGTTCTAGATGACATCCGGCATGTGTGCAGCAGTCCTTCAAAGCAGGAGGTAAGGATAGGAGTTGTGGGGGTGGGAGGGATCAGTGTGGCTGAGGGTTGTGGGGTGGTGGTGGTGGGGGGTGGGGTGGGGTGGGGGGGGGGGGCTAGTAGAGGTTATGACAGGTCTCTTGATGACATCCGGCATGTGCTGCAGCCGTCCTTCTCAAAGCAGGAGGTAAGGGTGGGGAGGTGATGGGGGGGGGAGGATCAGAGTGGCGGAGGGTTGTTGGTGGTGGTGGTGTTGGGGAGGGGGGGGCTAGAGATTATTGACAGGTCTCTTGATGACATCCGGCATGTGCTGCAGCCGTCCTTCTCAAAGCAGGAGGTAAGGGTGGGGAGGTGTGGGGGTGGCATGGAACGGAAGCGGCTGAGGGTGGGGGCTGAGGGTGGGGGAGGGCAGGTAGGGTAGGGGGGTCAGTGAGTGATCTCTAGATGACATCACGCTGCAGCCGTCCTTCTCAAAGCAGGAGGTGAGGGTGGAGGTTGAGGGAGAGGTAGGGGAGGGGGGAGAGGTTACTGGCATGTCTTTAGATGACACCAGGCATGTGCTGCAGCGGTCTTTCACAAAACATGGAGTGAGGGTGGGGAGGTGTGGGGGTGAAAGGGGTGGAAGGGGATGGGAATGGCTGAGTGTGGGGGAGGCAGGGAGGGGAGAGGTCATTGACAGGTCTCTTGATGACATCATGCATGTGCAGCAGCTGTTCTTCTCTAAGCAAGATGTGAGGGTGGGGAGTTGTGGGGGTGGCTGGGAACGGAAACGGCTGAGGGTGGGGGCTGAGGGTGGGGGAGGGCAGGTAGGGTAGGGGGGTCAGTGAGTGATCTCTAGATGACATCAGGCTGCAGCCGTCCTTCTCAAAGCAGGAGGTGAGGTTGGGGTTGAGGGAGAGGGAGGGGAGGTAGGGTAGGGGGGGGAGGTTATTGGCAGGTCTCTAGATGACATCAGGCATGTGCTGCAGCTGTCCTTCTCAAAGCAAGATGTGAGGGTGGGGAGGTGTGGGGGTGAAAGGGGTGGGAGAAGACTGGAATGGCTGAGTGTGGGGGAGGCAGGGAGGGGAGAGGTCATTGACAGATCTCTAGATGACACTTGGCATAGGCTGCAGCCGTCCTTCTCAAAGCAGGAGGTGAGGGTGCGGGTTGAGGGAGAGGGAGGGCAGGTAGGGTAGGAGGGAGAGTTTACTGGCATGTCTCTAGATGAGATCAGGCATGTGCTGCAGCTGTCCTTCTCAAAGCAAGATGTGAGGGTGGGGAGGTGTGGGGGTGAAAGGGGTGGGAGAGGACAGTAATGGCTGAGTGTGGGGGAGGCAGGGAGGGGAGCGGTCATTGTCAGGTCTCTCGATGACATCACGCATAGGCTGCAGCCGTCCTTCTCAAAGCAGGAGGTGAGGGTGCGGGCTGGGGGAGAGGGAGGGCAGGTAGGGTAGGGGGATGAGATCATGGGCAGGTCTCTAGATGACATCAGGCATGTGCTGCAGCAGTCTTTCACAAAACATGAGGTGAGGGTGGGGAGGTGTGGGGGTGGGAGGTGTGGGAGAGGACTGGAATGGCTGAGTGTGGGGGAGGCAGGGAGGGGAGAGGTCATTGACAGATCTCTAGATGACACTTGGCATAGGCTGCAGCCGTCCTTCTCAAAGCAGGAGGTGAAGCTTGGGGTTGAGGGAGCGAGAAGGCATGTAAGGTTGTGGGGAGAGGTTATTGGCACGTCTTTAGATGAGATCATGCATGTGCTGCAGCCGATCTTCTCTAAGCAAGAGGTGAAACGGGTTGGAGATGGAGCTGGGAGTATGTGTGGGGATGGTGGGGAGGGGTGGGGGTGAGAGGGGACAGGAATGGCTGAGGGTGGGGGGGAAAGGTTGGGGGTTGAAATGGAGTAGGTGTAGTGAAGATAAGAGAGTGCTGCAACACACGAGGCCTAACGCATGTTTCATAATGCCATATGTGTGCAACTTTGTGTACATGTGTATCTGTTGCACTCCAAGTGTAGCCAGAAAGGCTCAATGTACAAGGCCTCATGAATGTTACCTTATGTGTGCAACTTTGTGTGTGTGTGTCTGTCACACTCCAGGGTAACAAGATAGGCTCAATGGGAATGGCTGATGGTGGGGAGGGGTAGGAGGAGACGAGAGTGGGTGAGGGTGTGGAGGGGTGGGGGTGGGAGGAGATGGGAATGGGTGGGGGTGAGGGAAAGCAGGTTGGGGATTGAGATGGGAATAGATGTGGTGAGGATAAGAGAGAGAGCTTCAACATAAAAGGCCTACCAAATGTTTCATCATGCCAAGTGTGTGGAACTTAGTGTGTGTGTGCGTGTGTGTTAGTGTTTGGGATCGAGGTGGGAGTATGTGTGGAGAGTGCTGCAACATAGAAGGCCTTACTAATGTTTCACTGTAACATACATACATACCAGTCTTAATCATTTGCGTTGAGACCCAGCGTTTTGAGGTTGCCAAGCTACTACACAGCTCTAACACTAGTGTCAATGGACAATTTCCAAAATAACACTTTAGTGGTAGAGCGTTAATAATGCGGTGTACAAAATAAAAATCAAATTTAATAATATGAATAATGTGGTGTACAACAAACAAGGAGCACTTGTCATTCAAGCCATACGTTATCATTTTAGGGATGTCAAAAACGATATCGTACGAGTACCATACCAATATTTCCGAATCAATAATTATTTTTAGTACGGCACATGCAAGGGGGGGGCAAGGAAAATGCTGCCGTACCGCATCTTCGCTTTGGATAGAGCTTATCCTCAAACTATAAAAAAAATAGTTTTTTTTATAGCCAAAAATGAAGTTGTACCAAAGTTAGAGGGTTCCAAAGTTTTTTTCAACCAAAGCGGCCCAAATCTTAACTTCGCGATAAATCACGTTTGGGTAACCCCATGAAACATGTAAGAGCATAACTGGAATGGGCTTTAAAAGATCTTTCGAATGACCTTCATTTTAGGGGGGGGTAGGGTGAGGTAATCGGGTTTTAGGAGAGAGAGGGGGGGGGGGGGGGGGGGGGGGGTAAAAAAACTTTTTTTCAACTTTTCCCCCCCCTCGTTTTGCATGAAACTTCCACAATTCCAACTCCCATCTGAATCGGACACCATATTGAACATGCGGTCCAAAATCTGTCTTTCTTCTGCCCCCCCCCCCCCCCCCCCTGGGTACATGACTACATTATTTATATGGTGTGTGATGAAAAGAAAAGTGGGCAAAACATAGCAAAAAGCATTCAAATGTGGGTAATTCTGGGTGAATGACGTTGCTTACCATAGGCTTTACGGTGCTTTACATTGCGTATCGTGGCTTACCGTGGCTTATGGTTTTCGTGGCTGACATAACGATATATCATTTTAGTACAGCAAATGACTGTATGAGTTACATGATATGTGATGTAAGGAAAAGTAGGCAAAACATAGCAAAAAACATGCAAATGTGGGTCATTCTGGGTGAATGACGTTGCTTACCATTGGCTTTACGGTGCTTATCGTGGCTTATTGTGGCTTATGGTTTTCGTGGCTGACATGATGATACATCATTTTAGTACAGCACATGACTTGCCACATGAGTTATATGATGTGTGAATAATTTAATAAACGAATAGTACGCCTTCTTACGATGCGTGGGGTTGAGAGGGCCAGCCCGTTTGCTTGCACTGGGGCCAACCTACAGTAGGATGCCGGGTGTGTGGGGTGTGGGTGGGGCTGACAGCCCCCAGGAGGAGGGTTTTGGGTCTGGCCCAGGGTACTACTAAGCGCGCGTAACAGCGCGGCGCCGTGCTGCCTTTTTGAGCCCCTCTGCGCGTTTGACACAGTTTTTTCAACCCCCTGTGGGCGTAGCGCGCAGTTATTGCGCTTTTTGCACTAAAAAGCGCTGACCAATTTGTCGTTTGTGCGCCTTAACCGCTGACCAATTTGGCAAGAAGTAGTACCCTGGTCTGGCCCATATGTCGTTTGCACGGGACAATGGACTGTGGGGAGACATATGATGTGTGATGTATGATGGCATGAAGTTATGTAAATCCTATGTTTGACATATTGTGTTATTGATGCAGATTACACTAAGTCTGTTATAGGGATGACCCCCACCCCCCAACCCCAACCCGCAACCCCCAACCGCAACCCCAAGCCCCCCCCACCCACCCCTACCTACCACCACCACCACCCACCCACCGCACCCCCTGTAAACACATGCAGATCCTGCGCATTGACCAGGATGTGTCGTGGGCTCGTGCGCTAGAAGGCACTGAGTACATGCCTGGCCTGGTGGGATTGAACGACATCAGGCAGAACGACTACGCCAACGTGGTGGCTCAGATCCTTGCTCGCATCAAGCCTATCAGGTGAGTGAGAGCGATGTGAAGGGTGGGAATGGGTAAGGGAGTGTGGTCGGGGTGGACAGGGGTGGGGGTGGGGTGGGGGGCTGAAGGGAGTGAAGGGGCTCCCCATCTACCAAACCACCCACCCACCAACTCACCCACCCACTCACCTACCCAGGGACTACTTTCTTGACCCCTCTTACTACAAGCAGTGTCGCTCAGTGTGCCTCTAGCCTCTAGCCTCTAGCCTCTAGCCTCTAGCCTCTAGCCTCTAGTGCCTCTAGCCTCTAGCCTCTAGATGCTTTATTTCCCCACCCATCCAGTCACCCACCACCTAACCAAGAAGTGTCTCTACTTCCTTGACCTAATACAACTACAGTAGTATTGCTCAGTGACCAGCATCAATGCTTCTCCCCCCCCCTCTCCCCCGGCGGGGCCCTCCCCACCCCCCTCAGTTCTCCCCATACCACCCACTCAACACCTCCCCCATCCACACCATCGACAGACCCAATGTTTCTTTTTTTTGATTTTTCGCCTCTGTTTTTCCGTGGCTTTTTATTGTTCCTATGCCTTTTTCTCGACTTCTCTGCTTTTCTTTCTTTCCCTTCCCTGTCTTCACCCTCTAACACGAGGCATTGGCCAAACCCGATTCTCCACAACACGAACCCCCCAACCGTCTCACCCGCACACCCAGCCGAACAGAAGGATGCAAACCCAAGTCCGCCCAATAAAGCCACAAGAGGCCCATGCCCTTGATATCACTTTCCAACTTTCTACCTTTTTTTCCCCATTTTTTTCCCCATCCTCTCATCTAGGACCAACCTCATCCACCCTCCTACCCCTCTTACACCGTGTCTCTTTCGACCCTCTTTTTTATGATAGACAATCCCTTCCTTTCTTCGCTTCTCCTCCGTTTCACAGCATAATTCCAGCAGATTTTCCACACCAAACAACGCTCTCAACCCTCCCCAATTTCCCACCCTCAACCACCTTCTCTTTCCCCATCAACCATCAGAACCACCCATGCCACCTACACTCAACCACCCTCCCCCAACCACCCATCAGACCACCCAAACACACACCCACGCAACCCACCTCCCCATCCACCCATCCGACCACCCATCCACCTACCCACTAACCCACCCTCCCCATCCACCCATCAGACCCACCCACCCACCCACCACTAACCCACCCTCCCCATCCACCCAATCAGTTTACCCACCACACCCACCAACCACTAAACCACCTCCCCATCCACCCATCAGCAACCACTACACCATCCACCCACCTAACCCAACCCTCCCCATTCACCCGTCAGACCACCCACCCACTCCTAAACCCACTAACCACCACCATCCCCATCCCCCACCCATCAGACCACCCACCCACCGACCCATTAACCCCACCCCTCCCCATCCACCCCATCAGACACCACACACCCACCGACCCACATAAACCCACCCTCCCCATCACCCATCAGACCACCATCCAACCGACCCATTAACCCACCCTCCCCATCTCTACCCATAAGACCACCCACCCCCCACATACCCATTAACCCACCCTACTTCCAGCCACATAATTCCCCAGACCCCACACCCACCAACCTACACACCTCAACCACCCTCCCCATCCACCATCAGGACTCCCACCCAACCCACCCTACCCTTAACCCACTTCAACCACCCCCCTCACCCATCCACCCATCAGACCACCCATCTCCCACCTGATCCCACTTAACCCACCTCCCCCCATCCACCCATCAGACTACCCAACCACCACCCACCCAATCAAACAACCCTCCCATCCCAATCCCACCATTCAGACCGCCCCCACCCCACCCACCCACCCACTCAATCACCCCCCCTCCCCATCCACCCATCAGACACCCCACCCACCACCACTCAACCACACCTTGTTCCCATACACCATCTAGACCAACACCCCACACCACCCACCCACTCAACCACCCTCCCCATCCACCCATCAGACCACCCACCCACCTACCCACTAACCCACCCTCCCCATCCAACCCAATCAGAACACCCACCCACCTCCCACTCAACCACCCTCCCCATCCAACCATCAGACCACTCCACACCCACCCACACCCCAATAACCACCCTCCATCACCCATCAGAACACCCTCCCACCCTACCCACCAACCACCCACTCACCTCCCAGGGACTTACTTCCTGACCCCTCCATAATTACAAAGCTTTGTGGCGCTCAGTGCCTAGTGCAGCGCTTTTGGGAGCTCAATTCGAACACCCCACTAATGTGGAACCGCGAACTTCAAGGGACAGGTAAGCAGAAGAAGAAGAAAAAGAAGAAGAGGTAGAATCGTTTAGGATTGTATGTTGTATTATATGTTCTATTACATGTTGTATTATATGTTTCATTATATGTTTTTTCAGTTACACTGATAATTTGGGGGTTCTTAGGCACCCTTATCCAGGTTTTGACGAATGGCTCGATGGCAGAGCTCCTTGAACCTCCCCTCCCACCCACCCCTGCTACCCCCCTCCCACCCCCCTCCCACCCCACCCTCATTCACCCTCCCCTCCCACCCACTCTGCTACCCCCCTTCCACCCCACCCTCATCCACCCTATCCTACCACCCTCCCCTCCCCCCCCCCCCCACCACCACCCTCCCGACCCTCATCCCCCCCCACCCACCCCCCCTCCCCCCCACCCACCCACCCCACCCTCCACCACCCTCATCCACCCTCCCGTCTCACACCACCTACTCATCCACTACAGGTCAGTCCACACGAGTTCATGCAAGCAGTGATGACTGCAAGTAGGAAGCGCTTCATCATCGATAAACAGAGCGATCCTGTAGAGTTCTGGTCCTGGTTGCTGAACGCCTTGCACATGGACTTGACAGGAGCCAAGCCCAAGAGGCAGTCTATCATCACCAGATGCTTCCAGGTGGGCGGCAAGGCTTGCTCTTGCTCTTGCTCTTGCTCTTGCTCTTACTCCGAATTACGATAATGCTCATGCTCTTACTCCGAATTGAGATAGTACTCCTGATAAAGATAGCGCTCTTGCTCTTACTCCGAATTGAGATCGTACTCCTGATAAAGATAGCGCTCTTGCTCTTACTCCTAATTGAGATAGTACTCCTGATAAAGATAGCGCTCTTGCTCTTACTCCTAATTGAGATCGTACTCCTGATAAAGATCGTGCCCAGGCTATGCTTGCTCTTGATCTTGTGCGAGCTCCTGGATGATTATGATCGTGATCTTGCTCATGGTAATGATCATGATATTGCTAGTGCTGTACTTGGCTATGCCATGCAGTGCTATGCTTGCTTTTGCTCTTGATCTTGCTCATGATATTGCTAGTGCTGTATCCTTCAGTGCTGTGCCGTGCTGTGCTGTGCTTGGCAGTGCCGTGCTAAGCTTGCTCTTGATCTTGCGTGAGCTCCTGCGTGACTATGATAGTGATCTTGCTTATGGTCATGCTCATGATATTGCTAATGCTGTGCCTGTCCGTGCTGTGCGGTGCCGTGCCGTGCTATGCTTGCTCTTGATCTTGATCTCGCGCCTTCTCCTGCAAAATTACGATCTTGATAGTGATCTTGCTCATGGTCATGATATTGCTAGTCCTGTGCCTTGCCGTGCTGTACTTGGCGGTGCCGTGCTATGCTTGATTTTGCTCTTGATCTTGCGCAAGAGCTCCTGCTTCATTATGATTGTGATCGTGATCTTGTTCATGTTCATGATCATGATATTGCTAGTGCTGTGCCTTGCCGTGCCTTGCCCTGCCGTGCTGTGCTTGGCGGTGCCATGCTATGCTTGATCTTGCTCTTGCTCTTGCAAGAGCTCCCGCTTGATTATGATCGTGATCGTTTTCATGGTCATGATCATGATATTGCTCGTGCATTGCTGTGCTTGACGGTGCTGTGCTATGCTTGCTCTTGCTCATGCTCTTGATCTTGCGCAAGCTTTTGCTTGATTATCATCGTGATCATGATCATGATATTGCTAGTGCCTTGCTGTGCTTGACGGTGCTGGGCTATGCTTGCTCTTGCTCATGCTCTTTCTCTTGTGCGAGCGTTTGCTTGATTATGATCGTGATTGTGTTCATGGTCATGATCATGATATTGCTAGTGCCTTGCCGTGCTTGACAGTGCTGCGCTATGCCTGCTCTTGCTCATGCTCTTTATCTTGCGCGAGCGTTTGCTTGATTATCATCGTGATCGTGTTCATGATCATGATATTGCTAGTGCTTTGCTGTGCTTGACAGTGCTGTGCTATGCTTGCTCTTGCTCATGATCTTGATCTTGTACTAGCTCCTGCTTGATTATCATCGTGATCGTGTTCATGGTCATGATCATGATATTGCTAGTGCCTTGCTGTGCTCGACAGTGCTGTGCTATGCTTGCTCTTGCTCATGATCTTGATCTTATGCTAGCTCCTGCTTGATTATCATCGTGATCGTGTTCATGGTCATGATCATGATAATGCTAGTGCCTTGCTGTGCTTGACGGTGCTGCGCTATACTTCTCTTGCTCATGCTTTTATCTTGTGCGAGCTTTTGCTTGATTATCATCGTGATCGTGTTCATGGTCATGATCATGATATTGCTAGTGCCTTGCTGTGCTTGACGGTGCTGCGCTATGCTTGCTCTTGCTCATGCTCTTGATCTTGCGCTAGCTCCTGCTTGATTATGATCATGATCGTGCTCATGATCATGATATTGCTAGTGCTAGTGCTGTGCCTGGCCTTGTCGTGCTATGCTTGCTCTTGCTCTTGATCTTGATCTTGATCTTGCGCGGGCTCCTGCTTGGTCATGCTCATGATATTGCTAGTGCTGTGCTGTGCCTTGCCGTGCCTTGCTGTGCTTTGCGGTGCCGTGCTATGCTAGCTCTTGCTCTTGCTCTTGCTCTTGCTTTTGCTCTTGATCTTGATCTTGCGCGGGCTCCTGCTTGATTATGACTGTGATCGTGATTTTGCTCATGGTCATTCTCATGATATTGCTAGTGCTGTGCTGTGCTGTACTGTGCTGTGCCTTGCCTTGCCTTGCCTTGCTGTGCTTGGCGGTGCTGTGCTATGCTTGCTCTTACTCTTGCCCTTGCTCTAGCTCTTGATCTTGTGCGAGCTCTTGCTCTTGATCTTGCAACAACTCCTACTTGATTATGATTATGATCGCGATCGTGATCTTGCTCATGGTCATGATCATGATACTGTTAATGCTGTCCTGTGCTATCCTGTGCTGTCCTGTGCCTCGCCGTTCCATTCTGTGTTGTGACGTGCTGTGCTTGGCCATGCTGTGCTTCGCTGTGATGAAATGTGCCTTGCCGTGCCATGCTCTGCTGTGCCTTGCTCTGATGTGCCTTGCGTTGCTATGCCATGCCGAACTTTGCTTGGCAGTGCTGTGCTGTTCTTCGCTGTGATGTAATTTGCTGTGCCATGCCGTGCTGTGCTTGGCGGTGCTGTGCTGTTCTTCGCTGTGATGTAATTTGCCTTGCCGTGCTTTGCTGTACCTTGCCGTGCTTTGCTGTACCTTGCCGTGCCATGCCGTGCTGTGCTTGGCGGTGCTGTGCTGGCGGTGCTGGCTGTGCCTGTCTTAGCTTTGCTTTGCTTTAATACCTTAAAACAGAGCAAGGGCAAGGCCGCCACCACCACCACTACCCTCCCCCCCCCCCCCCCCCCCCCCTCCACACACACACACACACACATATACACAGTCACACGCGCCCCCCTCCCCCCCCCTCTACAGGGTGAGATTGAGGTGGCCACAGAGGAGGGCGCAGGCAAGGGCAAGCCACACCCCACCGCACGCACAATCACACACACACACACACACACAAGAACACAGTCACACATGCCACCTCCCCCCACCCCCACACCTGCACCGGCACCCACCTCTGTCCAGGATGGGATTGAAGTGAACCACCGAGAAGGGCACAGGCAAGGGCAAGGCCGCCACCGCCACCACCACACACAACACTCACAAACACACACAGTCCCCCCCCCCCCCCCCCCCCCCCCCCCCCCCCCCCAACATCACCACCACCACACACGTCCAGGGTGAGATTGAGGTGACCACCGAGAAGGGCACAGGCAAGGGCAAGGCTGCCAGTGCTACTGAAGATGTGGTTGAGCGCACGCCCTTCCTGCTGCTGGGGTTGGACCTACCTGCCGCACCGCTGTTCAAAGATGTGTTGGAGAAGAACATCATCCCACAAGTAGGTGGATAGGGGGGATAGGGGGGGGGGGGGAGGTTGGGTGTGGGTGAGTGGTCGGTGTGAGAAGAGGGGGGGGGGATGTGGGTGAGTACACACCCTTCCTGCTACTATGCTTGGACCTACCTGCCGCACGGCTGTTCAAAGACGTGTTGGAGAAGAACATCATCCCACAAGTGGGTAGAGGGGGGGTTTAGGTAAAGAGGGAGATAGGGGGGGGTGGGGCGAGGTTTTGGGTGGGGGGGAATTGGTTTTGTTTTGGGCGTGTTCTGGTGCGGTGTGTTTGTTGGTCTTGTTTTCTTTGTTTTGTTTGCTTTTTGTGTTTGTTGGCTTTTTTGTTTGTTTTTTTCTTTCCTCTTTTAGGCGTGGGCGTTGTTTTTTTGTTGTTTGTTTGATTGTTGTTTCTGTCGTGTTTTTGTATTCCACCCCGTCACTATCCCCTTACTATCTGTTCCTTTCGTCCCTTACCTGCCGCCCCGCTTGTTCAAAGACTTGTTTTAGAGAAAAACCAATCATCCCGCAATAAGGTTGGTAAAAGAATGTGTGCAGTGTGGTGTTATGTGTGTGTGGTGGTGGTGATGGTGGTGGTGGGAGGATGTGGGGGGGCTTCCTCCTTCCTGCTGCTGGGCTTGGACCTACCTGCCTCCCCATTGTTCAAAGATGTGTTAGAGAAGAACATCATCCCACCAGTGGGTAGAAGGGCGTGTGCGTGTGAGGTGTTTGTATGTGTGGTGATTGTGGGTGTGGTGATTGTGGGTGTGTTTCGTGGGGGGAGGGGGGGAGATGTGTTTGAACGCATGCCCTTCCTGCTGCTGGGCTTAGACCTACCTGCCGCACGGCTGTTCAAAGACGTGTTGGAGAAGAACATCATCCCGCAAGTGGGTATAGGGGGGTTAGGTAGAGGGAGAATAGGGGAAGCGAGGTTGGGTTGGGGGATGGGTTTGTGCGTGGGGGGTGAGGTGTGTGGGTGGGGGGTGGGGGGTGGAGCAAACCTCCTTCCTGCTGCTGGGCTTCGACCTACCTGCAGCACCGCTGTTCAAAGACGTGTTAGAGAAAAACATCATCCCGCAAGTAGGTGTAGGAATGTGTGCGTGCGTGATGATTGTGTGTGTGGTGGTGGTAATGGTGGTGGTGGGAGGATGTGGGGGGGCTTCTTCCTTCCTGCTGCTGGGCTTGGACCTACCTGCCTCCCCGTTGTTCAAAGATGTGTTAGAGAAGAACATCATCCCACCAGTGGGTAGAAGGGCGTGTGAGTGTGAGGTGTTTGTATGTGTGGTGATTGTGGGTGTGGTGATTGTGGGTATGTGTGGGGTGGGGGGTGGGGGGGGGGGATGTGTTTGAACGCAACACCGCGCCCTTCCCTGCTGCTGGCTTGGGATTTACCTTCAGCACTAGCTGGTTTCCAAATAGGTGTTATTGAGGAGAAACATCATTCCCACAGTATGTTGGGAGGGTGCGTGGCGTGTTTGTGGTGTTTTGTAGTTGGGTGGTGATTGTTGTTGGTGGGTGGTGTGGGGGGGGGAGGCTGGTGGTTTGAACGCACCCCTCCCTGCTGGCCCTTGGGGCTTTGGACCTCCTTGCAAGCACTGCTGGTTTTTTCAAATATGTGGTGGGTTTGAGGAAGAACATCACACACAAGTAGGTGGAGGGGTGCGTGCGTGTTGGGTGTTTGTATGTGTGGTATTGTGTGTTTGGCTGGTGGTGTGTTAGGTGGGGGGTTGGGAGGATTTTGGTTGAACGCACGCCCTTCCCTTCTGCCTGGTCTTTTGGACCAGCCTGGCATCACCATTGAATCAATCCTGTGTTTTTTTACAGAAAACATCCATCAAGCACAGAATGGTTGTGGGGTATGTGGTTGGGGTGGTGTGGGGTGTGGATAGTTGGGTGGTGGTGTTGGGGGGTGGGGGCATGTGCGTAGTCCCCCATATTCGACAATCCACACTGCAACCCACACACTTGCCCCACAAGCCCCCACCACCACAAACCACACCGCCATACACGCCCCTTAACACCGCAGCACAGTCCCCCCCAGCCCCCCCCCCCCCGGCCCCACAGAACCCCCTTCCCTTCTGGCCAGGAAAGGGGAGGGAGGTCCCCATTCTGGTCCAGCATCATGCTTCAGAGTTCCTACAACGGAGACATTGGTGGTGCCCGGCATCAGCTTGGCCGCAGACGCTTCAAATCAGGGTCACCAGACTGCCAATAAGACCCTAGCTGCCTAAACGCAATATTATGTTTTTCGGGTTTTTAGGGTTTTATAACCCTGAACCCCCTAACTCCTAGCCTTTCCCACAACACGAATATTAACAACAGCAACAAACCCCAAGTAAAGACCTTAGCTGTTCCCGCCCACCACCATTATTGATCACAACAACATCCCCAAAGTAAGACCCTACCTGGTCCCACACACATTAGAATTCCACATCAAAAACATCCCCCAAGTAAGACCCTAGCGTTCCCGCAACCATTATGATCACACAAACAATCCCCCAGTACGAACGCAACTAGCTTGTCCCCCCCACACCATAATGAATCAACAGCACATCCTCAGTAAAGACCCTAGCTGTGTCCCACCAGCCATTATGAATCTACACCAAACATTACTCCAAGTAAGACCCTAGCTGTTCCCCACCCCCATTTATGACAACAGCACATCCCCAAGTAAGACCTAGCTGTCCCACACACCATTATGATCAACAGCAACATCCCCAAGTAAGAAACATAGCTTGTTCCCCAACAATACCACCATTAATGAACAACGCAACATCCTCAAGTAAACACCCTAGCTGGTCCCCCAAACACCATTTGAATAAAAGCCCTCCCCCGCCTCTTAACCCCCGCCCCCCCCCCCCTCTACCCCTCTACCCTCACACACATCCTCCCTTCCACCTCCCACCCCCCCACCCCCCCACGCACACCCACACAACACTAACACACACACCACCCGAATCCCCGTCAACCCGCTCTAACCCACCCCGCTGTACTCCTCAAACCCCCCCCCTGGGTACAGTTTAACCATAAACAACTCGTCCATGGCAGGACATACCAACACAACACCTACACCAACACCACACCAACAACCCCCCCTCACACACAACACCCCGCACCCTCCCCCCCACCCCTCTTACCCCTCCCTCACACCCCTTCCCATCCACACCCCCTCCCCACCCCACCGCCTCCCCATCCTCTCCCCCTCCGGTGCCCCCGCACCGCCCGACCCACAACCCCCGACCCCTCCCCCGCCCGCCTTCCCCTCCGCCCCCCACACCCCACTGTATCCATTCCACCCTCCCCCTCCTCTTCCAGGCTCCCCCACCACCGCCCCCCCCGGAGACCAAGCCCATCCCCGTCCCCTCCCCCCTCTCCTACACACACCCCCAACACCCCTTATGCCTCCCCACCCCTCCCCCCTGCCCCCCACACACCCCACACACCCCACACCCCCCACCCCTCCCCTCCCCCTCCCCCCCCCACCCCCACCCCCACCCCACCCCCCTCCCCACACACCCCCTCCCCACCCCCACCCCCAGGTACATGTGCCTCCACATGAAACGCTTCACCAAGAACAACTTCTTCGTGGAGAAGAACCCCACCATCGTGAACTTCCCAGTGAAGAACTTAGAGCTCAAGGACATCATCCCTGTGCCAGAAGGTAAGCGCCTGCAGTCAACAACCTAACCACCCAACCACCTAGCCGCCAAACAACCCAGCCACCTAACCACCAAGCCACTCAACCACCTAACAACCTAGCCAACCTAACCACCCAACCACCTAGCCATCCGATCAACAAACCAGTGAACAACTTGGAGGTCAAGGACATCATCCCTGTGCCAGAAGGTAAGGGCCTGCACTGAACTACCCAACCACCCAACCACCTAGCCACCTAACCACCAAACCACGCAACCACCTGTACACCTACATACCCAACATACCAAACCAGTGAAGAACTTAGAGCTCAAGGACATCATCCCTGTGCCAGAAGGTAAGCGCCTGCACTGAACTACCTAACCACTCAACCACCTAGTCACCTAGCCGCCAAACAACCCAGCCACCTAGCCACTCCACCACCTTACAACCCAGCTACCCAACCACCCAACAACCGAACCAGTGAAGAACTTAGAGGTCAAGGACATCATCCCTGTGCCAGAAGGTGGGCGCCCGCACTCAACCACCTAACCACCCAACCACCTATCAACTAGCCAGCTAACCACCCAACCAAAACACCAGGCAAGTAAAGAATTTAGAGGTCAAGGACCAGGGTAGTACTTCTTGCCAAATTGGTCAGCGCTTAATGCGCACAAACATCAAATAGGTCAGCGCTTTTAGTGCAAAAAGCGCAAAAACTGCGCGCTGCGCGCACAGGGGGGGGTGAAAAAACTGTGTGAAACGCGCAGAGGAGCTCAAAAAGGCAGTGCGGCACCGCGCTGCCGCACGCGCTTAGTAGTACCCTGTCAAGGACATCATCCCTGTGCTAGAAGACTCATGCACTTAACTACCTAACCACTTAACCATCTAGCCACCCAACCACCAAAAAACACCTAGCCAACTAGCCACCCAACCACCAAAGCAGTGAATAAGTTAGAGCTCAATTGAAGGACGTCATCCATGTGCCAACAGCTATGCGCCTGCACTAAACCACCTAACCACCAAACCAGCTAGCTAAATAGCTACCCAGCCACCTAACCACCAAACCAGCTAGCTAAATAGCTACCCAGCCACCTAACCACCCATACACCTAACCAACCAAACACCTAGCCACCTAGCCGTCGAACAACCTAGCCAACTGACCACCCAACCACCAAACCAGTGAAGAACTTAAAAGCTCAAGGACATCATCCCTGTGCCACAAAGTAGAGACCTGCACTCGACCACCTAACCAACCAACCACATAACAACCTAGCCAACTAGCCACCCAGCCAGTGAAAAAATAAAAGCTCAAGGACATCATCCACGATCCAGAAGGTTGGCGCCTGCTCTCATCTACCTAACCACCCAACAACCCAACCACCCAACAACCCAACCATCTAGCCGCCAAGCCACCCAACAACCCAACCGCCCAACAAACCAACCACCTAGCCGCCATGCCACCCAACAACCCAACCACCCAACAACCCAACCACCCAACCACCAAGCCGCCTAGTCATGCAACCATCCAACAACCTAACCTCCCAACCACCGTACCACTGAACAACCTAGCGGACTAGCCACCCAACCAACAAACCAGTGAATAACTCAAAGCTCACGGACATCATCCCTGTACCAAAAAGTAGACGCCAGCACCCAACCACCTAACAACCCAACCATCTAACCACCTAACCACCCAACCACCTAGCCTCCTAACCACCTTAAATGATATTTGGAAGATGCAGGCGAATGATATTAACGTAAAGTACTTCACCACCACACCACTAATAATCTATGTGCCCGTCTGCATCCAGAGTCAACCAACTCCCGCCCCACACCACCCCACCCAGTCACCTGGCTTAGGCAGCCATATGTCATATGTGTTACCATCTCTTTACGTAATCATCTATATAACCATATGCGTTCAGAGTCAGCCATGTTAGTTAGCATCTCTCCCCCCCCACCACCACCACCACCACCACCACCACACCACACCACTGCTACCACCACACCACACCACCACCTAATCCTCTATGTGCCCATCCGTGTTCAGAGTCAGACCAGCACCTCCACCCAGCCACACCACCACCTAACTCATTTCTCACCACCAAAACCCCACCACGACCACACCACCAGAACCTCTCCACCACCACCACTACCACCACCCCACCACCACATCATCCTCTATGTGCCCATCTGTGTCCAGAGCCAGCCACCTCCCACCCCACACCACTACCACACCACTGCCACCACCCCACCCCACCACCACATCATCCTCCATGTGCCCATCTGTGTCCAGATCCAGCCACCTTTCACTTCACACCACTACCACACCACTGCCACCACACCACCACCACATCATCCTCTATGTGCCCATCTGTGTCCAGAGCCAGCCAACTCCCGCCCACACCACTGCCACCACACCACCACCACCACCACCTAATCCTCTATGTGCCCATCTGTGTCCAGAGCCAGCCACCTCCCACCCCACACCACTACCACACCACTGCCACCACCCCACCCCACCACCACATCATCCTCCATGTCCCCATCTGTGTCCAGATCCAGCCACCTTTCACTTCACACCACTACCACACCACTGCCACCACACCACCACCACATCATCCTCTATGTGCCCATCTGTGTCCAGAGCCAGCCAACTCCCGTCCACACCACTACCACACCACTGCCACCACACCACCACACCACCACACCACCACACCACCACACCACCACACCACCACCACCACACCATCACCACCTAATCCTCTATGTGCCCATCTGTGTCCAGAGTCAGCTTACCCCAAGTATGACTTGGTTACCAACATCATCCATGACGGTGTTGTGAACATGTCATGCAATGAAATGTAACATAATGAAATGTAATATTATGTACTGTAATGTAATTACTGTAATGTGCTCCAACGTAATATATTGTAATGTAATGTAATGTAATATAATGTATAATTGCCACATGGTGAATGAGAGACAGGCAGTGTGACATGGAGAAGGATACAGGCAAATGATATTAACTGAACTACCTAACCACCAAACCACTGAGCCAGCTAAACACCAAACACCTGGCTACCGTATGCAAATGATACCTTGGCACAGGCAGTGTGACATGGAGAAGGATACAGGCAAATGATATCAACTGAACTACCTAACTACCCCACCACCACCTAATCCTCTATGTGCCCATCTGTGTTCAGAGTCGGCCAACTCCAAGTATGACTTGGTTGCCAACATCGTCCATGATGGTGTTGTGAACGAGGGCAAGACGGACGAGGGGAACTACAGGGTCCACATCCACCGAAAGGTGGAGGAGATCTGGTGAGTGGTGGCTGTAGGACAGGTGGGGTGGGTGGGTGGGGGGTGGGTGGGTGGTGGGGGGGGGTGGGGGGGGGATGTTGGTGTTGTGAACAAGGGCAAGACCAAGACAAGGGGAACTACAGGGTCCACATCCACGAAAGGTGGAGGAGATCTGGTGAGTGGTGGCTGTAGGAAGGGCAGGGTGGGTGTAGGGTGGGGGGAGGGAGTGTGTGTGGGGTGTGGGGGTGGGTGGGGGGGTGGGGGGGTGGGGGGGGGGGGGGTAGTGTGAATGAGGGCAAGACCGATGTGGGGAACTACTGAGTCCACATCCATCTAAAGGTGGAAGAGATCTGGTGAGTGGTGGCTGTAGGAAGGGCGGGGTGGGGGGAGGGAGGGAGTGTGGGTGGGGTGGGTGGGTGGAGTGTGTGTGTGTGTGTGTGTGGGGGGGGGGGGGGGGGGGGGGGGGGGGGGGGGGGGTGGGGGAACAGGGGCAAGACCGACGAGGGGAACTACAGGGTCCACATCAACGAAAGGCGGAGGAAATCTTGTGACTGGTAGCTGTAGGACGGTTGGGGTGGGTGGGGCAAATGTGTGTTAGTGTGACTGAGGGAAAGTCCGACGAGGGGAACCATTGAGTGCACGTCCATCGACAGGTGGAGGTGATCTGGTGAGTGGTGGATGTAGGACGGGCAGGCCGGCGGGGTGGGTGGTAGGTGTGGATGGGGGGGAGGGTAGGTTGGGTGGTGGGGATGTGAGTGTGTGTGGGGGGGGGTGGGTGGGGTGGGAGGGGGAGTGTGAATGAGGGCAAATCCGACTAGGGGAACTACAGAGTGCACATCCACCGAAAGGTGGAGAAGGGGGGGGCCCGGCAAAAAACACTCTCTACTTCTGCGCAGGTGCTTGGTGCTGAACAGCAGATCATAGATCTCAAATTCGAAATTTGAATTTGAAATGAAAATAGTAGGGTGCCTAAGGGTCCCTGCGGTGGTCGGCCCAAGGGTGTGTCAGTTGAAGTGGTTGTACATTGTGTACGGTATGTGATTGACGCGGCAGGAAGGCAGGATGTAGACTCTAATAGGCGCTAGAGGCAGGCAGGCAGAAAGTCAGTTAGACGCGACGATGGAGCCCGTTTTGCTTGACGATGCCATTTCTGCCGATGGCTTCCGTCTTGCTTCGGTGGCCGAAATGCCGTTGGCTCTCATCGCATGGCACTCACGCTGTCGTTGGGTATTGGGGATTCCCGGCAGGCGATTTGTAGAGGCAATACCTGATTTACCGTCTTGTTTTCAAGTTCTGCCAAAATTATGTCACGCCGACGGCAACAGTCCCGTGTGGTTATATTGTTTTAACCAGCTTTGCACCCTGACAGACCCAATCCAACTGACTTCCTGACCATTCCAACCGACTGTTAGCCCATCTCCGAGCGGAATTTCAACCGTTACAACAGGCATTATAAGTAACAATCGCATTCGCCAACCGATTCTCTGTGATTTTCGGCCGTCCCAACCACTTTTCTGGAATTTCAACCATTGTCACCATTGTCACCCATGTCGGTTAATTAACCAACTTTTAGGCAATTTTCTCAGTTCCTATCGCATAGGTCGGCAGCCTTCGGGCCGACCAACCACTCTCCGCTTCTGCGCAGGTGCTTGGTGCTGAACAGCAGATCATAGATCTCAAATTAAAATTTTGAATTTAAAATGAAAACCACTCTTCTTCTGCGCAGGTGCATGGTGCTGAACAGCAGATCACATATTTTAGTTAAAATTTGAATTTGAATTGATCACCAATATATGATTATGCCCAGGTGCAAGGTGCTGAACAGCAGATCACAGATCTCACATTAAAATTTTGAATTTAAAATGATAACCACTCTGCTTCTCAGCAGGTGCATGGTGCTGAACAGCAGATCACAGATTTCAGCCAAAATTTTGAACTTGAATTAAATAACCAATATATGATAATGCGCAGGTGCAAGGTGCTGAACAGCTGATCACAGATCTCAAATTCGAAATTTTGGATTTGAAATGAAAACCACTCTGCTTCTCAGCAGGTGCATGGTGCTGAACAGCAGATCACAGATTTTAGCCAAAATTTTGAACTTGAATTGAATAACCAATATATGAGTATGCGCAGGTGCAAGGTGCTGAACAGCAGATCACAGATCTCAAATTCGAATTTTGATTATTTGAAGTACGAGGTGCATGACCTTCATGTTATTGACACCCTACCCCACATGGTTGCAAGCAAACAGGCTGGCCCCCTCAACCTCCCGCCGCGTTATAAGACGTACCAAAAAAAGTAATGAGAACGCCTGGTGGGGCGTGGTATTAAGAGAGCCCGTCGTACGCGAGCAGAACGGTCTACCACCTCGACTGGACAAGCTACCATAGCACTTGACAACGACCTGCAACGCTAAGGGCGACCGTAGGGGGAATCGAACCCCCGACCCTTCTTCGTTTAAGCAATTTGGTGTACCACTAGACCAATCGTATCACTCAAACGGGCTGAAGGCGTACCATACTACCATGTAGTTAAATTTACCATGTATTTGAATTGACACCTTGCGCCTGTGTAGGAATCAGGCCTCATAATAAGGCATACCATTTATTTGTTGTATTTAAAGGAACACCTTGTACCTGCACAGCTACGAGTTTCAAGACCAGCGTGTGATTGACATCCCCCCCCCCCCCCCCCCCCCCCCCCCCCCCCCCCCCAGATGGTTGCAAGCAAAAGGGCTGGCCCCCTCAACCTCACGCCTCGAATAAGGCATACCATTTATTTATTTTATTTAAATTGACACCTTGCGCAGAAATCACGCCTCGTAATAAGGCATACCATTTATGTATTTGATTTAAATGTGTGTGTGCTCAAGTATGTGTGCGTATCTGTGCCACCCACCATACATGGAGTGTTTACGTGTGTTTATGTGTGTGCTCATATAAGAAGCCGGGGATACATCAGCCTCGTAATAAGGCATACCATTTATTTATTTTATTTAAATTGACACCTTTTGTCTGTGCCCCCCCCCCACCCCCACCCCCCCACACACACACACACAACACACACACACACACACAACACACACACACACACACACACACAACACACACACAACACACACACACAACACACACACACAACACACACACACACACATACACACAACACACACACACACACACACAACACACACACACAACACACACACACAACACACAACACACACACAACACACACACACACACACAACACACACACACCCACAACACACACACACACAACACACACACACACACACAACACACACATACAACACACACACACACAACACACACACACACCGCAGATGGTTGCAAGCAAACAGGCTGGCCCCCTCAACCTCAAGCTGCGTCATAAGGCGTCATAAAATACCATTAATATATTTGATTTAAATTCGCACCTACTACTGCGTAGGAATCACGCTGCGTAATGAGGCATCCAAGTGATGTATTTTATTAAGTTACATTTTTGTGCTTGTGGAGGTAGAAAATGCAAGACCTGCGTGTAATTGACATTCTGCCCCAGATGGTTGCAAGCAAACAGGCTGCCCCCCTCAACCTCACGCTGCGTAATAAGGCGTACCATTTATTTATTTGATTTAAATTGACACCTTTTGCCTGTGCAGAAATCACGCCTTGTAATAAGGCTTACCATTGATTTATTTGATTTAAATTGACACCTTTTGCCTGTGCAGAAATCACGCCTCGTAATAAAGCGTACCATTTATTTATTTGATTTAAATTGACACCTTTTGCCTGTGCAGAAATCACGCCTCGTAATAAGGCGTACCATTTATTCATTTGATTTAAATTGACACCTTTTGCCTGTGCAGAAATCACGCCTTGTAATAAGGCGTACCATGTATGAGCTTACCTGGTACCATGTATTTATTTTATTTAAATTCAAACCTTGCGCCTGTGCAGGTACGAGGTACAAGACCTGCGAGTTATTGACATCCTCCCCCAGATGGTTGCCTTGAGTGAGTCTTACTTCCAAGTGTATGAGCAGAGGGCGCGGGGTGCCAAAGACAGCGCGGAGGTCAAGAAGGAGAAGGAGGCAGCAGTCAAGATGGAGGCATGAGCTGTCAGTTTTGCAGCATTGCATTCCTTGCATGAGCGGAAGTGTATGGGCAGAGAGTACAGGGTGCGCACAGACAGTGCTGAGGTCAAGAAGGAGAAGGAGGCAGCAGTCAAGATGGAGGCAGGAGCTGTCAGTTTTGCAGCATTGCATTCCTTGCATGAGCGGAAGTGTATGGGCAGAGAGTACAGGGTGCGCACAGACAGTGCTGAGGTCAAGAAGGAGAAGGAGGCAGCAGTCGAGATGGAGGCATGAGCTGTCAGTTTTGCAGCATTGCATTCCTTGCATGAGCGGAAGTGTATGGGCAGAGAGTACAGGGTGCGCACAGACAGTGCTGAGGTCAAGAAGGAGAAGGAGGCAGCAGTCAAGATGGAGGCAGGAGCTGTCAGTTTTGCAGCATTGCATTCCTTGCATGAGCGGAAGTGTATGGGCAGAGAGTACAGGGTGCGCACAGACAGTGCTGAGGTCAAGAAGGAGAAGGAGGCAGCAGTCAAGATGGAGGCATGAGCTGTCAGTTTTGCAGCATTGCATTCCTTGCATGAGCGGAAGTGTATGGGCAGAGAGTACAGGGTGCGCACAGACAGTGCTGAGGTCAAGAAGGAGAAGGAGGCAGCAGTCAAGATGGAGGCAGGAGCTGTCAGTTTTGCAGCATTGCATTCCTTGCATGAGCGGAAGTGTATGGGCAGAGAGTACAGGGTGCGCACAGACAGTGCTGAGGTCAAGAAGGAGAAGGAGGCAGCAGTCAAGATGGAGGCAGGAGCTGTTAAGAGTGCGCATTACTGCACTTCCTTGCATGGGCGGGAGTGAATGGGCAGAGAGCACAGGGTGTACACAGACAGCGTTGAGGCCAAGAAGGAGAAGGAGGCAGGAGTCAAGAAGGAGAAGGAGGCAGGAGTCAAGATGGAGGCATGAGCTATTAAGAGTGTGTAGCATTTCTTTGCATGGGCAGAAGTGAATGGGCAGAGATCACAGGGTGCCAAAGACAGCTGAGAGGTCAAGAAGGAGAAGGTAGAAGGCATGATGGAGGCATGAGCTATCAGTTGTGCAGCATTGCATCCCTTTGCACGAGCAGAAGTGTATGAGCAGAGAGCACGAGGTGCACACAGACAGCGCGGAGGTCAAGAAGGAGAAGGCAGGAGGCATGATGGAGGCATGAGCTATCAGGAGTGAGCATCACTACTTGACATACTTCCTGTCGCACCGCATTGAATTGAATTGATAACATGGTCTATCAGCCTTCAGGCTGCTCACTGTCTGCAAGTGGAGTAAACATTGGGGGTATGCACAATCTCATTGGCTCTATCAACTTAAGCATAGCTTTTCTTTTCAGCTACGAACAGCAGTTTCTAGTCAGCTCCCCTGACTGGCTAGTCACCCGGACCTGATGCAACCTGGTGCACCTTGAAGCTGACACAGCTAGATTTCCTGTTCTGTTGTCATATTGGGCTTGGCCCTGTGGCTGGTCAGGGAGCTGCCTAGAAGCTGCAGCACGTAGCTGAAATGAAAGGCCTTGCACTTGAGGTGACCGCCCATGTCACGGGTTCATACGCAGGTGGCGTGGGCCGAAGGCCTTGGCCGGCGCCAAACAATTAGGTATCGCTGCACCTCCCCCAGTGTGACCGCAGGTGGCGTGGGCCAAAGGCCTTGGCCAGCGCCAAACAATTAGGTATCGCTGCACCTCCCCCAGTGTGACCGCAGGTGGCGTGGGCCAAAGGCCTTGGCCGGCGCCAAACAATTAGGTATCGCTGCACCTCCCCCAGTGTGACCGCAGGTGGCGTGGGCCAAAGGCCTTGGCCAGCGCCAAACAATTAGGTATCGCTGCACCTCCCCCAGTGTGACCGCAGGTGGCGTGGGCCAAAGGCCTTGGCCGGCGCCAAACAATTAGGTATCGCTGCACCTCCCCCAGTGTGACCGCAGGTGGCGTGTGCCGAAGGCCTTGGTCTGCGCCGAACAATTAGGTATCGCGGTGCCTCCCCCAGAGTGACCCAACAGTGGGGTCTCTGCTCCACTGAGAGCGGTAAACACTACTAAACCACACTCCTGAGTACAGAATGCAATCGGATGGATTCATACACTTAAAAGACATGTCCAAGCTCTTCCAAACCAGATCAGCTTCTAGACTCTCCAAAGATCACCTTGACAATCTCCCCCTTTGCATTTGCCAGTAAGGGCAACAAACAAACTCAAGAGTATAGGCAGCTCCCTGGCCAGGTTCACCAAATCTCAGATTCGCCGCCTCGGAAGAGGTACAGAACTTCCCTACGTGCTGTAACGCGGTAATCCAAGCTCAGGCGCAGAGGGCCTGCGAAACCAAATAAACTCAACACGGTAGCCATTCTCCAGTACGTACATGCATGTGAACGGGAGGGTTCCTTCAATCTCACGCCTGTGGTACTTATTTTTGCCTCTAACTCACGCCTGTCGTACTAATTTTCAAGAGTCTGGGCGACTCCCGCCATGGTAGCTTTGCCTAACTACCGGTATTGATTGGGCACCCTGAACCTGCCTGGGCCAGGCTATATCTTGACAATTTTGCACGAAGAAACAAGAAAGTGCGGGTTTCGAATCCCTACGGGTGCGCTTTGGTGTTTGCGGTTGCTGTCAACTGCCATGGTAGCTTTGCCCAGGTAAAGTAGCAGCCTGTTCTCTACCGCATTTAGGCGGGGATCCCTTAATACCACGCCCCACCAGGCGTTATCGTTACTTTAAGGCAGCTCCCCTGGCTTGCCACCCAGCAAAACATAAAGCAACGCAGCGCATCTGGAATCTAGCAGAATCATCGATTCAGTACTATTGAAATCTTGGGGCTTAGCCCAGTGGCTAGCTCATGGAGCTTCCTAGAAGCTGCTGCTCGTAGCAGAAACGAAAACATATGCAGACTATCAGTGGTGTACTAGATTTATCTTGGGTAGGGCTGTATAAACACTGCTACACCACACTGATGAGTACGGTACAGGATGTAATCACATCATTGTGCCAAGTAGGAGCTTGTGCTTGGATTGGATTGTTACATGGTTTTCAGCGACCTGTGGGCTGCTCACCGTCCTCTTATTCCAAGTTCCCCCGTTCAATACCCACGGAAACCTGGGAGCTTACTATGTATGTATGTGTGTATCAGTCCAGGGGTAGGCCAAATAGGCTAAAGGAACTTGCCCAACCGTGATAGGAAGGGCTAAAAACAAAAGGCATTGATGAACTGAACCCCAAACATTCGTTTTACTGACTGGGGCCCTGAGTTCGTGCTACAGTGATCATAATAAGCAAGTCCTACCTTGTATAGACTTGTCCAGGTGGAGTGTGCTTGTGCTACCCACCCACTAGCTGTCTGAATAATAATAATAATAATAATAATACATGCTACAAGGTTATATGCGCCAGGTCTAACCGTCTGCACATTGCAGCCAACAATTACTGTCCGTACGAGAACCACGGAAACCAGGGATTTCTAGTGCACATGTCTCGGTGCAGATTCGAAACGGGGACTCCTCCGGTTGTGGTGACCATTATAATCCGTACATACACAAGACGGGAGCACCCCACCCACTAGCTGTACGGCTTAGCGAGGTCCTTGCAGTGGCGGCATCATAGTAGGGTTTGAATGGTGCATGTAATTGATTTATACATGTACCGGAAGTATACTACTACTATAACTATATCGGCTTTCTAATGGTCCAAGCTACGCCAAGCCAAAATGTGGCTTTCTAATGGTCTGTCTTGACTTCGGAACTTCAGTTACTTAAGAAGAAAACCTTATAAAACGTCAAATGGTGAGGGACGCAATAACGTACCGGTATATGATCTGTATCCTTATTTCTCGTTATTTTATCAACGGTAGCTACCGGAAGTACCGGTATACTACTGCCATAACTATATCGGCTTTCTGATGGCCCATGTCAATCCATGCCAAGCCCAAATGTGGCTTTCTAATGGTCCAAGCCAAGCTAAACCAAGCCAAGCCAAATCGTGGCATTCTAATGGCCTGTCTTCGGTAAATCTGAACTTCAGTGACTCAAGAAAAACAACTTATAGAACGTCGAGTTTGCTAGGGACGCAATGACGTACCGGTATATGATATGTATCCACATTTGTGATTACTTATCTACAGTAGATACCGATATCAAGTGTGAGTCAAAAATTTGTAGATAGTGCTTGTATAACAGGTTATGTAGATGTTACAGATATTGCATAGAGAAGTAAGCTTGCAGTAGACTCGCGAGCAAATATAAGTATATATGCAGTAAAATTGTAGTATCCGGTATAAATGGTCCAGAGGATCAGAGAGTACCCAAACTATGGTATATATAACCAATTTATGTCGATTGCAGAATATTGCTCACTAGCTCAGAGAGTAGCCGAGCAAGCATTCTCAATCAGTGTTTCTACATGCTCACGAAAGCTGACACGGTAAAAAACGTCAGGGCCAGCTTGTCAACAATTGAAATTGAAATTGTTACATCCGTGTAATACCGTTACTCACAGGACGTGAAGTTAAGGACACCATAGCGTAAGCCGGAGCTAGCTATAGTCACCGTAGGGCCACCTCAGTAAAAAGAATCACCACCGATGCCTGACCGGCAGGCATCGTGGCCACATCATGCCGGTGCAGCTTAATACGGTGCTTGTCAACACTCAACACAGGAGAAAACTCCAAGTAACAATCAGAACTCCAAAACCAGTCCAAACCCAAAATCACGACCGCAGTTTCTTGTATGTCATAAATATATGGTACGCCTGATTACGGGTATTCAGCAAAATTAATGCCGAGACTGAACAGCGCCGGGGCAGCTGGACAGTTTTATAATTGTGAGGGTTAAGGCAACATACACCTCAGAACCTGTTCCAGAAGGTAACCTAAAATGCGTAAGATTGTGAGAGAGGATTAGTTACATAAACTCAGCAAATTACTGCCGAGACTGGACAGCAGCACAGCCTGCAGACCATCCAAGTTTATAACAGGTAGCACGAGGGTTTTGAAGGCACCCCCACAAACCTGAAAAACAAACTAGGTCAAGTCCAAAAGATGAAACACACTAGAGGCGGAAAGAAGAGCGGAAAGAGGAGCGTGAAGATTGTTGAGAGAGAGGGTTCGTTACATAAACTCAGCAAATTACTGCCGAGACTGGACAGCAGCACAGCCTGCAGACCATCCAATTTTATAACAGGTAGCACGAGGGTTTTGAAGGCACCCCCACAAACCTGAAAAACAAACTAGGTCAAGCCCTAAAGATGAAACACACTAGAGGCGGAAAGAAGAGCGGAAAGAGGAGTGTGAAGATTGTATAGAGAGAGGGTTCGTTACATAAACTCAGCAAATCACTGCCGAGACTGGACAGAAGCACAGCCTGCCGACCATCTAATTTTATAACACGGAAGCACGAGGGTTTTGAAGGCACCCCCACAAACCTGAAAACAAACTAGGTTGAGTCCAAAAATAAGGAAACAAACTAGAGGCGGAAAGGAGAGCGGAAAGGGGAGCGTGAAGGGGAGGGATGCCGAGGCAGGCAATCCAGACAGATTGTGTGAGAGAGAGGGTTCGTTACATAAACTCAGCAAATCACTGCCGAGACAGGATAGCAGCACAGCCTGCCGACCATCCAATTTTATAACACGGAAGCACGAGGGTTTTTAAGGCACCCCCACAAACCTGAAAACAAACTAGGTTAAGTCCAACAAAAGGAAACAAACTAGAGGCGGAAAAGAGAGCGGAAAGAACAACTAGAGAGAAAGAGGGTTCGTCACATAAACTCATTGTGGGAGAGAGGGGGAGGATATAGTTACATACTCAGCAAAAATCAATGCCGAGACTGAACAGCGCCGAATCAGCTGGACAGTTTTATAACAGTGAGGGTTTGGGCAACATACCCCTCAGAACCTGGTCCAGGAGGTGACCTCCAAACAAGCGTACGAAAGAGCAAATAAAAGGCTTGACAACAAGCAATGCGAACTACCAAGGCATAGAGAAACTAGCGAATTAAGTGTATATTGTAGAAGGGCTGAGAGTTGCCGAGGCCTTAAAAGCGAGATTCTACAAGAAGACGTGAAGGACAAAAGGCACAGGAAAATCACCAAACAAAGAAGGAGAGAGGCAAAAAGCTCTAAAAACTCATTGTTTTTCGTTAGAAAATGCAATTTTACTAATTTATCTAGTAGAAACAATTTTTGACATGGCCATCAAATCACGCTGTGGTGGACTCTTTGACCGAGCGGTCTTAGACGGTAACTTTAGGTGCTAGTTCGTAAGAGCGTGGGTTCAAATTCCACAGGAGTCAATCGCGAACTACCCAGGATAGAGACAAACTTTTTGACATCGCGATGAGACTTCTGATGAAATTAAACACTCTTGCTCCTCACCTGCGTCCCGAGACGCACCCAATTTCATAGCCTGCGTCCTGAGTCACAACCGACCCGCCGCAACCTTCCCGCAGCCTACTCATAGCCCGGGGGGAGGGGGGGGGGGGGGGGGGGGGGGGGGGGGTAGCTAGGGCCAGATCGTTTGGCATGTCTCTATACCGGTTTAGAATCAACCGTGCCCGGGACGTTTTTCGGCAGATCATCAGTTGACAACCTCGTGGCGAAGTATCGCAAAAAAAGGCCTTGGCACGGTTGGTTCTAAATGTCCAAATATTAGAGTCAACATGGCTGAAAAACGGAAATCCGAAAAATTACTCTTTTTCAGGCTCTTTTTACACTTCGTTCAGAGCAAAAAAAACAATCTCGAATTGACATACATATTACCAGAATGCTTAACGCCGGCAAGAAATTTGGAAAGTCCATATTTGGAATACAGATTAGAAAAGGCAGATATGGTGCTGGTTTATATTATGCCCAAAACAGCTCTTAATGTGCACAAATATCATGTTTCGGGAGTCTTTTTAAAGTTGGAAACACCACCCAAGTTACTAATCACTAGTTTGCACCCTCCCAGCATATTCTACCCAGATAGATTTTGTGTAGAAGTTGAGAAGGTCGCCCATTTGACCTACACAAGTACCAAGCCAGGCCATTCCCAGCCCTTACAGGCTGGCATACTGACCCGCAGCAGTCGGAACGAGGGGCATCGCCCGGGCATCGCCTGATGTCGCGAACTCGCGAGACTTCCCTTTATTCGTTCCCCCCCCCCCCCCCCCCCCCCCCCCCCCCCGCCTGCAGGTCAATCGCTGGCGTACCGCGTAGCAAGCGGCTCAAAGCAAGTCTCTCCAATCTACACCCGCACCTGCGGGTGCACCCGTCTGCCCCATACAGACAGCAAGGCCGAGCAAGGCTAAATTGACGCAGGTCTGAAGTCTCGTGCCCCCCCGAGTGCCCCCACTCCACCCACCCACCCATCACCCATCACCCGCCATCACCCACCCATCCACCCACGCCCCCGGGGCCCGCCCCCCTGGGGGGCCCTGGTTGGGGGGTGGGTCCGGGTGGGTCGGGGGCGGGGGGGTCTGTCGACGCATCACAGCCCGGCGCCACCCGGCGTCACCTGCCCTGATCCAAGGAAACCGAACAAAGGGAAGTCTCGCGAGTTCGCGACATCAGGCGATGTCCCTGCGCGACATAAAGCCAGATCCTTGCCTGGTCACCAACGGAGGACTGGATCCCGCATTCCCACAACATGCCTGCGTCCTCATCGCTCCCGTCAGATTTAGTGGCCGAAATCGTTTTGCGAACCCTTCAACTGGATCCCCCAATTGGCGACGTACGCACCGTCTGTCGTGCCTGGCATTCTATCGTCTCGCAAAACCTGGGCCAGATCTTGCTGAGCAGGCGCCATGGTAATTTGCTCGATGCCCTCGCTCATGCCCTTCGGCATGGCAATGAGCGCAAGCTCGACGTTGCTACTTGGCTAGTCTCGAGGGCGGCATCGTTGGAAGACTCCAATCGCGCCCTGCTGGAAGTAGTAGCAGAAGAACAGGCAATGCATGCCACAGAGCTGGTTAGGCTTCTGCTTACTGCCCCACAGCATGCCGCCCATGCAGACTATCAAGATGGGCAGGCTCTTGTGTATGCGGCAAGGAATGGCCACAGTGAGGTTGTACGGATGTTGCTGGATACACCACAGCATGCCGCCCATCCTAACTGTCTTGATGGGGGAGCCCTTGTGAATGCGGCAAGGTATGGCCACAGTGAGGTTGTACGGATGTTGCTGGATGCACCACAGCATGCCGCCCATGCTGACTGTCGTGATGGGGACGCACTTGTGGATGCAGCAAGAAATGGCTACAGTGAGGTTGTACGGATGTTGCTGGAAGCACCACAGCATGCCGCCCGTGCTGACTGTCGTGATGGGGGCGCACATGTGCATGCGGCAAGGAATGGCCACAGTGAGGTTGTACGGATGTTGCTGGATGCACCACAGCATGCCGCTCATGCTGACTCTGGAGGTGGGAGAGTACTTGTGGATGCAGCATTTTTTGGCCGCAGTGAGGTTGTACGGATGTTGCCGGATGCACCACAGCATGCCCCCCATGCTGACTGCCGTGATGGGGACGCACTTGTGAATGCGGCAAGGAACGGCCACAGTGCGGTTGTACGGATGTTGCTGGATGCACCACAGCATGCCGCGCATGCTGACTGTCGTGATGGGAATGCACTTGTGGATGCGGCAAGAAATGGCTACAGTGAGGTTGTACGGATGTTGCTGGATGCTCCACAACATGCCGCTTATGCTGACTGTCGTGATGGGGATGCACTTGTGGATGCAGCACGCAATGGCCACAGTGAGGTTGTACGAATGTTGCTGGATGCTCCACAACATGCCGCCCATGCTGACTGTCGTGATGGGTACGCACTTGTGCATGCGGCAAGGAATGGCCACAGTGAGGTTGTGCGTATGTTGCTGGATGCAGCACAGCATGAAGCCCATGCAGACTCTGGAGGTGGGAGAGCACTTGTGGATGCGGCAAGGAAAGGCCACAGTGAGATTGTACAGATGTTGCTGGTTGCATCACGGCATGCCGCCCATGCTGACTGTCTTGATGGGGCAGCTCTTGCGAATGCGGCACGCAATGGCCACAGTGAGGTTGTACGAATGTTGCTGGATGCTCCACAGCATGCCGCCCATGCTGACTGACGTGATGGGGAAGCTCTGGTGGATGCGGCAACCATTGACCACAGTGAGGTTGTATGGATGTTGCTGGATGCTATACATCATCCATGTTGGGTTCATAGGCAAGCAGCTGTGAAGCATGTGAGAAATTGAGTGAACCCATGGGAAGAACGTCACTAGATCACTAAGCAGGCCAGGCCTGAGTCGCTACTTTGTGCAAGGGGTCCCACCTCCTGAAGTAAAAAGCGTTTGAAAAACAAAAAGGTATGTCCATGTTAGGGACAGGGCTTTTCTTTTCGGCTTTTTGTAGCGGCTTCTAGGCAGCTCCCTGAGCCAGTCAGATGTTTCAGCAGTCCTGGACAGCTGATTGTGATAGCTCCAAGGTGCACTGGGTTGTGTTAGCTTTAGCTGAACAGCCAGTCAGGGAGCCTGACTAGAAGCAACTGCTTGCAGCCGAAAAGAAAAACACTGCTTAAAAAATAGGCAGGCAATTGTGCATGTGAGAACCTGAGTGAGCCGGTGAGGACAATGTTACTACTAGATCTGTGAGCGCCGCGCAAATCCAGTGGGTCGGTTGCGTTTTAGAAGAGAGGGAAGCAAGATTTGGGCGGAACAGTTGAGTCTCAGATACTGAAGCAGATAGATTCAGGTTCCAGGGTTCTTTTCTTGAGCAAAACACTACTCCATGGTTTTTCTTCCAAGCATTACACTACGCTGACCAGGAACATATGTCTTATTAACTGTACACGATAGCTCGCTATATAGTGAGTGAACCCGTGAGGGCCATGTTACTACTAAGCGCGTACGGCAGCGCGGTGCCGCGCTGCCTTTTTGAGCCCCTCTGCGCGTTTCGCGCAGTTTTTTCAACCCCCTGTGGGCGCAGCGCGCAGTTTTTGCGCTTTTTGCACTAAAAAGCGCTGACCAATTTGACGTTTGTGCGCTTTAAGCGCTGACCAATTTGGCAAGAAGAAGTACCCTGGCGAGGACAATGTTACTATATCACTAAGCAGTGCTTTTATCCCTACCGGTGTGCATTAGTGTTTGTGGTCGCTGTCAACCGCCATGGTATGGTAGCTTTGTCCAAGTAAAGTAGCAGCCCGTTCTCTACCGCCGTAAGTCGGGGTTCCTTCAATACCACGCCCCACCAGGCGTTATCGTTACGTTACGTTCTGCACTGAGGAGAGTGGTGTAGTAGTGTTTATTATCTTGCCATTTTTCAATAGCTATGGAGATGGTGAGCAGCATGTATGAGGGCTGATAGAACATGCAATCACTCTTGGTGTTCTACCTCCCTCCGTCCACAAGGCCGCCTACTTGATTGCTTGTAGGAGTGGCCACCATAGGTTTTCTTTTCGGCTCTTACCAGCAGCTTCTAGGCAGCTACCCTGATGGTTGTACCACCTGCCGTTCCCAAGGTCGCTTACTTCATTACTTGTAGGAGTAGCCCGTTTAAGTGATACGATTGGTCTAGTGGTACACCAAATCGCTTAAACGAAGCGGGGTCGGGGGTCCTACGGTCACCCTGGGCGTTGCAGGTCGCTGTCAACCGCGATGGTAGATTGTCCAGTTGTGGTAGACCCTTCTCTACCCGCTTACGACGGGTTCCCTTAATACCACGCGCCACCAGGTGCTATCATTACTTGTAGGAGTGGCCACCATATATTTTATTTTCGGCTATTACCAGATGCTACCCCAGGGAGCCCCCCCCCCCCCCCCCCCCCCCCCCCCCCCCCATAGCCTTCGTCCTGCGACACAATCAACCCACTGAAGCTGCGTCTGCGCCGCAACGGACCCTCCACACGTGCGTCTCAGGACGGAACGGGCCCTTCAACGTTGCGTCTGCGATGCAAAACGCAGTGGCCTGAACAACCATGTGTTGGCGAGGCCGGAAGGCTGAGGGTGGCGGTGGTGGTGGCGGTGGTGTAGAGACTTGAAGGCTGAAGCCATGCACCACTGCAATAAAGGAAAATCCTCAATCTCCTTCTAATGAGACGTAATGACCAGAATAACCATGTGTTGGCCAGGCCGGACGGCTGAGGGTGGCGGTGGTTGTGGTGGCTGTGGTAGAGACTTGAAGGCTGAAGCCATGCACCACTGCAATAAAGGAAAATCCTCAATCTCCTTCTAATGAGACGTAATGACCAGAATAACCATGTGTTGGCCAGGCCGGACGGCTGAGGGTGGCGGTGGTTGTGGTGGCTGTGGCAGAGACTTGAAGGCTGAAGCCATGCACCACTGCAGCTTAGGAAAAAATCTCAATCTCTTTCTCATGAGACGTAATGACCAGAAAAAACATGTGTTGGCCAGGCCGGACGGCTGAGGGTGGCGGTGGTTGTGGTGGCTGTGGCAGAGACTTGAAGGCTGAAGCCATGCACCACTGCAGCTTAGGAAAAATCTCAATCTCCTTCTAATGAGACGTAATGACCAGAAAAACCATGTGTCGGCCAGGCCGGACGGCTGAGGGTGGCGGTGCTTGTGGTGGCTGTGGCAGATACGTGAAGGCAGAAGCCATGCACCACTGCAGCTTAGGAAAAATCTCAATCTCTTTCTAATGAGACGTAATGACCAGAAAAACCATGTGTTGACCAGGCCGGAAGGCTGAGGGTGGGGTGGTTCTCGTGGTTGTGGGCTTGTGGCAGATACTTGAAGGCTGAAGCCATGCACCACTGCAACTTAGAAGAACTCCACCTGAATCTCCTTGTAATGAGAGGTAGTGACCAGAATCTGATTTCCTCAACTGTTATTAGAGGGAGATATAGCTCTTCAATCTTCATTACTGGATATGCAATACAAACCTGGAAGGCTGGAGCCATGCACCAGTCCAAGTCCAAGAATCTAAGTCAAAGTCAAAGTCCAGGTCCAAGTCAAAGTCCAAGTCCAAGTCCAAGTCCATGATTTCACGGCCACTGGCACCACTAAGCTACCAGATATGAGTACATAGATAGTACACCTTATCATTGCGTTGTCATCCCCAAGCCATTGTTGACCATGACAAGACATCCCCACAACATCCAGGTGGGGTCTTCCAACAACCGTAATCCTCATCCTTAGAGGCGTGGGGTTGTGGGGGCCAGCCCGTTTGCTTGCACTGGGGCCAACCACCAATGGACGAGTCTTTAAACTGTATAATCAGTTTGGTTCGCTCCCTGGTTTCCGTGGGTTTCGCTCGTGGTGGGTGGGGGCTTGGAATTGGAAAACGGTGAGTAGCCCAGATTTGGCTGGAAAACCCATGTAACAATCCAATCAAATCCCAAGCTCGGGGTCACAAGGAAGGAAAAATGCTGTGTACCAGGAAGAAAGTATCAGAACCTGATTTCCCAATATGAGATTAAAATGATTCCTCTACATGACCTCATGTGCAACCTAGAAGTTGAAGGTCGAGCGAACCTTCCTCTGTTCATCCATGAATGTATAAAGAGATTGGATCAAGTTTTTTTTATAGGTATGATTAGTTCCTTTGCACTGTTTTTATCGTTTAGAAGAACAGGAGAAACAAATTGGAAAAGGTGTTTTGTTCGCGTTTACATTTTCCTGGAAATTGTTTTTATTGCCGAGGACAGCGAGTAGCCAAATTGCTGGCTGATTCTCTGTCACCAAGTTCAAGTTCTGGCCCTTGCACCGCTCATCCCTTGTCTGCGACCTCTTCCCACTGCCTCCAGAAGTCTGTCGCTGCGCATTGTGCGAAAGCGAGAGTACGCCAGAGTTGATTGAATTAACCAAGTAATGTGCCCGGATATTTCATTGCATTCCTTCAGATCATCATGGCCATTTACCTCCCCTGCACGCTAGGGGTGTCCAAAAGTAATCAGTCACGCGTCCATAAGTAACTAAGTAACTATTATATGGCTTTGGGCCATAGAGAACTATCATAGGGAAATCTGATTAATTAATCAAGATGTTGGGGGGGTGGGAGATTGCAATAGGTGTATTATTACTTTTGGACACCCCTAACGCTCTTGCGCTTGCATAGCTCATCCCATCTATGCAAGTTCTTTTTGTTGTATTTATGTCGACAATCGTGAAATATGTCGCTGGGATGTGGCTGTAGCGACCATACGAAAATATCAACTGAATGCAAGGCGGAGTTATCCCGACTGGGCAACTGCGTGAGAAGATCAAGCTGCAGGTTTGCAGCTTTTCAACTGCGCAATTTCGGTGTTCTCAGCGGGATCGGAATCTGAGCGGTCCCAAGTTCTTGGTAGGTTCAATTCAGGTTGAAGCTTGCACTTTATCTGTCCCCCTCTTTCTGAACGATCGGAGCCCATAGCTCGAGCGAGGGGTATGCGGTAGGGAGAAGGGGAGTAAGTGTGTGTGTTTGTGTTTGTGGGTGCAGGGGGAGAGGGGGGGAGAAAGACAGTGTGTGTCAAGGTGGTTGGGATGGGGGGCAAGAAGATTTAGGGAAAAGCAAGGGATCAATTAGGTCCTGGGTGTGTGTGTAGGTGGGGGCATACAACCCAGAACAGGACCGTTGGCCACACGGGCTACCCTATTAGTATAAAAAAGTAATGATAACGCCTGGTGGGGCGTGGTAGTAAGGGAGCTCCGCCTTACGGCGGTAGGGAACGGGCTGCTACTTTACCTGGACAAAGCTGCCATGGCGGTTGACAGCGACTGCGAACACTAAAGCGCACCCGTAGGGATTCGAACCCGGCACCTTCTTCGTTCAAGGAGCTCTCTTACTAGTATATTGAAATTGAAATTGAAATTGTTACATCCGTTTAATACAGTTACTCACAGGACGTGATGTTAAGGATACCACAGCGTAATCCGGAGCTAGCTATAGTCACCGTAGGACCACCACATTGAGAAGAATCACCGCCGATGCAAGCACCGTTGGCCACATTATGCCAGTACAACGTACTACGGGGGTTTTTCACCCCGGTTTGGGAGCAGTATATAGTATATAAATATATAGTATATAGCAGGTATATAGTATATAGTATATGTATATATATATATAGTATATAAATACGCTCACTTAGGAAGTGGCACAGCAAGGATGGAAGCACTCCAGCACATAGGCCTTTAACAGAGGCTAGAGTTGTGATCTCTCTAGTGATGATGGAGGGGGTACTGAAGAGAGAGTCATTTAAGCTCTGTACATGGTCTCTTTAGCCTATTTGGCTACCTCTGGACTGTACACAAATACATACATGCTCACTTATGAAGTGGAGCAGCAATGATGGAAGTGCAGCAGGGTACTTCAAAGCGCGCACGGCAGCGCAATTTAGCACACACTTTTTGAGCCCCACTGCGCGTTTCGCGCAGTTTCTTCAACCGCCTGTGGGAGAAGCGCGCAGTTTTTGCGCTTTTTGCACTAAAAAGCGCTGACCAATTTGACGTTTGTGCGCTTTAAGCGCTGACCAATTTGGCAAGAAGTAGTACCCTGGATGAAAGTGCAGATGCATTTAACAGAGGCCAGCGTCATGATGTTTTTTCAAGTTGTGAAAGGACTGTCACCCCAGGAGGTGGGTCTCACGACACAAACCAGCGACCTGGAAGATTCAGTTCGAATGGCGTTGCCCCTCCTACAATATGCTAAGTAGGCGCACTTTATGATTGATCCCATACCCCTATACCGTATACAGTATATAAATACGCTCACTTAGGGAGTGGCATAGCAGAGATGGAAGCACATATGCAAGTGCTGTGATCTCTCTAGTGATGGTGGGGGCTGTACTAAAACGAGGGTTGCTTGCACTCTGCACAGGCTTCAGCAACCGGGCCATCGGACGGCTAGCCTCAGCACCTTCCCCCAGACTGTAAACATACACATACATGGTCACTTGGGAAGTGGCGCAGTATAGATGGAAGCACACAGGCAAGCGTTGTGATCTCTCTAGTGATGGGGGAGGCCGTACTGAAAAAGAGGGTTGCTTGCACTCTGCACAGGCTTCAGCAACCGGGCCATGGGCCAGCTAGTGACACTTGCACTCTGCACAGGCTTCAGCAACCGGGCCATGGGCCAGCTAGTGACGCTTGCACTCTGCACAAGCTTCAGAAACCGGGCCACAGGCCAGCTAGGGGTGCTTGCACTCTGCACAAGCTTCGGCAACCGGGCCATGGGCCAGCTAGCCTCACCAGCTTCCCCCAGACTGTAAACATACACATACATGGTCACTTAAGAAGTGGCGCTGCAAAGATGGAAGCACAGATGCCAGCGTCATTGATTTACCAGAGGCCAGCGTCATAATCTGCCTAGTGATGGTGGAGGCTAGGCTGAACAGACGGGCCTTTTTCTAGTTGTGAAAGGATTTTCACCCCAGGAGGTGGGTCTCCCGACACAAACCAGGGACACCGAGCATTCAGTGTGAATGGCGTTGCCACTCCTACAAAGCAGTAGGCGCTTTTAGGGGTGGGAGATACTGACCCTCGACCAAACTAACATTCACCACCACCCCTATTGACCATGGCAGACAAGCTCCCTGCCATGGTTGTTAGAGGCCCTTCGGCCTATTTGGTTACCCTAAGACTTGGCTACAAATACATATGCATGCTCACTTGGGAAGTGGAGCAGCAAAGATGGAAGCACAGAGGCTTTTAACAGAGGCTAGTGTCGTGATCTCTCTAGTGATGGTGGAGGCTGTACTGAAAAGAGGGTCGCTTGCGCTCTGCACAGGCTTTAGCAGCCGGGCCATGGGCCGGCTAGGGACGCTTGCGCTCAGCACAGGTTTCAGCTTTGGCTGGCTAGCCTCACCAGCATCCACTTTCCCACTGCTTAATTCGTGTTCTACAGCCGGGCTAGATGCTTGCGGCTCTGATGTCGCCTCGCTGGCAGTGGAAGCACCGGACTCAGGGTCCCGGGTTGCCGATGAAGATGCTGAGTCAGCATCCTCTCCACTGGACCCGCCCTGCTGATCTGTCGAAATGGCTGAGGTGTCCTCTTCTTGACTAGGGTTTACGCTGCTAGGCTCAGACAGTTCGGGGTTAGGGCTTTGGGTTTGGTGTTTGGCTGGGGGAGTTGGGAGTGGGGGGATGGCAGCAAGAACGTGGGTGGCAGCTGCCCGGAAGGTGACCTCA
>JACBWV010000839.1:5748704-5868704 GCA_013435795.1 Chlamydomonas sp. ICE-L
CTGCATACCAGTTTGCATCAAATTGTCAGTATCCTGTCTTCTCATCTAGAGATTGTTCTTCACTGTTTACTGTTTGGCGATTCTAGGCAACCTTTTGGCATTTTGGGCATTTTGGGGTAATTTGGGGCTATCATGGACCCGATGGTCTGAAGGAGCTCCGTGGGTGCGACCTCCTCCTCCAGGTGAGTACCGTCTAACACAGCGTCCACTCCTTCCAATACCTGCGTACCAGTTTGCATCAAATTGTATGTATCCTAGATATTGTTCTTCACTGTTGTTTGTTTTGGGCAAGTTTTGGCCATTTCAGGTGATTTGGGGCTATCCTAGACGCCATGGTCACAAGCAGCTCTGCGGGTGTGACCTCCTCCTCCAAGCTTATATTGTCCAACATAGCGTCTACTCCTTTCAATACCTACAAACCAATTTGCATCAAATTGGTAGTATCCTGTCTTCATCATCTAGGCATAGTTTATCACCGTTAAGTTTTGGCAATTAGGGGGAAACGTTTTCAATTTTGGGCATGCTTTTGTGATTTGGGGCTATAATGGGCTATCTCAGTCAAGGTCTCAATCTGGGAAGGGAGAGATGAAGGGATATATAGTGTGGTGAAGGGCGATGAAGGGTGGTGAAGGGTGCTGAGATGCGGCTATCATAGATGCGATGGTTGCAAGCAGCTCCGCAGGTGTGACTTCCTCATCCTCCAAGCTAATACTGTATAAAACAGTGTCCATTCCTTCCAATACCTGCATACCACTTTGAATCAATGTCTGAGCAGCCTGTCTTTATGCTTCACAAACCGGATAATATATATCTGATGGTACTCCCCAACCCCCACCCTCACCCCTAACCCCCCCCCACCCCCCCCCCACACACATGTGTAAGGACTCACTTGGAGCCATCCTCCACAAGCCGGATATTATATATCTGATGGTACACCCCCACACAAACACACCCTCCCCCCCCCCCACCCACCCACCCACCCACCCACCCACGCACACACACACACACACACACACACATGTGTAAGGACCCACTTGTGGCCATCCACCTCAAACCGGATATTAGATATCTGATGGTACCCCCCACCCCCACCCTCACCCCTTAACCCCCCCCCCCCACACACACCACCCTCACACACACACACCCACCCCACCCCCCACACACCCACACACCCATCCCCACCCCCCCACACACACAAACACACACCTGTGTAAGGACCCACTTGGAGCCATCCTCCTCAAAATGGATATTAGATATCTGATGGTACCCCCCACCCCCCACCCCTTAACCCCCCCCCACACACACCACCCTCACACCCACTCACCCACCCCACCCCCCACACACCCATCCCCACCCACATACACACACAAACACACCTGTGTAAGGACCCACTTGGAGCCATCCTCCACAAACCGGATATTTGATATTTGCTGGTACCCCCCACCCCCCACCCCCTACATACCCACCCACCCTCACCCACCATCCACACCCACACCCACACCCACATACACACACACGCAAACACGCACACACAAATACACACAAACGCACACATATACACATACACCCAAACACACATACATGCACACCCACACCTAACCCCACCCACCCACCCACATAAACCCACCCACCCACATACACACACAACCTCACCCACCACCCACATACACCCACCCACCCACATGTGTAAGGACCCACTTTGAGCTATCCTCCGCTAACCGGATATTTGATATTTGATGGTACCCCCCCCCCCCCCCACACACACACACACCACACACACACACCACCCTCACACCCTCTCACACACACAAAGTTTGAGTACAGACCCACTTGGAGCCATCCTCCACAAAGGTATCGCAGCCCATGAAGCTCTCAATGACCTCAGGTGATTCACCAGGTCTAATTGAAATTGACATCGATGGTCGTCCAGGAAATTTGAATTGACTAGGCCACATGTAATGAGTGCATACCTGTGTAAGGACCCTCCCACCCACCCACCCACCCACCCACCCACCCCTCCCCTCCACCCACCCCCTCCACCCACCCCACCCCACCTCACCCACACCCACATACACACACCGACATACACACACACCTGTGTAAGGACCCACTTGGAGCCATCCTCCACAAAGGTATCGCAGCCCATGAAGCTCTCAATGACCTCAGGTGATTCACCAGGCCTAATTGAAATTTACATCAATGGTTGTCCAGGAAAATTTAAAATACTAGGCCACATGTAATGAGTGCATACCTGTGTAAGGAGCCCCCCCCCCCCACCCGCCCACCCACACCCACACACCTGCCTGTGTAAGGACCCATTTGGGGCCATCCTCCACAAACCGGATATTTGATATTTGATGGTACTCCCCCCCCCCCCCACCACCACCACCACCACCACCACCACCACCACCGCCACCACCCTCACACACACCCGCACCTGTGTAAGGACCCACTTGGAGCCATCCTCCACAAAGGAATCGCAGCCCATGAAACTCTCAATGACCTCGGGCGATTCACCAGGTCTAATTGAAATTTGTATCGATGGTTGTCCGTGAAAAATTAAAATTCACTAGGCCACATGAACTGAGTGCATACCTATGTAACCCCCCCCCCCCCCCCCCCCACCCACCCACCCACCCACCCACATACACACACCTGTGTAAGGACCCACTTGGAGCCATCCTCTACAAAGGAATCGCAGCCCATGAAGCTCTCTATGACCTCGGGTGAAAGCTGCGCTGGCAGCTCAATGCCTTGGGCATGCCCCCCCGATGACAGGGGGACGCTGAGGGCTGTTAGCTTTTCTTGAAGATACAGGTGACGACCTGAAGTACAAGAGATGAAGAGATGAACTGAAGTACAAGAGATAAAGATATGAACTGAAGTACAAGAGATAAAGAGACAACCTGAAGTACAAGAGATAAAGTTTTGACTTGTGGGACAAGAGATAAAGTGATGACCTTAAGTACAAGAGATAAAGTGACGACCTGAAGTACAAGAGATAAAGTGACAATCTGAAGTACAAGAGATAAAGAGACGAACTGAAGTACAAGAGATAAAGTGACGACCTGAAGTACAAGAGATAAAGAGACGACCTGAAGTACAAGAGATAAAGTGATGACCTGAAGTACAAGAGATAAAGTGACGAACTGAAGTACAAGAGATAAAGTGACGAACTGAAGTACATGAGATAAAGTGACGAAGTGAAGCACAAGAGATAAATGGATAGATTGATACAAATGACGACCTAATAGCGAATGTAACAATTCAAATTCAAATTTGACGCCCACACGATGTAACAATTCAAACTCAAATTCAAATTAAAAAACCATGGAAGAATTCAAATTCAAATTTGACCCCGGGCCAATGATGTTGAGCTTCACACGATGTAACAATTCAAACTCAAATTCAAATTAAAAAACCATGGAAGAATTCAAATTCAAATTTGACCTAGGCCTATGATGTTGAGCTTCACACGATGTAACAATTCAAACTCAAATCAAATTAAAAAATCATGGAAGAATTCAAATTCAAATTTGACCCCCAGCCTATGATGTTGAGCTATTCACACGATGTAACAATTCAAATTCAAATTCAAAAACATGTAACAATTGAAATTCAAGACTGACCCCCTACATATGATATTGAGCTTTCCACACGATGTTTCAATTCAAATTAAATTTCAATTTCAAAAAACATGTAACAATTCGAATTCAAATTTCCCCACCCAAACTATGATGTTGAGCTTCACATGATGTAACAAATCAAATTAAAAGTAAAAAAACATGTAGCAATTCGAATTCAAAATTGCTACCCTACCTATGATGTTGAGCTTCGCACAATGTAACAATAAAAATAAAAATAAAAATTGAAATTAAAATTAAAAACATATTTCACGATTCAAATCCAAATTTGCCCCCCTAACTATGATGCTGAGCTTTACACGAATGTGGCGATCAGAGTCGTCTGAAAAACATGTATGAATTCAAATTCAAATTCAGACGTGACCCCCTATTTATTATGTTGAGTTTCACACCAATATATAACTTCACATTCAAATTCAAATTCAAAAAACATGGAACAATTAAAAATCAAATTTGAACACTATCTATGATTTTGAAGTTCACGCGATGTAACAATTCAAATTCAAATTTGACCCCCTACCTATGATGCTGAGCTTCACACGATGTAACAATTCAAATTCAAATTCAAAAACCAAGTAACAATTCGAATCCAAATTTGACCCCCTACCTATGATGTTGAGTTTCACACGAATGTGGAGCTCCAGCAGGGGTAGCAGCCAGCAGGTAGCTAGGGTCCTAGAAAAGCATTGTCGAGCCAAGGACCCCAGTCTCTCGCTAGCAGGGGCAGGGGAGGTCCCTGGCGTTGGTCGTAGCTGTTGCAAGTCTGTCATCTGTTGGTGGTGGGTGGTGGTGGGTGGTGGTGGTGGTGGTGGTGGTGGTGGTGATGGTGGTGGTGGTGGTGGTGGGGTGGGGTGGGGGGGATGGTGGGGATGGGGTGGGGGGTGGGGGGGGGGGGCAGGGGAGGTCCCTGACGTTGATCGTAGCTGTTGCAAGTCTGTCATCTGTTGGTGGGTGTCTGTGGGGGGGTGTGGGGGGGGCCCTGGTGTCGGTTGTAGCTGTTGCAAGTCTGTCATATGTTGTTGGTGGTTGTTGGTGATGGTGGTGGTGGTGGTGGTGGTGGGTGGTTGGTGGTGGGTGGGTGGGTGGTGGTAGGGTGGGTGGGTGGTGGTAGGGTGGTGGGGTGTGGGGGGGCAGGGGAGGTTCCTGGCGTTGGTTGTAGCTGTTGCAAGTCTGTCATCTGTTGGTTGTGGGTGGTTGGTGGTGGGGTGTGTGTGTGTGTGTGGTGGGTGGTGTGGTGGGTGGGTGGGCAGGGGAGGTCCCTGGCGTTGGTCGTAGATGTTGCAAGTCTGCCATCTGTGGGTGGTTGGTGGTTGGTGGTGGGGTGTGTGTGTGGGTGGTGGGGTGTGGGGGGGCAGGGGAGGTCCCTGGTGTGGATTGTAGATGTTGCAAGTCTGCCATCTGTTGGGAAGGGGAGGGGAAGGAGAGGTGATGCTGGAGGGTGTGTGTATGTGCTGTGTGGACGTTTCTTTTATATTTTTTGCTGGTGTGTGTGTGAGAGTGTGAGTGTGTGTGTGTGTGGTGTGGTGTCAAGGACCTGAGTCTCCCACAAGCAGGGGCAGGGGAGATCCCTGTTGCTGGTCGTAGCTGTTGCAAGTTTGTCATGTGTGTGTGGTGTGTGGTGCGTGGTGTGGTGGTGTGGTGGGGTGGTGGGGTGCAGGGGAGGACCCTGGTGTTGGTTGTAGCAGTTGCAAGTCTGTCATCTGTGGGTGGTTGGTGGTTGGTGGTGTGTGTGGTTGGTGGGGTGGGTGGGGGCAGGGGAAGACCCTGGTGTTGGTCGTAGCTGTTACAAGTCTGCCATCTGTTGGTGGTGGGTGGTGAGTGGTGGGTGGTGGTGGGGTGTGTCCAGGTAGGGGAGGTCCCTGGCATTGGTCGTAGCTGTTGCAAGTCCGTCATCTGTCGGGGAGGGAAGGGGGTGGGGCTGTTATAGTTTTTTAAGGTGGTGATGGTGGAGGGGGAGGTGCTATGTAAAGGGTGTTTGTGTTTGTGTTTGTGTTGTTGTTGTTATTGTAATTGTTGTTGTTGTTGTTGGTGGTGGTGGTGGTTTTTGTTGTTGTTGTTGTTGTTGTTGTTGTTGTTGTTGTTGTTGTTGTTGTTGGTGGTATTGTTGGTTTTGTTGCTGTTGTTGTTGTTGTTGTTGTTGTTGTTGTTGTTGTTGTTGTTGTTGTTGTTGTTGTTGTTGTTGTTGTTGTTGTTGTTATTGTTGTTGTTGCTGATCTTGTTGCTGTTGTGGTTATTGCTGTTGCTGTTGTTGCTGTTATTGTTGTTGCTGTTGTTGTTGCTGTTGTTGCTAATGTTGTTTTTGTTGTTTTTGTTACGCCCCCCCCTGCCCTACACATCCCACCCCTACCTACTCCCTTCCTTCCCCCCCCCACTCCCCTACACACTCCCTCCCCTAACCCCCACTCCCCTAACCCCCACTCCCCTACCCGCCCACTCCCCTACCCGCCCACTCCCCTACCCCCCACTCCCCTACCCCTCACTCTCCTACCCCCTACTCCCCAACCTGCCCACTCTCCTACCCGCCCACTCCCCTACCCACCCAACTCATACAGAGCAGCAGTTTGGACACTTATTGTTGTTGCTGCTGGTGTGTTGGTGTGGATGTGGGTTGGGTGGGAGGTGACGCCCCTCCTACCCCCTTCCCGTCCCATACGCTCCCCCCCCTCCCCCCCCCTACATACTCCCCCCCCCCCCCCCCACCTCCACCACCCCCTCCCTTACCCGCCCACCTCATACAGAGCAGCACGCAGTTTGGGCAGCAACCTTGCAAGCTCCTCTTGAGGGGCCGACGTGAATTGAATGACCCCAAAGTGGTTCTCCATGCTACTCTCTCCCTCCCCTCCCCTCCCCTCTCACCCACCTCATACAGAGCAGCACGCAGTTTGGGAAGCAACCTTGCAAGCTCCTCTTGAGGGGCTGACATTGACTGGATGAACCCAAAGTGGTTCTCCATGCTACTCCCCCCCCCCCCCCCTACCCTCCCCTACCCACCCACCTCGTACAGAGCAGCACGCAGTTTGGGAAGTAACCTTGCAAGCTCCTCTTGGGGGGCCGACATTGACTGGATGAACCCAAAGTGGTTTTCCATGCTACTCTCAAGATCCAAGCGCTCTTCCTCTGCATCCACATCCACTTTTTTGATTTCGCTGTTCAGGCTGAGGCCAGTGGAGCGGCTGATAAAGCTGCAGGGGGAGGGTGGGGGGAAGACATGGTTGGGTTGGGATGAGTTGGGTTGGGTTGGTTTGGTTTGGTTTGGTTTGGTTTGGTTTGGTTTGGTTTGGTTTGGGTAGGGTAGGGTTGGGTTGGGTTGGGTTGGGTTGGGTTGGGTTGGGTTGGGTTGGGTTGGGTTGGGTTGGGTTGGGTTGGGTTGGGTTGGGTTGGGAACAGGGTAATTCAAAGCGCGCGCTTTTGCGCTTTTGAGCGCTGACTTTTTGACCCCCTCTGCGCTTTAAGCGCAGTTTTTTGCAACTCCCTGTGGGCGCAGCAAGCAATTCTTGCGCTTTTTGCATTATAAAGCGCAGTTTTTTGTTTTCAAGTGAGCTAAAGCGCTGGCCAATTTGGCAATTTGAAGTACCCTGGTTGGGAACCAAAATGGTTGGGTTGGAGAACGAAATGGTTGGGTGGGGTGAGAGCAGAAAGGATGCATGGCCGGGACTTTGGACATGCCCGAAGTGGTTTCCATGCTACTCTAAAAGTCCAAGCACTCTTCATCTGCATCCACATCCACTTTCTTGGCTTCACTGTTCAGGCTGAGGCCAGTGGAGCGGCTGATAAGGCTACAGGAGGGATGTGTGTGTGTGTGTGTGTGCATGTGTGTATATGTGTGTGTGCATGTGTGTGTGTATGTGTGTATGTGTGTGTGTGTGTGTGGGTGTGGGTGGGGGGGGGGGGGGGGGGGGATGTTTGTGTGGGGTGAGAGCAGAAAGGATGCATTGTTGGGAGGTTGAGCGTTGCCATAGTGATTTTCCATGCTAAACTGAAGGTCCAAGCGCTCTTCATCTGTACTGCCCTAGCTGTCTTCATCCACTGGCGTGGCTTCACTGCTAAGGCTGAAGCTGCGGCCAGTGCAGGGGCTGATAAAGCTGTGTGTCAGAGGGAAGAGAGGGTTGGGTGGGGTAAGGGCAGGAAGGATGCATGGTTGAGAGGTGGAGCGTTGCCAGACTGGTTTTCCATTATAAACCAAAGGTCCAAGCGCTCTTCATCTGCACTGCTCTTGTTGTCTCAATCCATTGGCGTGGCTTCACTGCTGAGGCTCAGGCCAGTGGAGCGGCTGATAAGGATGCATGGGGGGGAGGGGTGGTGGTGGTGGTGGTGGGATGATTGAGTGGTATTCATATGTGTTTGTGGAAGCGTTCAGGGCTTGGGTGGCAGCTGCATTGCCAAGGGGAGTGGAGGGGGGGAGTGAGGAGTGGGGAGTGGGGAAGGAGGAGAGTGGAGTTGGAGTTGGTTGCGGAGTGGGAGTGGGTTGGGGTTGGGTGAAGGAGGCTTAGGCCAGTGGAGTGGCTAGTAAGGCATGGGGGACGGACACAATTTGTGTGTGTGTGTGTGTGGGGGGGTGGGGGGGTGGGGGGGGGGTGGGGGGGGTGGGGGGGGGGTGGGGGGGGTGGGGGGGTGGGGGGGGGGGGGGGGGGGGGCAATGCTCACTGTCCCAACCATGGTCCTTCCTGGCCTCACCCAATCCCACCCCATCCAAACCAAACCAAACCAACAAGTCATATGCTGATATGCAGCGTCGCAAGCGACGCGGAAAATTGGCGGAGAGTGTTGGCAACTGAACAAAAGGTGGCAACGGAATGGAGCCGGAGCCACTTAGTTATGAGACAGTTGGCTGACGTGTCAGGCTTTGTTTTTTTGTCTTGGTCAGTCGCACAAACGGACAATGGGGTGTATCAGGGGGCTCTCGCCCCCCAGAGGGGGGGGCTCGGCCAAAATCCTCCCCTCCCCCACCCCACCATCCCCCCACCCCCTGAGCCCGACAGCTCTCAACCCCCTCCCTACTCCTCACTTCCCACTCCCACCCAATCCAAACACACATACAAACCTCCCTACTCCTTGCAATGTCACTCTTTTGTGTCACTCATCTGTCCCTTTCTCTCCTCTCTTCTACTCTTGATTTCTCTCCTTGGAAATTTCAACTTAGATCCCTATTACTCACTGCCAGGAAAGAAGCTTTTATTATTACCCCCCACACCCCCACACCTAACATCTTGAACGCCGCCCCACTCACCAAAACAAATACTAATTGTTCAAGCCCCTCCCCCCACCCCTCCCCCCCCCCCCACCCCACCCCACACACCAACAACAACAACATCAACAAGATTAACACCAACACTAACACCAACACCAACACCAACACCACCAAAGAGTCCTAGGCACATCGCAAGCAACGCCGTTAATTAGCAGATAGTGTTGGTACATAGACATCACTCACCAAGCTAGTGTGCCCAGCCCTTAGTGACCCACCTCCCCTCCTCCCAACCCCACCCACCACCACCACCACAAGCGACGCAGGGGCGATAAGCGAATAGTGTAGGTGGCACCCACACAACACACAGCACACAACATACAACACGCACACAACACACGCCAGCAATTTGCAGATAATGCTGTCCATCATTGTGACAGGTGGCACCAGAATGGAGTGCAGCAGACCGAAGCAAGGGTTTACAGGTCAGGTCCAGTTCTACCATGATTCTTTCTACCGCGTCTATGCCCAACTCCACATACCCGCCTCCACCATCACCACCACTATCTCTCAGAGAGCTACCAAAAAGACAGGTGGCACCGGAATGGAGTGCAGCGGACCGAAGCAAGGGTTTACAGGTCAGGTCCAGTTATAACATGATTCATTCTACCGTGTCTATGACCAACTCAACATACCCGCCTCTTGCACCACCACCACCACCACCACTATCTCTCAGAAAGCGATCGGAGAGACAGGTGGCACCGGAATCGAGTGCTGCAGACCGAAGCAAGGGTTTACAGGTCAGTTCCAAGGGCCACTAAGGGACAGGGTTACTTGCCAACAAACACACAACACAACAAACAAATACACGGACAACGGGGTGACTCTGGGGGCTCCCGCCCCCCAGAAGAGGGTGCTCCACCAAAAAACACCAACAACACCAACAACACTACTGCTACCACAGCTACCACCACCAACAGCAACCAAGAATAACTGCCACCACCGCCACCACCACCGCCACCAATAACACCACTACCACCAGCACCACCAATAACACCACCACCACCACTACTGCTACCACCGCTACCACTACCAACAGCAACAAAACACTCACCACCACCACCATCACCACCAATAACACCACCACCAATACCAACACCAACGCACTCAAAACCCTATTTCAGCAACCTAACCTCTCCTAATCCGATGTCTCACCTCTCTATAGATTTACGCCCATACAGGTACAGGGCCGTGGCTCCTGCCGCACCAATGGCTGCAGTGACTAGGTATTTCCTGCACACCCATGCACACAGTAAATCATGGTTAGGGGTGGCGGGTGGCAGTGAGTGTTGATTGGGGTGGCGGTTGGTGGGTGTTGGTGGGTGTTGGTGAGTGTTGGTGAGTTTTGGTGATTGTTGGCTGGGGTGGCGGGTGGTGGGTGTTGGTGGGTGTTGGTGAGTGTTGGCTGGGGTGGCGGGTGGTGGGTGTTGGTGGGAGTTGGTGAGTGTTGGTTGGGGTGGCGGGTGGTGGGTGTTGGTGGGTGTTGGTGAGTGTTGGTGAGTGTTGGTGATTGTTGGCTGGGGTGGCGGGTGGTGGGTGTTGGTGGGTGTTGGTGAGTGTTGGCTGGGGTGGCGGGTGGTGGGTGTTAGTGGGTGTTGGTGAGTGTTGGTGAGTGTTGGTGATTGTTGTCTGGGGTGGCGGGTGGTGGGTGTTGGTGGGTGTTGGTGAGTGTTGGCTGGGGTGGCGGGGTGGTGGGTGTTAGTGGGTGTTGGTGAGTGTTGGTGGGTGTTGGTGAGTGTTGGTGGGTGTTGGTAAGTGTTGGCTGGGGTGGCGGGTGGTGGGTGTTGGTGGGTGTTGGTGAGTGTTGGCTGGGGTGGCGGGTGGTGGGTGTTGGTGGGTGTTGGTGAGTGTTGGCTGGGGTGGCGGGTGGTGGGTGTTGGTGGGTGTTGGTGAGTGTTGGTGTGTGTTGGCTTCTGCTGCTCCAATTGCTGCAGTGACTAGGTATCTCCTGCATGCCCATGCAGGCAGCAAATCATGGTGGTGGGTGGTGGGTTGCGGTGGTAATGGTGGGAGTGTGTGTGTGGGGGGCAAATGTCAAACAAGTCGTATGAAGCGTCGCAAGCGACGCGGGAAATTGGCGGAGTGTGTTGGCAACGGAACGAAAGGTGGCAACGATGGAGCTTGCCCAAGCCAATGAGTTTAGAGACAGTTGGCTGACGTGTCAGGCTTCAATGTTTCGGTCGGACAAACAGACAAATGGGTAACCCTGAGGGCTCCTGCCCCCCAGAAGGGGGGGCTCTGCCAAAACAATGTCAGGTGGCTGTCCGAACGCATGGCAGCACTGACTTTCCATCTACTGCACCCATATAGAAAATCCAGCTGCAGCTACGTAGTGTGTTGGTAGTGGTGGGGGCATGTGGGTGGGTCAGGTGGCTGTCCTAACCCATGGTAGCACTGACTCGGCATCACCTGCACCCATACATAAAATCCAGCTGCAGCTACGTAGTGTGGTGGTATTGGTGGGGGCATGTGGGTGGGTCAGGTGGCTGTCCTAACGCATGGTAGCACTGACTCGGCATCACCTGCACCCATACATAAAATCCAGCTGCAGCTACGTAGTGTGGTGGTATTGGTGGGGGCATGTGGGTGGGTCAGGTGGCTGTCCTAACGCATGGTAGCACTGACTCGGCATCACCTGCACCCATACATAAAATCCAGCTGCAGCTACGTAGTGTGGTGGTATTGGTGGGGGCATGTGGGTGGGTCAGGTGGCTGACCTAACAGAACCCAAGTCAGCTCTAGCTAGTTGTCTCCTGCATCCACTAAAAAACAGAGCACCACCCATGAAGGTTAGAGTGTGGTGGTGGGTTGTGGTGGGTGGTTTGAGGTGGGGGTATCCAAGTAGTGGTGGGGTGTGGTGGTGGGTATGTGGTGGTGGTATGAGGTGGTATGTGGTGGTATGAGGTGGTGTGTGGTGGTGGGTTGTGGTGGGTGTTATGAGGTGGTGGTATCAGTGTGGTGGTGGGGTGTGGTCGTGGGTATGGGGTGGTGGTATCCAAGGGGCATTCGGGTGGTTCAGCTGGCTGTCCGAACACATGGTAGCGATGTATAGGTTTATCCTGCACCCATATATAAAATCCAGCAGCAGCTACATAGTGTGGTGGTATTGGTGGGGGCATGTGGGTGGGTCAGGTGGCTGACCTAACAGCACCCATGTCAGCACTAGCTAGCACCACCCATGAATATTATAGAGTGGTGGTGGGTGTTTGTGATGGTATCTGTTGGGGCATGCGGGTGGGCCAGGTGGTTATCTTTATAGCACCCATGGCAGCACTGACTAAGTATCTCCCACACCCAATACAATAACAGCACCACCCATGCAGGTTGGAGTATCGGACTGGATGGCCTTAACCGAAGTCGCCATGGCCTGCCGTTCGAGCTCATTGCGCAAACGAACAGGGGCAGTAGAATCGCATACATATTTATGTCCGAACAAAAGCGTGCAGGTTGGCGATGTCCTGGGTCCGAATACTCATGTTCGTATACTCCCTGGTTTCTGGTACTGTAACCAGCACGGGGGGTCGAGCTGTACCAAGCAGACAGGTAGACGCCTCAAAGCGTATATAACCATGGGATAATTATTCCTCAATCGCATGGGGTTGTTATGACGTGTAACCTATGCTGCCTGAGTGCAACTAACTCTTGCATGTCGCGAGTTACCTTTTTCGGAGGAAGGAAAACATCGGATCTGGGAGGGTGCGGGAGATGCAGGACAGCTACCTGACTGGGGGAGTGCCCATCGCGCAGGGTTTCGTGAACAGGGAGAGCAACTGGAAAACGGGGTATCGTGAACGCGCGGGCAAAGGAAATTTGATATTTGCCCAGGCTTGTCGGGGGGCAGGTCTTGTAAAATCGCGTGGCAATATTCGTAACGTCGGAAATGCGGGTCCACTTCTGAATTCAGCCTAGCTGACTCACTCTTGGCGCCCCTCACACTTGGCTTCAGCGGCGATTTCCTGTCGGAAAGTACCTACATATTTCATTCTTCCCTATTCCTGCCTGTCGTTTTATGCCTCTCTCCCTCTCCTCTTCTCGCATACCGATTCCACCTCGATAGCTTCCACCCACCTCCGCCAGATCAGCGTGAGCTTACACCACCTGATCTGAACCCTACCGGAACCTAGTCCTTCCGAGGAGCTCTTTCTTCCAATTTCCATCCATCCCTCTCAGTAGTAATATATTTGGACATTAGGCAGCAGCCTGTTACCCTCCATGCCTAAGCCCAGCTCAAGTTCAGTAGATGGAAAGGACTCCCCTTCTGCCTCTGGTCTCCCCTTCAGCCCCATTAAGACCATATCCCCCGCCAAGGTAAAGCCTGTGTGTGTATTTTGTATTTATGTGTTATTGCTGTTATTTTTGTGTGTATGTGTTGTTGCTGGTGTGAGTGTATGTGTTAATGCTGGCATGTGTGTGAGTGTATGTATGTATTAATGCTGGTGTGTGTGTATGTCTGGGCCACCAACATCAGGTCTCCCCTTCAGCCCTACCAAGATCGCTTCTCCAGCAAAGGTAGAGATTGTGTGTGTGTGTGTGTGGGGGGGGGGGGGGGGGGGGGGGGGGGGGGGGGGATTGTATGTGTGTGCTATTGCTGATGTGTGTGTATGTTTGGGCAATCAACCTCAGGTCTGCCCATCAGCCCTATCAAGATTAAATCCCCGCTAAGGTAGAGCCCGTGCGTGTGTGTGTGTGAGTGTATGCATGATTGTGTGGGTGATCGTATGTGTGTGTGCGTGTGTATGTATGTGCTATGGTGGTGGGTGCGTATGTGTGTTATTGCTGGTGTGTGTGTGTGTTTCCCCCTTCTACGCCCATTGTTCACGCCAGTCTTGTTAAGATCATCCCACCGGCCAATGTGACGCTCGTGTGTGTGTATGTGTGTGTGAATGTGTCTGTGTGTCTGTGTGGGAATGTTTATGTTGGTGGTGACACATGTGTGTCTGTGTGTGTCTGTATGAGTGTGTGGTGTGTGTGTGTGTGGGGGGGGGGGGGGGGGGGGGGGGGGGGGGGGGGTATGTTGGTGGTGACATGTGTGTGTGTGTATGTGTGTGATAGTGATCTGGGCTGCGCTGGGTGGGGTAGCAGGGGATTGGAGGAAGGGGGGGGGGGGGGGGGGGGGGGGGGGGGGCATGCCTCCCCCAAGCAACAAACAGCCTCACTCACCCTCCTGCTTCCCTCCACTGAATCAGGCCAGCCAAGCCGCGGTACAAGCAGAGCTTCAGGAACTATCTCATATTCCACTGCCAGAGGATGAGCCTAGCACCGGTGGACAGACAGGGCCAGCATCTCAGGCAATTGAGGCAAATGAGGAGGTACAGTATTCAGACACTTGTTCGCAAGATGCCTCTCTATGATTGTATTGCACTATCCTCCTCAACATAGCTGGAACTGGAAGTACTGCCAAGGCCACGATTTAGTGATGAGGGGTATTCGAGCACTTTGTTCCCAAGATGCCTCTCTATGATTGTATTGCACTATCCTCCTCAACACAGCTGGAACTGGCAGGACTGGCAAGGCCACAATCCAATGAAGAGGTATGAAAACACTTTTTGCAAGATGCCTCAACTGGCTGGACTACCAAGGCCACAATTCAATGATGAGGTACAGTATTCAGACACTCGCAAGATGCCTCTCTATTTTTATATTGCACCGTCCTCCTCAACACAGCTGGAACTGGCAGTACTGCCAAGGCCACAATTGAATGAAGAGGTTTGCAAAACCTTGTTTGCAAGATGCCTCAATTGGCAGTACAGCCAAGGACACAATCCAATGATGCTGTATGTATACAGTTGTTTGTTTAGCCTGGAAGATGCCTCTCTATTCGTCTATTGCACTATCCTCCCCAACACAACTGGAACCAGCAGGACTGGCAAGGCCACAACTAAATGAAGAGGTATGAAAACACTTGTTTGCAAGCTGCCTCAACTGGCTGTACAGCCAAAGCCAGAATTCAATGATGAGACACGGTATTCAGACACTTATTCAAAATATGCCTCTCTATGTGTCTATTGCACTATCCTCGCCAACACAGCTGGAACTTGCAGTACCGCCAAGGCCACAACTCAATGATGATGTATGTATACACTTGTTTAGCTTGCAAGATGTCTCTGTATAAGTCTATTGCACTATCCTCGCCAACACAGCTGGAACTTGCAGTACCGCCAAGGCCACAACTCAATGATGATGTATGTATACACTTGTTTAGCTTGCAAGATGTCTCTGTATAAGTCTATTGCACTATCCTCGCCAACACAGCTGGAACTTGCAGTACCGCCAAGGCCACAACTCAATGATGATGTATGTATACACTTGTTTAGCTTGCAAGATGTCTCTGTATAAGTCTATTGCACTATCCTCGCCAACACAGCTGGAACTTGCAGTACCGCCAAGGCCACAACTCAATGATGATGTATGTATACACTTGTTTAGCTTGCAAGATGTCTCTGTATAAGTCTATTGCACTATCCTCGCCAACACAGCTGGAACTTGCCAGTACCCGCCAAGGTCCACAACTCAATGATGATGTACGTATACACTTGTTTAGCCTTGCAAGATGTCTCTGTCTAAGTCTATTGCACTATCCTCGCCAACACAGCTGGAACTTGCAGTACCGCCAAGGCCACAACTCAATGATGATGTATGTATACACTTGTTTAGCTTGCAAGATGTCTCTGTATAAGTCTATTGCACTATCCTCGCCAACACAGCTGGAACTTGCAGTACCGCCAAGGCCACAACTCAATGATGATGTAGTATTACACTGTTTGCTTGCAAGATGTCTCTGCTCAACAGTCTATTGCACTACTAGCCAACACAGAGGGAACTGCCATACGCCAAGGCCAACAACTCAATGATGATATGTCTACAATTGTTTAGCTTGCACGATGTCTCTGTAAAGTCTATTGCATTCCTCCCAACAAGGGGAACTTGCAGTACCGCCAAGGCCACCAAACTCAAGAGATGTTGTATAAACTTGTTTAGATTGAAAGCTGTCTCGTTATAAGGCTATTGCACTATCATTCGACACACAGAGGGAAACTGGCAGTCCCCGCAAGGACACAACTTCAATTGATGATGTATGTATACACTTGTTTAAGCTTGCAACGGATGTCTCTGTATAAGTCTATTGCACTATCCCTCCCCAACACCGCTGGAACTTGCAGTTACCGCCAAGTGCCACAAAACTCAATGATGATGTATGTATACCTTGTTTAGCTTGCACAGATGTCTCTGTATAAGTCTATTGCACTATCCTCGCCAACACAGCTGGAACTTGCAGTAACCGCCAAGGCCACAACTCAATGATGATGTATGTATACACTTGTTTAGCTTGCAAGATGTCTCTGTATAAGTCTATTGCACTATCCTCGCCAACACAGCTGGAACTTGCAGTACCCGCCAAGCCACAACTCAATGATGATGTATGTATAACTTGTTTAGCTTGCAAGATGTCTCTGTATAAGTCTATTGCACTATCCTCGCCAACACAGCTGGAACTTGCAGTACGCCAAGGCCAAACTCAATGATGATGTATGTATACACTTGTTTAGCTTGCAAGATGTCTCTGTATAAGTCTATGCACTATCTCGCCACACAGCTGGAACTTGCAGTACGCCAGGCACAAACTTAATGATGATGTATGTATACACTTGTTTAGCTTGCAAGATGTCTCTGTATAAGTCTATTGCACTATCCTCCTCGACATAGCTGGAAGCGGCAGCACTGCCAAGGCCACAATCCAATGAAGAAGTATGTAGACACTTGCTGTTTGCACGATGCCTCTCTATTCGTCTATTGCACTGTCCTCCTCGACATAGCTGGAAGCGGCAGTACCGCCAAGACCACACCTAAATAATGGGTTTGGACACACTTGATTAGTTTGCAATATGCCCTCTGCCAGGGAGCAACTCATCTTCCCTCCCTTCCTCTCCCACCCATTCACCCAATCACCCACTCACCCACCAACCCCCACCCACCCACCCACATACCCCAACAGGACCATGGCCCAGGCTCGCGGGGCACTTATTGTTCAGCCTTGATCTTCATCGTCGTGTTTTTCATGGGCATCTGCATGATAACTGGCGGTGCCACTTATCTCGCAGTCTGCAAGGAATCGCCCCTCCTCCCTGTACCTGCTTTTGTGGCCAGCAGGTGGCCATTAAAGGGGGCCTCCACCCAACTGTGCAAGAACGTCAATGCAGGCTTGGCGTCAGGGTGGGAGCAAATGGGAGTCTGGCAGGAAGCTGCCACGCCGTATGTGGAAGCTGGCGGGCTGGTGGTAGCGGGTCGTTTGGAGAAGGGGCAAGAGGGTGCTCGGAGGTTGGTGGAGAAGTGTGGCCCTGTGTGCCAAATACCTCTAAAGACAGCTGCTGATTTGTTCACCTCCTTTCAGGTGCGGAGGGTTGTGGGTGTTGTGGATGGAAGAAGGGAGGGACGGAGGGAGTGCCGTGTGTGTGATGAGGGGGAGGGGGAAAGGGGGGGCGGCTGAGGGAGGGGGGAAGGAAGGGCGGAAAGGAAGGGAGTGAGGGAGCGAGAGTGAGGGACGGGAGGAAGGGGGGAAGGGAGGGAGATAGGGAGAGAGGAAGGGAGGGAGGGGGAGAGGAGGGGGATATGGGGGGAGGGATTAAGGGACGGGGAGATGGGGGGAGGGAGGGAGGAAGTCAGGGTGGGAGCAGATGGGAGTCTGGCAGGAAGCTGCCACGCAGTTGTGGAAGCTGGCGGGCTGGTGGTGGCGGGCGAGGAGGGAGAGAGGAAGGGTGGGAGAGAGGGAGGGGGAAAGAAAGGCGGGAGGGAGGGAGAAAGGGAGGCGAGGAGGCAGGGAGAGAGTGAGGGAGGGTGAGAGGAGGTGAAGAGGGAGGGAGGGTGGGAGGGAGGGAGGGAGAGAGGAAGGAAGAGAGGGAGGAAGGTAGGGGAAGAGGGAGAGAGGGATGGAGGGAAAGAGGGAAAGGGGGGAGTAGGTAGGGAGTCAGAGGGGGAGCAGATGGGAGTCTGGCAGGAATCTGCTGTGCTGTATGTGGAAGCTGGCGGGCTGGTGGTAGCGGATCGTTTGGAAAAGGGAAGAGAGGTTAATCAAATTTAAAAAAATCAAATTTCATTTTCAAATTTCAATTTTTTTACAATGTGGACAGATGTGGAGGTAAGTACTACGAAGAAAGAGACCAAAATCTCAATCATCCACTGAATTTCTACAAGGGGTGATGATTAAATTATGATTGTTGAATTCAATTATCACTGTTGCAAAAACTCAGCGCCCCCACAGTAAAGTGATTGTTTGGGGTTCAGTTCAGCAGTGCTTATTCATTTTTGCCCCACCTGTCACGGTTGGGCAAGTCCCTTTAGCCTATTTGGCCTATACCTGGACTGAAACAACAACATAAGGACCTCCCTCCCTCCTTTAACGGTTGGGCAATTCCCTTAAGCCTATTTAGCCTACCCCTGGACTGTAACAACAACAGAAGGACCTCCTTCCCTCCTGTCATGGTTGGGCAAGTCCATTAAACCTATTTGGTCTACCCCTGGACTGTAACGACAGCGTAAGGACCTCCCTCCCTCAACATGTGAATGTGCAGGACACACTAGCAGAGATCACTTCTCCAGAGGGGGGATCCAACTCGAAGTCAAAGAGAGCCAAGAAGATAAGGAGCAAGAGCAACACGACAGAAGGTAGGTGAGGTTGGCAGCAGGATACTACATGACGCGCGCTATTGCGCGGTAGCGCGCAAGGCTTTGGAGCCTGGCTGTGCGATTAACACAATTTTTTAAACCCCTCTGGGCGCAGCACGCAGATTTCCGTTTTCAGTTGAGTCAAAAGTGCAACCCAAAATGAGGCAGTTGAGTTAAAAGCGCAACCCAAAAAGAGGCAGTTGAGTCAAAAGCGCAACTCTAAATGAGGAAATGTGGCACCCTGGTCCGGAGGGTAGGCTGGGTCTGGAGGGTAGGCTGGGTCTGGAGGGTAGGCTGGGTCTGGAGGGTAGGTGGGGTTCGGAGGATAGGACGGGTTGGGGTTGCACGTTGGAGGTTGTTTGAGTTTGGAGGGTGGGTTGGGGGTGCACGTTGGAGGTTGGCCATGGTGAGAGTAGGTTGGGTCTGGAGGGTTGGTTGGGTCGGGAGGAAGTGTTGGGGTTGGACGTTGGAGGTTGATTGAGTTTGGAGGGTGGGTAGGGGTTACACGTTGGAGGTTGGCCATGGTGAGGGTGGCTTTGAATTGTAGGGTGGTTATGGTAAGAGTAGGTTGGGTCTGGAGAGTGGGTTGGGTCTTGAGGACGGGTTGGGGTTGAACGTTGGAGGTTGATTGAGTTTGGAGAGTGGGTTGGGGTTGCACGTTGGAGGTTGGCTATGGTCAGGGTGGCTCTGAATCGTAGGGTGGTTATGGTGAGAGTAGGTTGGGTCTGGAGAGTGGGTTGGGACCGGAGGACGGGTTGGGGTTGGACGTTGGAGGTTGTTTGGGTTTGGAGGGTGGGTAGGGATTGCACGTTGGAGGTTGGCCATGGTGAGAGTAGGTTGGGTCTGGAGGGTGGGTTGGGTCCGGAGGAAGGGTTGGGGTTGGACGTTGGAGGTCGTTTAAGTTTGGAGAGTGGGTTGGGGTTGCACATTGGAGGTTGGCCATGGTGAGAGTAGGTTGGATCTGGAGGGTAGGTCGGGTCTGGAGGGTAGGTTGGGTCTGGAGGGGGGGTTGGGGTTGGACGTTGGAGGCTGGAGGGTGGCCATGGTGAGGGTTGCTTGGGGCTGTAGGGTGGTTATGGTGAGAGTAGGTAGGGACTGGAGGGCGTGTTGGGGTTGGACGTTGGAGGCTGTAGGGTGCCTATAGTGAGAGTAGGTAGGGACTGGAGGGTGGGTAGAGTTCGGAGGGTGGGTTGGGGTTGAAGGGTGGCTATAATGAAGCTAGGTAGTAATGGGGGATGGCCATTTTGAGGGTGGGTTGGGGGTGAAGGGTGGCTATGGTGAGGCTAAGTAGTAATGGGGGATGGCCATTTTTACGTTGGGTTGGGGCTGAAAGGTGGCTATGGTACCTAGGTAGGTAGCCAATAGACTGCACGAAAAGGTTGGGGAGAAGAAGGGGAGAGGGGTCTGCACACATGGTAGGGATGGTAGGGATGTGCCATGTCAGGGTGGGGTGGCATGGGAGGAAAGGGAGAGGTTAGCACAATTGATACGCCCCCACCCCACCCCCACCCCACCCCTCTGTCCTGGCACCATGAGGTGATGATAGTGATGTGGATGTGATAACTAGGGAGATGGCAGGGGTGGGGTAGGGTGGCATGGGAGGAAGGGGAGAGGAATGAGCACAATTGATTCGCCCGCTGACTAATACCGCTCTTGGTACAATCAGGTGATGGTAGTGATGATGATGATGATGATGATGATGATGATGATGATGATGATGATGATGATGATGATGTGGATGATGTGGATGTGAGACCTAGGGCCATGTCAGGGGCGATGGCCTCCGCAGAGACCCTTCAGTACAGTTTCCGCACCATGCTTGATGCATCCAAGTTGAGGCACATCTTCCCCCATGCTTACAGATGGACCCAACTGGTGAAGGACCTGTATGAGGTGAGAAAATGAACTGAATGACCTGAATTAACTGAATGACCCAACTGGTGAAGGACTTGTGCGAGGTGAGAAAATCAGTTTAGTGTATGAAGTACAGATTAACCCAAGTGGTAAAGGGCATGTATGAGTTGAGGTACAGATGGACCCAACTAGTGAAGGACTTGTTTGAGGTGAGACAAGTTCTATGCAGCGTCGCAAGCGACGTTAAAAATGGGTAAACGTGGAGGCTTCCTCCCACTTGAAGAGGGGGCTCCACCAAAAATGAACTGAATTATCCAACTGGTGAATGACTTGCATAAGGTGACCAAATGAACTGAATGATCCAACGGGTGACAGACTTTTATGAGGTGAGCAAATGAACTGAATGACCTGACTGGTGAAGGACTGGTATGAGGTGAGCAAATGAACTGAATGACCTGACTTGTGAAGGACTGGTATGAGGTGAGCAAACAAACTGAATGACCTGACTGGTGAAGGACTGGTATGAGGTGAGCAAATGAACTGAATGACCTGACTTGTGAAGGACTGGTATGAGGTGAGCAAACAAACTGAATGACCTGACTGGTGAAGGACTGGTATGAGGTGAGAAAATGAATTGAATTGACTGAATGACCAAACTGGTGAAGGACTGGTATGAGGTGAGCAAACAAACTGAATGAACCAACTTTTTGAACCAACCCAACCCAACCCAACCCAACCCAACCCAACCCAACCCAACCCAACCCAACCCAACCCAACCCAACCCAACCCAACCCAACCCAACCTAACCCAACCTAACCAACAGGGTAGAATCAACCCCGGAGAAGAGCAGCGCAAGGCCACGACAGCTGTGCTGGCATGCAAGCAGGCCAACATGTGTGGTGCCGCAGCAGGAGCACTACGCTCAGGCATGGGGCATGCCCCCCAGTGCTTCCTGCACCTCAGGGGCCACATATATAAAGGGGCCCAGGACGGGGGGCAGCTCCTCACTGTGGACCTTCTCCAACAGCTAGAGGTCTGCCATAAGTCGGTGATCGTGGTCTCCAGCTTACCTAAAATGTCAGCTTCAGCGTTGTGGGCGCTTCAGCAGCTGACCTCCGAGCCCGGCCAGATCAGCATCGGGGGCCACGCGGTCCCCGGTTTCAAGGCCCTTGTAGTGGTGATGGCTGAGGTGGCTGATCTGGTGGAGGTGCAGGAGATGGCGGAGTTTGATGTGGAAGTTGTGAGGCAGCTGCGCACTGCGGTGGAGGAGTCCAAGGGAGGGGCTGAGAAGGCGGAGGCTGTAATGTCGATGTTGAAGAACGTTGATTTTGTTGCACCTATCCTGGACCATGACAACTCTTAGAGGTGTGGTGTCGGTGTGATTGGTCGTGGGTGGTAGAGGTGGGTGGTGGATTAATCCTTCCAGTCTAGGACTAGTGCAGGGAGACCCATCCTTTGAAGCGGAAATTATTTTTGGCCCCCCCACCCCCACCCCACCACCTCACAAAAAAATCGTGAGCTTGAGACAACTAAAGTGTCCCTCATGGAATCGCACAAGTACCATGCCAGGGGGGGGGGGAGGGAGTAGCTCAGGGCAGGAAGGGGTACGTGGTAGCCCAAGGATTTCTATAGCTTTTTGTTGTTTTTGCTGCTGTTGATGTTGCCGTTGCTGCTGTTGCTGCTGTAGTTGTTATTGATGCTGCTGCTGCTGCTGCTGCTGTTGTTGTTATCTCTAGACTCCTTGGTGAATGGTCAATCGTTGGGAGATAATAAGCTTGTGAGTCTCTCTCGTACAGCCTCCTGATTGTTGAGTCTCGCATTTGTGTACCCATATCTACTATGTCTTCTCGTGTCATCGGGCAACTCAGTGCCCCTTGAGTCTTCCTTCCTGAGTGCGCTTGAATATGCACAGAGTGTCCCATCTTTTCTCATCTCATCACGTACCCCAATACCCCTTGAGTCTCCCTTCATGAGTGCATATAGATGGGACTTCCGTCTCCTTTCCCAGCGCACCTGAATATGCATAGGGTGTCCCTACTCTTCTCATCTTATCTCATACCTCAATATCCCTTGAGTCTCCCTTCCTAAGTGCGCCTAAGTAGGACTTCCGTCTCCCTGCCCAGCGCACCTGAATATGCATAGGGTGTCCCTTCTCATATCATATCATATCATATCATATCATATCATATCATATCATATCATATCATATCATATCATACCAAATCATATCATATCATATCATATCATATCATATCATATCATATCATATCATATCGTATCATATCATATCATATCATATCATCATATCATATCATATCATATCATATCATATCATATCATATCATATCATATCATATCCCTTGAGTCTTCCTTCTTGAGTGCGCCTAGTTGGGACTTCAGTCTCCCTTCCCCAGCGCACCTGAATATGCCTAGGGTGTCTCTTCTCATCCCAGCCTCCTGCTGGTTGAGTAATTAAGCCTCGCGTTTGTTTGCCCAAATCTACTCTGTATTCTCATCTCATTTCATCACATACCCCAGTACCCCTCGAGTCTTCCGTCATGAATGCGCCTAAATATGCCTGTGGTGTCTCTTCTCATCCCGGCCTCCTGATCGTTGAGTCCTGCATTTGTATACCCAGATCTTCTATGCCTGTCTGCCTGTCTGCATTTCTGTATGTTTGTCTACCTCCTCGTTTAGTAGCCAACAGCCGTTCAGCTACTATTGCGTGAGCATTTATCTCGTACCCACGCACCTTATACACCTCTTTCGTGTAAACAAAATTGACTGTCGGTCTGTCTGTCGGTCTTTGTCTGTATGTCCGTCTGTCTGTCTGTATGTATGTCTATGTTATACCCTGCAGTGGGCAGGACCATTGCTAGTCCAGTCTCACTCGAGCACCTCTTGCGTTGCATCTTTGCATAGGCCTAAGCCTGTGCTTTTGCATCCTGTCTGTTTCTGTTCCCTTTTCCTATCTTCCTGTTGTTTGATCATATAAATGCATGTTTGTTGCAGTCCAGGGGTTGGCCAAATAGGGGGTAGCCAAATAGGCTAAAGGGACCTGCCCAACCTCAATTTACGACCCAACCTGAACCTACACCAGGATCTGAGTCAATGTGGGCCAGCGGATCCCTTTCAGTCTATCTGGCTACCCCTGGATCTGTGTTTATGTATGTTACAGTCCAGGGATAGCCGAATAGGTTAAAGGGACCTGCCCAACCTTGATTTAGGGCCCAACCTCGACCTACAACAGGATCTGTCCAAATGTGGGTGAGCTGGTCCTTGTTGGTCTATCTGACTACCCCAGGATGCTGATCTGGCCACTCCAGGATGCTGTTCTGGCTACCCCCCTACCCCAGGATGCTGAACTGGCTATTCCAGGATGCTGATCTGGCTACCCCATGATGCTGATCTGGCTCCCCCAGGATGCTGATCTGGCTACTACAGGATGCAGACCTGGCTACCCCAGGATGCTGATCTAGCTACCCCATGATGCTGATCTGGCTACTCCAGGATGCTGATCTGGCTACTACAGGATGCTGATCTGTCTCCCCCAGGATGCTGATCTGGCTACTACAGGATGCAGACCTGGCTACCCCAGGATGCTGATCTAGCTTCCCCATGATGCTGATCTGGCTACTCCAGGATGCTGATCTGGCTACTACAGGATGCTGATCTGGCTCCCCCAGGATGCTGATCTGGCTACTACAGGATGCAGACCTGGCTACCCCAGGATGCTGATCTAGCTACCCCATGATGCTGATCTGGCTACACCAGGATGCTGATCTGGCTACCCAAGAATGCTGATCTGGCTACCCCAGGAGGCTAATCTGGCTACTCCAGGATGCTGATCTGGCTCCCCCATGATGTTGATCTGGCTACTACAGGATGCTGACCTGGCTACCCCAGGATGCTGATCTAGCTACCCCATGATGCTGATCTGGCTACTCCAGGATACTGATCTGACTACCCCAGTATGCTGATCTGGCTACCCCAGTATGCTGATCTGGCTACCCCAGTATGCTGATCTGGCTACCCCAGGATGCTGATCTGGCTACCCCGGGATGCTGATCTGGCTACCCCGGGATGCTGATCTAGCTACCCCAGGATGCTGATCTGGCTACCACAGGATGCTGATCTGGCTACCCCAGGATGCTGATCTGGCTACCCCAGGATGCTGATCTGGCTACCCCAGGATGCTGATCTGGCTACCCCAGGATACAGATCTGGCAACCCCAGGATGCTGACCTGGTTGGGCTTAGGCATGAGCTGCTCAAGCATCCACAACGTTGTTGCTGACATTCAGGCAAGCCTGAGAACATAATAACTAACTGGAGGCTTTCTTTTGAGTTTCGACTAGCATAGAGAGACCTACCCAGGTGAGGGAGGCGAAAATCCCCCTCCAAAAAATAATTCTGGCTACCCCAGAGTCTGAAACATGAATTTTGAATATTAATTAGGGTGCTACGTTCTACGTTCATATGCTACGTTCATATCCTCACGAAAGCAGCCCCTCTCATCAGAAGAAGAAGAAGATTACAATGGGCACTTATCCTGGCAGTGGAAACAGAAGTGGTCAGAAGTAGAAGATTACAATGGGCGTCAGAAGTGAGAGAGAGAGAGAGAGAGGGTTCGTTACATAAACTCAGCAAATCACTGCCGAGACTGGACAGCAGCACAGCCTGCCGACCATCCAATTTTATAACACGGAAGCACGAGGGTTTTGAAGGCACCCCCACGAACCTGAAAACAAACTAGGTCAAGTCCCCAAAAAGGAAACAAACTAGAGGCGTAAAGGAGAGCGGAAAGGGGAGGGATGCAAAAGTAAGCAATCCAGAACACCAAGCCCACCAACCACTGGGAACTTCAACGTGAGTGAGCATCATGAGATATTGGTTAAAATCCTTTTCATGTCTTAGAGTTTATCATGCCGTTGTAACTCAGTGGTAGAGTACGCGCTTTGTAAGCGTGGAGTCGCAGGTTCAATCCCTGGCTGCGGCATATTTTTGATCAAACGTCCTTGCCATTTACCTGAGACAGACTCTCCTACCTGCCCGACTGACAAATCGATTTGGCTCATTGAGCTTGGTTACTGCTCAGATACCAACTATGCCACCAAATGCATCATTAAACATGCCAAGCATGTTAGACTAGTGAACAACCTCAAACTGGCTGGATATCGTGTTCACTATGAAATCATCACTATTGGAACAACGGGGTTTATCTTCCTCGATACCCGGGGACTAGTACAGACCGCAACCCTCCTCAGTTTTTAGATTTTGCCAAGTAAGGCTTGCCTACTTATTCTAGTAGCGTGCCTGCTTGCTACATTATGGTGGCTTCCAAACTGGGGTGAAAAACCCCCGTAGTAAGTTGCATTGGCATGGTGTGGTAATTTTAATGTAAGATTGTTACAACGGCATAGGCTCGATGGAGGAGAAGATGCTACTAAGCGCAACAGGCGCAATCATATAGAAAAGAGATGTGTACTGCAGGGTACTGCAGTCACGTGCAGGCCACAGCTAGCCTGTGGCCTGGCGGCAGGCAACACGGTACCAGGAGGGAAAGGTACCGGTGTGCATTATGCTGACTCAGAGACTGATATATAAATCAGTCAATAACATCCCCCCCAATTCAAGGTATTCTTGAGCTCAATAATTCCTGGAATTAACTGAGGGGCATAAGGAAATAAAAATATTAAAGCTAGGGAGACTTTGGGGAATTTCTAGTGGCTGAAAGGGAGAAATCACTTTAGCAGGAGTCACAGAGAAATGTCAGTCTACTGGGGTAGCTGGCTAGGGTAGGAGACTGCAGATAGGCTGCAGGCTATGTAGCAGGGAGGCTGCTGGGAAGCTGAAAGGGAACTGCAGATAGGCTGCAGGCTAGGGCAGATAGGCTGCTTGTGGGACTGTACTAAATACTGCAAAAGTGCTGCAGGCTACATGGCAGAGAGGCTGCAGAGGGACTGGTTAAGGGAATTCCAGGCTTGGTGAAAGCTTGTGGAGATAACCTTTGTTACGAGAGTTGCATGATTCGAGACTAGAGGATTTGTCTTTGACAGGATGTCTGGACTAGTCCCCCCATAATTTGGGTGACCCACATGTGGTGAACCTGAATTAAAGCACAGACATCAGGAAGAGACTAGGACAGTCCTAAATTTAAAAGGGTGCAGCCTGTGAAAGTACATGGGGCAGTACAGGTGACAGGTAAAAATTCTAGAATGTTCAAGTCTAATACAACATATTGGGAGCAATGTTTGTGGCTGCTTAGGTGCCTGGCTTGCTGGGGAAGCCATCAAGGTCAAGCTGGAGACAGATCTGGGCAAAGAACTGATCAAACGACTTGGGGGGGGGCAATGATGTTGAAAAAGGTGAAGTCCATGGGGCTCCAGTTCATGCTAAGGTGGTTGACACACAGCACTTTTACTCCAGGGTGGGCACAGCTCTTGGGGTCCATAATCATCTTTGGTCGAAATGATAGTGCATACGCATGTGCACTGGTCATGGCAGCCTGAAGGCAAATGGCCCACTGTAGAGTAGGTCTGGCTGTGGTAGGTGGAGACAGTAGGGTAGGCTTGCACCATTTGCTGGAGCCTGCCATTGTGCTTGATGATGGGGCTATAGGCATCAGATGACACCTTGTGCATTGACCTGTGTGGGAACTGTTCCTTTTCAGAAGTCAGCAGGGTAGGGAACCTGCTGGTAAAAGCTGTGATGAGTTTGGGCAGTGGAGGCCTGGGCTTGAAGTTGAAGGCTGGTGAAGCAGGCCTGCTGTTCAGGTGGTGTAGGGTGCATCCAAATCTTGTGAGGTTAAGCCTGGAGTTGTTGGAGAAGTGGATGTGGTTGACATTCTGGTTGACTTCTCCCAGTGGTAGTCCAATGTCTGGTGACCTGTTGTTCAGTATCCACTGGTCCCAGGTAGTTGCTGTGTCCAGATCAGATGGCTTGAGTGGTCCGTCCCCATCTATGGGGCCATCATATTCTTCATAGTTGGTCCTGATCTGATCACTCAGGAGTTCCATCTCTGATCTGGCTTGTTGTAGGGTCAGGGTGTCCAGATGTTGTGGAAGAGATGGAGTGGTATCGATCTGGAGGATCATCTACTCCCAATCCAGGGTCATCCTGCTGTTTGTAGGCCTCCTGAGGGATGAGCTCTGGCATGTCATCACTGTCAGTATCACTGTCAGATTCTTCAAAGTTGTCTGCAGTGGGGGGGGTATGGTACTTGCAGAAAGGAGGGGGATGGTCCTGGAGGTCTTGTTCTGCCTCCACATGAGTGGGTGGGTACTGCCCTATCTCAAGGTCAGTGTGGGGTGCAGATGGTGCAGAAGTAGAGGGGGGATCCTGGCATTCTTGATCAGCTCTACTGGGGGAAGTCTCATGAGTGGGTGGGTACTGCCCTGTCTCAGAGCCAGTGTAAGTTGATGGAGTCTTGGTAACCATCATGATGTAGGCAATGGGAGGAACCACAGAAGGATTACTGGTAGTAACTGGGGAAGTTTGGGTGAGGTAGAGTCCATGCCTTTTGGGGCATGAGAGGAGCAGTTTGGTACCAGATGGTCTTGGAATGGAGAGGATGGCTTGAGTCTTTGACAGGTGTACTTGGAGGTCTGGGCACAGGTTGGTGGCTGCATTAATGCTAATGATGTTGGGCATGTTGCAGTCAGCAAGGAGTACACTGTTCAGGATGATCAGAGTTCTGCCATGGACCTGGATCTTGGCCTTCCCTGTCTGCTTGCAGAAGATAGGTGGAGAGTCTTGATCTGCCAGCTGCAGCCTAATAGGCTGTGGATGGAAGGTCCTGAATGTCATGCAGATAGGAGATGTTACTTGTTGCATGAAAGTGTGCTGCAGTATCTATGATCCATTCTGTCTGCAGTGCTGCCTGGAAAACTTCTCCATCATCTTCTATAGTGCATTCATCATCAGCACTTATATGTCCAAAGAATGCTATATCAGCTAGGGGGTCATGTGGCAAGGAAAATGAAACAGACTTGCCTCTGGTTGGTGTAGCAAATCTCATGGGTTGGAGGTTGTCTTCATCCAGTGCCAGGGACAGGAAGTTGTGCTCCTCACCCTCACTGTCAGAGTCGGATCGGAGGTTGAGGTGGACTGATCACCATCAGCAACATGGGCATGGCGTCCCCTGCTTTGGTATCTCCTGGGGCGTTGCTGCCTCCTGTCACTGGTCTTCTTGTGAGTCTTCTTGTCGTCAGAGTCCTTTTCATCTCCTGATCTCTGCTTGGGAGGTGACTTAGATCCGTGGTCAGCTTCATCTGAGTCAGCTGGTTTGAAGGCCAGGTCAGTGTCCTCACTGGTGCATTCTCTGGAGCTATGGCCTAGTCCTCCACAGTTCCAGCAGGTCATCTTCCTGTAGGAGCTACTCCTGTCTCTGATAGGGAGGTTCCTACTGTTAAATGGTCTCCTGGCTCTGTATGCTGCAGCAGCCATTTCAGCCTCTTCTGGGGATGGTGCAGGGTCAACTTGTTTCACTAGGCACCAGTTGAAGATGGCACTTTGAAGTGCAGCAAAAGTGGTGATTGCTGTGGGGTTGAATTGGTTGATGTATCCATCATACTCAGGGCGGGAGTTCAGTCCTTTGACAACAAGGTTGAGAAAGGTGCTGGCAGAAACGGTGGGAGTACCTTGAATCTTGGGGATTTGGGAATACATGTCAGCTGCCCTAGAGAGGTATGTCTGCAGGGATTCAGTGGTAGTCATACGTACAGCAAATAGGCAAGTCATGGTGGTGTGCTCTAGCCTGCTGCCTTCCTCAGAGTATAGGGAGTCCAGAAACCTGAAGGCTTTAGTGGCCATATCTGTGTTAGCATGAATGGCCGCCTGGATTGCGTCTGACACCCGATCTATGATCATCTTGAAGGCCTTGTTGTTCTTCCAGGTGGAGATCCTGGTGGGGACACCACGAGCCGGAACAGCTGGATCAGCACCCGCAACAACAGGGTAAGTAATGTCTTCAGCAGGGTAACCATCAGAGTCAGCGGGCTCGCCAGCGACCACCGCCTGTTGGCAGTCGAAGGCGATGGCAATGGTTTCCCTATCGGACTTGAGGTCGAGGAGTATATGCACCCTGGCGCAGCGCCAGGTGTAGAGGTTGTTACCAGTGAAAATACGGGGAGGTTGCATGGTGAGGTCTTCTGTGTGGGAGTCTTGGCGTTGTAGGTCGGAGTGTTGGGATATGGGGAGTTACGAGGGCGGGGCAGGGGAAGGGGGGATGGAGTGCTTGTGGGAATCGGCGATCCAAAGGGATCCAGCGGATTACCGGGGGGTGAACTTTGCAATGTTCGACGATATATAGGAGCTTCTCTTAAGCTGGGGTCGTAAGCAAATTGATTGTCTGAGATCAGTACAGCGCTGTGTGGGTCTCGGTGAGGGCGTCGTCCTATACTCACTTCATAGATTTCGGTGACTAGTGGTCGCTCTTGCTTGCTCCAGTCGTAGGACGCAGTGGCAGATCCAAGGATTCTTGGTAGGAAGCGGCAGGCGGAGCAGCGGGAAGCAGGATCCGCACAGGGAGTCCAGGTGCTTAGTTAAAACTCGGGCCTTCGACTAGTCAGAGGGGAACTGATTCCGAACGCGGAAATCAGCAGCTGTTCTTCGTTAGCGTCTAAAGATGGCGCACATAACCTGTTAATGTAAGATTGTTACAACGGCATAGGCTCGATAGAGAAGAAGATGCTATTAAGCGCAACAGGCGCAATCATATAGAAAAGAGATGTGTACTGCAGGGTACTGCAGTCACGTGCAGGCCACAGCTAACCTGTGGCCTGGCGGCAGGCAACACGGTACCAGGAGGGAAAGGTACCGGTGTGCATTATGCCGACTCAGAGACTGATATATAAATCAGTCAATAACAGGTAACGGTGTATGGGGCTTGCTTAGGGGCTTGCCCGTGGCACGATTGATCTTTTATTGAGGTGGTCCTACGGTGACTACTGCTAGCTCCGGCTTACGCGGTGGTGTCCTTAATTTCACGTCCTGTGAGTGACTGCATTACACGGATGTAACAATTTCAATTTGAATTTGAGTGAAGGATCTGTATCAAGCATGCTTCACTCCCTGGAGCATGTTTATCCGTCATGAAAAAGTTCGAATTGGAAGACGGTGAGCAGCCTAGATAGAGTTGGCTGAAAAAACATGTAACAAACAACATTCCGATCCAATATATTTTTTGCATTTTTACTTGAACTTGGACTTAAACTTGGTTGCATGGCTCTAGCCAAAATTGTCTGCTCGCTTTCTTCGGCAGTAAAAAAATGGCTACCCAGGAAAATGCAAATGTTATCAAAAAAATCAAAACTAATCTTGGTTATCATATACTTGATCCGATCTCTTCATACATTCATGGATAAACATAGGTAACTTCGTCGGACCTTCCACTTCTGGATTGCACATCAGACAATGTAGAGTAGTCATTTTGCTCTCAGATATGGAAATCAGGTTCTGCTACTTTCCTCTCGGATTCAGAGAGGCTTCGTCAGAACATTAAAACAATACACGATGTTCACCTTCAACGGTTCCATAATCACATAGACGACACGCTCAACCATTCCAAGGGACAATGGGTCGCTTCCATTTATCAGTTTCCGCCTAGAGGTAGTGGGAGGAAGTTCTGAATCTAGCCATATTACGAACCACTTCGTGAGGTAGGCCTCTGATGATATAATGAGGCACCTCAGGTTTACCACACTCATTCCATGAGCAGGACCAGGGTATTTCAGGAGGACCCCCGGCTCTGCTGCCTAAGACATAACCAATTGTATGATCCCCGATCCGGACTCGGAGTGGCACAATGGTAGTGTCCGACCTTGATCGAAGGGGATGCCGGGTTGGAACCCCGTCGGGAGCGTTTCGGTTCTCACGGTGGCCGTCAATCGTATGAAACGTGACTGGTTCTAGCCTCGTTGCCAACTCGAGCAAGGTGAGCTTACGAACTGGTGTCGATAACACCACGTCCTTAGTAGGGTCAACTGTCCCCGGCAGTGTGACTGAGTTGGATGTTCGAATTTCCAATTTTCATTTTTTTTGCCTGCGTCCTGCAACACAGCGGATTCTGCCTTCTGGTCAACGGACCCTCCCTACGTTGCGTCCTGCGAAGCAACGGACTCGTCGACGTTGCGTGTGCGACGAGGATGCAGCGTCCTAAAAACCCTGATCAGGATATGCAAGTATGGTACACAGCATTCTTCCTTGTCACCCAGAGCTTTCATTTTACGACTTGGTGCTGTAGTAAAATGATATATGGTTGGAGAACAGTAGCCTTCGCCAGTCGCCATCCCACTTTGTTCCAGTTAACTAGTTTATGTTTCGAAGGTCCCACACCTCCATGTAAATTCGTGGCCAGATATTCATCCTGGAAATATTTCGAGGAGTACAACATCAAGGGCATCAGACACATCCTTGCTCCAACAGTCCTTGCGCTTCCCCTCCCAAGGGCAGCAGATTCCTCCGCCCATAACTCTACAAAGGAGAACAAGCGAATGAAGACAATATAGTGCTGGGAGGAAGATGTGTGATGCATACAACCGACCTTTACAAGTTTTGCCAACCATATTTCAGGTTATTTTAATTTGCCTATCTTTCAAGTACACCACAAGAGCATACAGCACTACAAACACAACAATACAGCATCAGTCTGACCATACAATGGCCTTCTGGGGATAGAGTGATGATCAAGGATTAAAACAGCGTTGACATTGTGAAGTTCCCCCCTCAAAAGCCTTGTAAGACCTTCTGATCACGGTTTGGCAAGTCCTTGTAGCTTATTTTGCCTACACCTGGACTAAAATATAAATACATACATACAAGAGCATTCACACATCTAGTTCTGCAATAATCTGTACCAGCTCAAACCTGCTTGGGAATCATCTTTGCCACGTTTGCATTATATGTGTGGATGTCCACACACACGCGTCTGCCTATCTTTCAAGTATACCTCAATATGGTACATAATATATGTGTGAATGTCCACACGCACGCGTCTGCCTGTCTTTCAAGCACACCTCAAGGGCATACAGCATATATGTGTGTGGATGTCCACACACACGCGTCTGCCTATCTTTTCTAGTCAACCTGGAGAGGATACAAAATATGTATGTGTGGATGTCCACACACACGCGTCTGCCTGTCCTTTAAGTACACCTAAATAGGATGCATAATAAAAATGTGTGGATGTCCACACACACGCGTGCAAATATACATGCATGTGGAAGGCTCAGTGCCTCAAAAATAAGAATAACAATAATTAATGATTAGGAAGCGGCAATATGATATCATATGATGCCGGCAGTCTGACTAGACCAAATTTACCTTACGAAGAATAACGCAAAGGATTAATGGAAGGTAATAAATAAGGATTAATGGAAGGTAATGAATGTGGCGAGAGGCGATGATCACATGTTCCTAGCCTAGCCTAACATACACGTTCCTGCTTCAGAATTGTTAAGCTACCCCCGTCTTCAAGGTGGGCCAGTCCCTTGTTGCATATCTGGCAGCTATGCTAGGCTGGGCCAGTCCTTGTTGCATATTTGGCGGCCAGGCTGGGCTAGGCTGGACTGGGCTAGGCTGGGCTAGGCTGGCGGGGCTAGGCTGGGCTAGGCTGGGCCAGTCCTTTGTTGCCAATCTGGTGGCTAGGCCAGGCGAGGCTAGGCTGGGCTAGGCTGGGTCCAGGCTGGGCTAGGCTGGGCCAGTCCCTTGTTGCATATTTGGCGGCTAGGCTAGACTAGGCTGGACTGGGCTGGACTAGATTGGGCTAGCGTGGCCAGGCTGAGCCAGTCCCTTCTTGCATATCTGGGGGCTAGGCTGGGCTAGGCTGGGCCAGTCCCTTGTGTCATATCTGGCGGCTGAGCTGGGCTAGGCTGGGCCAGTCCCTTGTGTCATATCTGGCGGCTAGGCTGGGCTAGGCTGGGCCAGTCCCTTGTGTCATATCTGGCGGCTGAGCTGGGCTAGGCTGGGCCAGTCCCTTGTGTCATATCTGGCGGCTGAGCTTGGCTAGGCTGGGCCAGTCCCTTGTGTCATATCTGGCGGCTAGGCTGGGCTAGGCTGGGCCAGTCCCTTGTGTCATATCTGGCGGCTGAGCTGGGCTAGGCTGGGCCAGTCCCTTGTGTCATTCTGGCGGCTGAGTGGCTACATATATGGCGGTGAGCTGGGCTAGCTGGTCCCTTGTGTCATATCTGGAGGCAAGCTGGGCTAGGCTGGGCCAGTCCCTTGTGTCATATCTGGCGGCTGAGCTGGGCTAGGCTGGGCCAGTCCCTTGTGTCATATCTGGCGGCTAGGCTAGGCTAGGCTGGACTGGGCTGGGCTTGGCTGGCGGCGCTAGGCTGGGCCAGTCCCTTCTTGCATATCTGGCGGCTAGGCTAGGCCAGTCCCTCCTTGCATATCTGGGGGCTAGGCTGGGCTAGGCTATGCTGGACTGGGCTGGGCTGGGCTGGTGGGGCTAGGCCAGGTTAGGCTGGGCCAGTCCCTTCTTGCATATCTGGGGGCTAGGCTGGGCTAGGCTGGGCTGGGCTGGGCTGGTGGGGCTAGAACAGGCTAGTCTAGGCTAGCCAGGGCCAGTCTCTTGTGTTAGATCTGGCAGCTAGTCAAGTCTGGGCTAGGTTAGGCTGGGCTAGAGGGGGCAGGCTAGGCTCGGCTATGCTGAGCCAGTCCCTTGTTGCATATTTGAAGCTAGCCATGTTCTTCTCTTGCTGGCTAATCTCAGCTGACATCAGGTTGTGCCATAGCTGTTACCAGGTTGTGCCATAGCTGTCACCAGGTTGTGCCATAGCTGTCACCAGGTTGTGCCATAGGATTCCTCTCCGGCTACGAGCAGCAGCTTCTTGGCAGCTCCCCTAGCTTACTACCCAGCCCAACCTAAAGCAGCGTAGAGCATCTGGAAGCTGACAGAATCATCGTTCCAATTATATTGGAATCCTGGAGCTCAGCCCAGTGCCTGGCCCTTGGAGCTCCCTAAAAGCTGCTGCTCATAGCGGTAAAGAAAAGCTATGGGTTGTGCTGTCTTTTCAGGAGTGGCGGGCGCACATTCATGCACCCCTGATAGGTCACCAGATACAACTACGCCCACCAATCTGGAGACAGGTGAATACTGTATTGGTTCATAATGGACCCACATGCACCCTCAATAGGGCACCCTCATAATGGACCCACATGCACCCTCGATAGGGCACCAGGCACAAGTAAGCCTGCCAATCTTTTGAAGAATGGATACAGGTGTAGCAGGGGTGGAGGAGCTGTGCCCCAGGGAGGATACACTGCTAGCGCAGCTCGTAGAGAGCATGTTGGGGGTAGCGGGGGTGGAGGAGCTGTGCCCCAGGGAGGATACACTGCTAGCGCAGCTCGTAGAGAGCATGTTGGGGGTAGCGGGGGTGGAGGAGCTGTGCCCCAGGGAGGATACACTGCTAGCGCAGCTCGTAGAGAGCATGTTGGGGGTAGCGGGGGTGGAGGAGCTGTGCCCCAGGGAGGATACACTGCTAGCGCAGCTCGTAGAGAGCATGTTGGGGGTAGCGGGGGTGGAGGAGCTGTGCCCCAGGGAGGATACACTGCTAGCGCAGCTCGTAGAGAGCATGTTGGGGGTAGCGGGGGTGGAGGAGCTGTGCCCAAGGGAGGATACACTGCTAGCGCAGCTCGTAGAGAGCATGTTGGGGGTAGCGGGGGTGGAGGAGCTGTGCCCCAGGGAAGAGCTATGCCCCAGGGAAGAGCTATGCCCCAAGGAAACAGGGGACCTAGGAGTCAAGGGGGGCGTCGTAGGACGCATGGGCTCCTCTGACCCATGAAGCAAGCCCAGGCCAGGGAGAGTCTTGTGCCCAATGACTGGAGTCACCTCCTCGGTGAACTTAAAGAAGCCTTGCTGATGTACTGCCTGCTTGTCCTCACTGACAGTGCCTTGTACTGCCATGTTCTCCTGCCCAATGACTGGAGCCACCTCCTCCGTGACCTCGAAGAAGCCAAGGTCGAAAAGGTCTTGACCAAGGGTGAGTTGACCGTCACCCCAGCTTAGAGCTGATTGCCAAATGTCTTGACCAAGAACGTGTTGACCACCACCCTGGATGTGAGCTGATTGCCAAAGGTCTTGACCAAGGGCGTGTTGACCATCTTTGCAGTTGTGAGCCGATTGCCAAGCATGAACTGCGCCAGACAGAGCATGCTCTGACATGGTGGCCGGCTCAACGTGAGCTGGGAACTCAGTCACTGCCAAGCCTGCGTGGGCTGGAGCCACCTCCTCAGTGAACTCGAGGAAGCCAAGGTCAAAAAGGTCGTGACCAAGGGCTTGTTGACCATCAACATGAGCCGGGGACTTAGTCACTGCCAAGCCTGCATCAGCTGGAGCCACCTCCTGAGTGAACTGGAGGAAGCCAAGGTCAAAAAGGTCATGACCAAGGGCTTGTTGACCATCAACATGAGCTGAGAACTCTTCCACTGCCAAGGCTGCCTCGAGGGAGGAGCTGTGCCCCAGGGAGGATACACCGCCAGCCCAGCTCATAGAGAGCATGCTGGGGGTAGCGTGGGTGGAGGAGCTGTGCCCCAGGGAAGCAGGGGCTGGGGACCTTGGAGACAAGGGGGGCGGCGAAGGCTCATCGTGAGCCGAGAACTCAGTCACTGCCAAGGCTGCGTTGAGGATGTCTTGCTCAGGCAGCTCAGCTTGAGTCGACTCAGCCAGCAGCATCTCAGGCTCGGGCATGGAGGCCAAACCCTCCAGGGCCATGATGAACTGCGCATAGGGGTGTGTGGAGGTATGTTGCAGTCCAGGGGTAGGCCCAATAGGCTAAAGGGACTGTGTGTATTGCAGTAAGACTATGTGTGTTTTGTGTGTATTGCATTAAAGGTGTGTGTGTATTGCATTAAGACTAAAATGCGACGAGAATCGCAAATACAATTATCACTGTAGCAAAAACTTAGAGCCCCCGAAGAAAAAATGTTTGGGGTTCAGTTCATCAGTGCCTTTTCAGTTCATCAGTGCCTTTTTAGCCCCTCCTAATTTTAAGGTTGGGCAAGTTGCTAAAGTTAGCCTATTTGTCTACCCCTTGGACTGCTTCAAACAACACAAGATACATTCCAAGAATAGGTACTTTGCTCATTTGGGGGTGGGTCGGCACCTTTTGTGCACCCCTACAACACCCTTGCACACCCAGAATAAGCACTTTTTGAAAAGGGTGCGAAAGACCCCTACATTTGCTGTGTTTGTTTAGGGGGGTCATTCTACCAGTGTCTTAGTTGTTTTGAAATGTGGAATGAAGCAGCGCCATGCGGGGGCCCTCAGGCGCTCTAAATGAACGTCAGTGAGGTTGTTGTTTGAGGCGTGGGATGAAGCAGTTTGGTGATTGGAAAGCCACATGGGTGATGCGTAGTGCTGCTATCAACAGTGCTGTCATGACTCTTGCAAACATCATTGCATGTTCACTGGTACAATTACAACACAAATCTACCGGTTGTGGTCGCTTTTAAAGGGGTTGATTTAACGGCTGTTGTTGTAATTAGGCCAAAAGAAGGGTCTAATTGTCGTGGTTGTTTTACCAGTGTGCGGTTATTCTCTTTTAAGTGTGCAAGTCATTGCTACTCAATCTGGACATGACAGGAAGGGATATACCAAACATTATTATCAATGTCAAGAAAGATAGAGACGCACGAGAAGAGTGCACTTGATCAGAGCAAAGCAATAATTTGCAGCAAACCTCACACACCTACCTCGTTGGTTGTGGGGCGAACACTCCCAAACGTGTGCGTTGCCTTGCCCAGTATGTCCACCAGCTTGTCGATAATCTGGGATTTAAACTGGCGCAAATGACGTAGGCAGGGGGCCTCCAGTAGGAGGAAGCTGACCATGTACCCAATGGCATACACATCTCGCTCCTTTGAGGGCGCCTCACCATCTCCAAACCCCATGTAGTAGAGGGTTCCTCCCCTGTGGGTTAGCAGGGTAGGATTTTGATATTTTTGATTGGTTAAATTTAGTGGCGTGGCGTGGCGTGGCGTGGGGCAGGGGGCAGGGGGCAGGGGGCAGGGGGCAGGGGGCAGGTCAGGGGTCAGGGGTCAGGGGTCAGGGGTCAGGGGTCAGGGTCAGGGGTCAGGGGTCAGGGGTCAGGGGACAGGGGTCAGGGGACAGGGGACAGGGGTCAGGGGTCAGGGGTCAGGGGTCAGGGGTCAGGGGTCAGGGGTCAGGGGTCAGGGGTCAGGGGGCAGGGGTCAGGGGTCAGGGGTCAGGGGACAGGGGTCAGGGGTCAGGGGTCAGGGGTCAGGGGTCAGGGGTCAGGGGTCAGGGGTCAGGGGTCAGGGGTCAGGGGTCAGGGGTCAGGGGTCAGGGCAGGGCAGGGCAGGGCAGGGCAGGGCAGGGTAGGGTAGCTTTGGTTTGGTTTGGTTTGGTTTGGTTTGGTTTGGTTTGGTTTGGTTTGGTTTGGTTTGGTTTGGTTTGGTTTGGTTTGGTAATGCTTGGGACTTTGGGTGGGTATCTAGTGTTCGGTTGTTGACTGAAGACTTGGATGTGTTGACTTACCTCATTTCGACCAGGTCTCTCCAGTGTGTCGTGAGGCCCAGGTCTGCGATCCGAACATGGCAAAGCTTGCCATCAATGGCACTGGCAGGAGGAGGGAAGCCGAAGGCACCTGGCCAGTCAAGGAACTTCACCAAAATGTTCTCTGCCTTCAAGTCATTGTGTAAAAGGCCTTTTGCGTGGATGCGTTGGACTCCAACAACAACGTCAGTCAATATCTTGACTAGGGACTTAACCCCGAGTGGCTCTTTCCGATGCCATATGAAGTCGTGTAGCCTGCAGAGGGGGACATTGGTCAGTGTTTTTCTTTTGGGCTACATGTCGCAGCTTCTGGGCAGCTCCCCTGCGTGGCTACTCCATCAAAGCTAGTGCAAGCTGGTACATCTGACTGTTGACATCGTTAGCTTACCAGTGCTCCTAAAATCTAGGGGCTTAGCCCTGTGCCTGGCTCAGCGAGCTGCCTAGAAGCTGCTATAAGTAGCCCAAAAGAAAAGCACTGACATGGATATGCTTATGGTTTGTGACAGCTTCGACTGTACGTTATCCACTTCTAAAATGGAAACCACAAACGGTTAGATCTAGCTTAATTGATCCCCCTTTATTCCATGCTTCAACGGTTGTGGTCTGTTTCCATTTTAGTGGTGATCACCTTTGTTGTTGAAAGGGTGGAAACAGAGGGTTGCAGATGGTTTAAGCAAACTGCCAGAGGCGAATACACCCAGTCATGCACGCACTCAGTCATGAATCATAACACAGGCTAGCCACAACAAATGCTAATAAGGCAACAACAGAGCTCACTAATGAATTGTAACAAAGGCTAGCCTAATGAACCATAACACATGCTAGCCTAATGGATCATAACTAAGGCTAGCCATGACAAACACTAAGGCAACAACAGCGCTCACTAATGAATCATGACACTGGCTGTCCATAATAAATGCAAAGTCCATAGCAGCACTCACGATTCAGCCATGAGGTCGACGACCATCACTGTCCTGAACACGGTTTTCCCATCATCACTAAGCCAGGCTTTTACAAACCAGCCATGGCACTTCAGAGCATCCTCTCCCAATAGAAGGTGGTTGGCCATCTGCGCAAGATAGTGGTTGATGTGGTTGATGTGGTTGGCCATCTGCACAAGATAGTGGTTGATGTGGTTGATGTGGTTGGCCATCTGTACAAGATAGTGGTTGATGTGGTTGGCCATCTGCACAAGAGAGGGAAAAGGAGCAAGAGAATAATATGTTACAAGAGGGTGTAAGCAGCTACTAAGAAGCTACGTGATCTTACAAGGTGCGAGCAGCTGCTAAGAAACTACAAGAGCTTACAAGGTGCAAGCAGCTGCTAAGAAGCTACATGAGCTTACAAGGTGCAAGCAGCTGCTAAGAAACTACACGAGCTTACAAGGTGCAAGCAGCTGCTAAGAAGCTACATGAGCTTACAAGGTGCAAGCAGCTATTAAGAAGCTACGTGATCTTACAAGGTACGAGCAGCTGCTAAGAAACTACATGAGCTTACGAGGTGCAAGCAGCTGCTAAGAAACTACATGAGCTTACAAGGTGAAGGGAGTAAGTCGGAATATATGAATAGGTGACAGCCTCATACAAAGAAATCTTGTGTTCGTACCTCCATCGGCCAACGACTTGCAGGCCCGTTCAGCCAATCCTCTGCTGTCATTGGCAGTGACAACTTGAATGCCATCTGAGTGGTCAGGGCAGGTGTGGGAAGTGGGAGAAGTGGGTGGGGGGAGTGGGTTGGGGTGTGTGCGGGTGGAGTGTGTGCGGGTGGAGTGTGTGCGGGTGGAGAGAGGAGGGAGGGAGGGAGGGAGGGAGGGAGGGAGGGAGGGAGGGAGGGAGGGAGGGAGATGAAAAAAATATAAATATTTTTGATTGAGGGATAAGCCTATCAAAAGTGTGTCCGTCTGTGTGTGTGTCAGTCACAAACTACTACTTCAGTTTTCACTTCAAATCGCAAAAAGCGGCACATTCTATACTAAATAACAATTGTGAGACTTTTTTACACTGGACAGATTCTCACGAGAGCACAAATGGGCATCGCAATTCAAGAAAAGGAGCTGAGGTCTAGGGCCTGTTTTTTTTTGCCCAAAGCAGCCCAAAGCTACAAATATCGGGTAACATTTTTCAACATTTCAAATTTGTACCATCCAAACACGTGCGCATACAAAGGTTTGGGAGCAGAGTTGTTCTCAAAAAATCGTGGCGAAAACATATAAGCATCACAATCAACGAAACAAAGCGCAACCCATCGTGTCGACTTCACCCACCTTGTGCAAGCCCAGGTGTCCTCCGAAGGCTTGTCCAAAGGAGCCTTCACCAAGCAAGTTTCCTAGATCAATGTGAACGCTGTCCCTCCTCTCCTTGGACAAGGGGGCAGCAGCATCCATGGTGTTAGCAGTGTCCAGTCCAGCCATTTCAACAGGGGTGGTGGATCAGTACCCTCTGTACAATGATTTAATCTGCTTATGCAGAAATCCTTCCAGGTTCTCGACTTCGGCTTCCTGCTCTTCCAGCAGTTTGGCACGTTGCTCGGCTGCCTCCTGGGCTGCCTTCTGCGAGGGGCGAAAGCATGAGGTATCGATCAGCAGGACAGTCGCAATGGAAGGAGAAAACTTAGAAAATAATATGAAAGGCGAGAGAAGGAGAGTGGTTGCAGGAGGCGTGTGTTAAGGAAATAAGCAGGGTTCGCGAGCTGTATGCAAGGCTGTGTGACTTGCGCATAGCATTGGGCATGCAATGGGCTGGGAGGGGGTCCGGGTCGGGCTGCTGTAGGCCGTAGGGGCCTATGGGGATTCGGGTCAGCTAGAACTAGCGACAAATGGTGATATGGTCACGGCCATCCGTTGTGATGATCCAAACCCACACGAGCTGATTAAATATCTTCTGCTGTTTCAACGAGCAGGGAGGGTGAGGGAGTAAGTTCAGGGAGGAGGGGGGGGGGGGGGGGGGGGGGGAGAGGAAGAGAGTTGTGAAAGGGGGTGCGAAAAAAATCTTCCCTGAGCGGTAGCTCTCTAAGCTTCATCTGATTTTGACCTACCATCAAGCGAATCCTCTTGTATTCCTGTCGCCTGACTTGAAAAATTAGTCTCTTCTCTTTATCACCGTTGCTGCATAGCGACATGGTGGGTCGCATGAAGCCGTCTCCTGTGCTCTGTATGACGAGGGCAAAGCAAAGCCGTTCTCTACAGCATATATCGTGCTGGATGAAGATGTCTGTCTTCAGAAGGAAACCGTTCAGTTTTCTGCGGGACATGTGTGGAAAGATAGGTATACCCGATACTTCAGATATCGTGCATTGGGCGTGAAGACAGGAGAAGAAGAGTTTGCCTTTTAAAGGCGATGTAGCATGGATCCTCATCATATCGAGCCTTACCTGTCAATGTCACTTTGAATCCGCGAGAGCAAGCTTATGACAGTTAGCTCTGGCTGATTACGGTTTGAGGCGGCAAGGTCAATTAGGCTGAACGCATTTGGGCATAGCTGAGCCTTTTATTCTCAAGAAGTAGTGGATGGAAGGTGCTTTGCAATTATAGCAACCCGTAAAATGGTGGGCATTTAGAGATGTGCGTGACAATGCCAATGTCAATGTAATGCGTCGTGGTTGCTCCTCTTTCGAGTCATTGCTGTACAATTGAGTAATTTTGTACCGCAGTCATTTCCCCCTTGTATCTAGCAAGGTGCCTTTTTAAATAAAGCCTGCTCTGGAAGCTTGGCGGGATGAGTTTCAAATATCCTAAGCATCCTGAATGTGTCGCCATTTACAAGGCCTTAGTTCTGAAGTGATTAACCTGAGAAAAATCGGCTGATGTGCTCTCCGTGCATAAATTGTTCAGCGCCTCAGAGCTTAATTGCGCTAGGGACAAAAATATGTAGGCGCTTATCAGAAGCCTGTCAAGAATTTGACAGATCCTTGTTGAGGGGTGGGGGGCCGGAGTGGGGGAGGGCCGAGAGCGATATGCTTGGCTGCTGGCTGCTGGATAAGACCCTACAGTGGGATAAAGCTATCCGTGAGGTAAGCTGCGGGCTGGAAATTTGAAGTTTTAAGTTCAGGCGACCCAGCCAACCAACAAGGTAAACAGTGACTCACCTCGACGTTCCTACCTACCGTCCTACCTTGCTTCGTCTTTCTTCTTCTTCTTCACATTCGCCTCATGAGTGCCGTGACGTCTTCAAAATATCATGTTTCGTTCAGAGTCCCGAAATGTAGTAAATGCTACCGAAGCTTCTACGGGAGACTGCAGGTCGGCAGCCATAATTCATCAGAGGACAGCAACAACTAAGAGATGGCGAATCGTCGAATTTCAGCACGAAGCACAAATACGAGTGGGTACCATACTCGTGGTAGTGCAGATATAACCGCAGTATGGCTATTTTGCAATCAGTTTCCAGTGCTTGTGCTTTACTGTGCTTGTATCTCGGACTCTGTCAATTGTGCGTTGTTGTATGTGCCTCACCTCGCCTTATGATCAGACTGCGACAGGGCTTCTAACTTGGATTACTTTCTCGCTGCTGATCTGCATCCACCCCTGAGCACACTAACACCTGAGCATCCACCCCTAAGCATTCACCCACCTTGTTTGCTTGTGTGTGTGTGTGTGTGTGTGTGTGCGTGGGGTGGGGTGGGGTGGGGTGGGGTGGGGTGGGTGCTGTGCGTGTGTCCGTGTGTGTGGGTGTGTTGGTGTGGGTGGGGCTGTGTGGAAGCTGGGTAGAGGACTAGGGGGGTGGGGTAGGTTGAGTTGGGGTGGGTGATGTATGCCGAGGAGTGGCAAATTAACAGGGTGGTAAATGTATACAATGTCTGCGAGATCACAGATCACAGATCACAGGTCATAGGACACATATATCACACTTTTGTGGTGGCCACACTTAATATTTATATTTAAGTGTGATCCCGACCTTCAGTCCAAAAAATGTTCAAGCCCCCCCCCCCCCCCCCCCCCCACACACACACACACACAAGTGCGCCTGAGCTTGGACTGCCGCGCAACAGGACGGAGGAAAGGTCTCTTCCAAGGCGGCAAGACCTCTTCCAAGGCGGCAAGTCTGAAATTTGTGAATCTGGCCAGGGCCGAAACCGGATTTTCCAGTTTTCCCACCCTATTAGGCTATTGGCTACCCCATCACATGATCTGAAACGAAAAAACATGCTTTACTTTTGTGCATGGTTGCATTTTACCCCTTAGCTCTCCAAAAGCGCACAAGCTAAGGAAGGCGATACTGTACTGGGAGGCAGGAGGTAATGGGAGGCAAATTGTGGGTGTCTCAGTTACAAAAATCGACAACCATCTTACAGGTTGGGAACCAACTAGGTCAATCGACCACATTCGAATTTGAAATGATTGATCACAGTGGCACGATTGATAGCCATAGTAATACCCACATAACACATGCAGTCACTGGTTAGCGTCACCTTGTTAGATGTAAATAATAAATAAGAATTGAATTGATCACAGTTGCAAGATGAAAAGCCATGGTAAGACCCCCATACACAAAACAGTCACTAAAGTGCGCCATCCTCGCTACTAGCTACAAAACATGAATTAAATACAATTAAATAACATGAATAAGCAGACAATTAAATTAAATTGTACGAAACAGAAAAATACGAGACAGAAGATAAAATAAATAACATTAAATCATGCGCTGGCATAGCTCATGTATCCTCCTCCATAACATGTGCAGCACCTCCGTCGTTACCATATCATACATAGCTGGAAACTCTTAACTGTTACCAGGTAACCCGGTTGAGCCATCCTTAGTGATGGACCCATGCACCCTTATAGCAGCTGAATCTTGCAAAGACTGCCGAGTTTGATGCAGCAAGAAAATCACACAAGGACATGGCCAGAGGTGCAGACGCACACGTGCATATACCACTAAGACAGAGGGGCGCTTCAGTGCATAGGAAAAACAACCACACAGATGGTAGACACCAGCATACAAGCAAACAGATGCTGATGTTCAGACATGCACACAGATACACATGTACAGACAGGCAGCATGCACAGATGCACATGTACAGACATGCATTGAAGGGACTGAGTCACTTAGTGAACAACAAACCTTTCATGGGCCTACATGTGCAGCAGCTGGTGCAAAGCAGTCCAGATAGTTGACTGGTGGAAGAGGGCATGGCGAGGAGGTTACTGGAAGTGATGAGATGGGGAGGGGTCAATGTGGAGAAGGTTTTGGAGGCACTTCTGTCAAAATAGCAACATAAATAAATACATGTTACGCCTTGTGACGAGGCGTGAGGTTGAGGGGGCCAGCCCATTCGCTTACGTTGGGGGATGTTATTTTTCATGTGAATTATTGTTACTGCCAACGATGGTGAGCTATATAACCAATATCAAGTTCAAGTTCTGGGGAGGCCTGTCAACCTCCAGGATGGAGAGGGTTCTGGGCCTGGTCCATATTTTGTGTGTACGCAACAATGGACCAGGAAGAGGAGGAGGAGGAGGAGGAGGAGGCAGTTTGTTCAAGTTCAACATCGTCAAACTTAACATTGGCTAATGATGTGGAGGACAGCGAGCAGACCGGATTTCAGGAGCTATGTAAACAAGTCCAAGTCCAAGTTCAAGTTAGTATTGACAAGTTCAAGCCCAAGTTCAAGTTAGTATTGACAAGTTCAAGCCCAAGTTCAAGTTAGTATTGACAAGTTCAAGCCCAAGTTCAAGTTAGTATTGACAAGTTCAAGTTAGTATTGACAAGTTCAAGCCCAAGTTCAAGTTAGTATTGACAAGTTCAAGCCCAAGTTCAAGTTAGTATTGACAAGTTCAAGCCCAAGTTCAAGTTAGTATTGACAAGTTCAAGCCCAAGTTCAAGTTAGTATTGACAAGTTCAAGTTAGAATTGACAAGTTCAAGCCCAAGTTCAAGTTAGTATTGACAAGTTCAAGCCCAAGTTCAAGTTAAAATTGACAAGTTCAAGTTAGTATTGACAAGTTTAATCCCAAGTTCAAGTTAGCAATGACAATTCAATGCAGCACCGGTAGCGTGAATCCAGGCGAGCAGATGAACATAGAACCGAATAGGTTAGCGTGAGCTGCCAATGGACTGGAGACCTGCTAGGTAGCGGGAATCCAGGCAATGCCTGCCTTTGCAATGCCTACCAGTGCCTTCCTCTGTGGTCACCCCAATCTCACCCTGAAGAGGGGGGGGGGGGGGGGAGGGGGTAGAGTGTGTGACTACTTGCAGTCATCACTGCTTGCATGAACTCAAGTAGACTGACCTGTAGTGGATCAGGAGGGTGGGGGTGGGAGGGTGGATGAGGGTGGGGTGGGAGGGTGGATGAGGGTAGGGTGGGAGGGTGGATGAGGGTGGGGTGGGAGGGTGGATGATGGTGAGATGGGAGGGGGTGAGCAGAGCGCTGGCGGTGAGTGTACTGTGTAGTGGTGGAGGTTGCAGGCGTATGTGGAGGTGGTAGTGCGCCTGGTGGGTGTGATCAGGGTTGGATACTGTGGTTTTGAGTACGGATACAGTACCGGTTTTATAAGTGAGTACGGTTGAGTATGGTACGTTTTTATGATCGCTAACATTCCCTGACCTGGCAACTTTTTGTTTTGCTAATTTGGCCTTTGTTCCACTCGGAAATATGTAGAGGACATTCCGGGATTTACAATGGTACGCTGATTATGTCAAAATCAGAAGGCAGCAAAACGTGATGCCACTTTGTATCATGGAAGTGACAAGAGTGTTGTGAGTACAGACCATACATATACTCAATTTTTGAGGGGGGCTGGGGTGTGGATAGGTTAATAAATAAATAAATAAATAAATAAATTTATTAATACATTTATTAATAAATATGAGATAGGTAAATAAATAAATAAATAAATAAATAAATAAATAAACATCTCATAAATAAAGAAATAAATAAATATCGCACTTATGGAGATATATAGAGATGCAATAAATAAATAAATAAATAAAGAAAGAAAGAAATGAATAAATAAATACAACGAATCTCCATAGGTTTCTTATTCTTAAATCACATGGTTTTAGCCTATGGCCTCCAGTCCAAAGACAAATATTATTAGGGTATCAAGTTGCCCAACCACACCACTTCAATAAACAAATACAAAACAGTTGGTTTGCTCGATTGGTCGGAACCAGGTGAAACATGCTCATTTTTTTGGCGGAGCCCCCTCTTTAAGGGGGCGGGAGCCCCCAGGGTTACTCATTTGTCTGTCCGACTGACCGACCGACCGACCAACCGACCATCCGCCAGACCGTGCTGAAGCCTGACACATCAGCCAACAGTCTCGTAATTAACTCGCTTCCGTTTTCACCTGTTGCTCCGTCGCGATCACTCTCCGACATTTTTTAGCGTCGCAGGCGTAGAACTTGTTTACTATGGGCCTCCCTAACTTGAACCACCTTTTCCTAAGGAATGAGTCATAGTCTATCGCGCTCAAAACAAATTCCATACAAATAAAAAGTGGGTAGACCTATAGGCTATAGCTCACATCTTTCTACTTACACATCATGGTGATAGCAGGTCATGGGAGGTAGCTGACAGGCGGCAAGGTAATACACAGAGCCAAAAATCACTGATAATTTTTCCTTGTTGGGTGTCCTCAGTCATGTAGCTGCATAGACTTATCATTGTAGGTTCCAATTTTTGATTGATAGAGGAACTAAAAAACAAATTTTCTATGTATTTTCTATGTAATTTTATATGTAGAGGAAATAAAAAACAAATTTTCAAATTTTGAATTTTGAATCACACTTTCAAAACAATTCAAAAAACGATTTTTTTGACCTTTTTTGTTTTATCCACATCTGAAGTTAGATTTTGATTTGGGATTGGGGGGTAAATTCTCAAGATGTGAGGTGGGATTTGGACAATGGAAGTTGAATTTTTGAGTTGCACTGCTATTCCAGTAAATTCCGAGGCCTAGGCTGAAACGCAGTCTCCGACCTTGTGGTAGGGGTTTGATAAGATAATATTGTCCCGCAGAAACTTCATTCGCGGTAGCTTGCACAATCCCATACCGCGATCTCGTTGAAGTCAATTCAAGCTTTTTAACCGAATGAAACAATCACCAGATTTTACCCAAATGAAAGAAATCTCAAGATTTCGAAATGAGGGATTAGCCTAAATCTGTTTGTTTGTTTGTCCCCCACGGTTGCGGTTTCGCGCACACTTTTTGAGCCCCACTGCGCGTTTCTACAGTTGTTTTCAACCCCCTGTGGGCGCAGCGCGTAGTTTTGGCGCTTTCTGCACTTCAAAGCGCAGACCAATTTAGCGTTTGTGCGCTTTAAGCGCTGACCAATTTGACAAAATGTAGTACCCTGTTGGCGAACCCCGGGTCAAAATTACAGTAGGAAACCCGAGTCCAGGCGCCCCGGAGGATCCCGAATTCACTACCTGCGTGCCCTCAGATATCTGGTTCGGACGCCAGCACCCTTGTTGTCTATCGGCTACCCCAGACCTGTAATACCTTGTACAAATTCCATAAAATCAACCATATCTCTGATTGGTCTCATTTATGGCATCGAATTCTTAAAAACATGCCCGATATACATACGTAAAAATCAATATATTTCGGCCACGGTCAATGCTGTAATATAAATCAGAAACCCTGAAAATATATATGTACGGTTTGTATATCTCTCGCCGTTGCTTCAACATCTGATCAAAGCTCTCATCAATCGATTCCATTCAATTCAAACATTCAATCGCTCACATAATGCATATGGTACCACAGATATGTAGCATGCTGCAGTTAATTTGTAAGCATATTCACCCACCAAATATGAACAATTCAGAGTGCCAAAACAAAGTATGTTATTATCACATCCAATTAAATCAGAATAAATCAGAATGAATCAAATTAAATTAAACACATTATTACTTTTAGCATTTCATTCGGGACGCGCCTCCAGGCGCCATTTATTGGAAGAAGGGATTACACCAATTATAAGGTCCCCGTCCGTTAGTCCATTAGTGTGTCACAAACAAAATTTTCAGTTTTCATGAAAAACATCAGAACATTCTGCATATATGAATTATAAGACTTAATTATACAAATTCTCTATGGGTCATATGAATTATAAGACTTAATTATACAAATTCTCACGAGAGCACATACGAGCATCGTAATTGTGAAAAGGAGCTAAGGTTTGTGCTTTTGAGGCCAAAAGCTACAATTAACAGGTAACATTTTTTTACATTTCAAATTTGTACCATCCAAACATGTACGCAAACGCTGGTTTGAGAGCAGAATTATTATCAAACATTCGAGGTAAAACATGTAAGCATCACCATGGACGAAACATTTTAACATTCCCCTCGGGCACTTGTGCTATAATTAGCACACGGACCTCACCCTCCCAGGGCCATGCGTGGGGTGGGCAGTGGCAAGCCACGCCAACTGCCCTTGGCCAAAAATCGCGACAATTGGATCCGCAGGTCGCGGGTTCAAATCCCTCTCAGACAAAATTTCCCGTTTCAGGTTTTATGCGATACCTTCTTCAAATTCCCTAAAATCAACCCGACCAACGACGGTTAGACACATTCAGCCAAGTTACGTTAGTGCATTCACCCACGATAATTCCAACGACGGGCAGCCCCTCCAGAAATTAATCCACGAACGAACGATCAGCCACGTAACCTTAGTGCGTTCACCCATGATAAATCCAACGATGGCTAGACCCCAACAGGCATTTACCCACGAACGACCCGTTCAGACGTTGATCCACGTTAGATCCGACGACGGTAACACCCGTTTACACGTTCAGCCACGTAATGTTACTGCGTTCACCTACGATAAATCAAACGACAGTTATACCCGTTCAGATATTAATCCACATTCGATCCATCCAGCCATAGATTAGATACAATATAATTACATCCAAGTTAATTAAATTCAATCCAATTCAAATTCATTAAATCCAAATCAATTAAATGCATTCAATTCACGTAAACGTAATTCAATTTGATGACATTAAGTTGAATTAAAAAACAAAACAATAATAAAATTAAATCAAAATAAATTAAAATAATTTCAATTAAGAACTCTCATCATTTCATTCGGGACACACCTCAAGGCGCCCTTAATTGTACATCTTGTGTACTGTCATCGGCCTCCTCAGCTGGGCTGATGGCGGCCACATGCTAATGCAAACAGAAATTAGCTACGCACCTAGCTGACGCATTTGCGGACAATATGATCTACTTGGAATTCGATTTCAAGCAGTTGGGGTCATGTATCGCTGTGCATCACAAGAGCAATTCAACTTAGGGCGATCTAGGACTTTGTCACTTATGGAGATACATAAATAAATAAATACACAAATACATAAATAAATAAATGAGTACAAATAATGGGTGTATGCTTCAAAGTGCAGCACTAGCAGTGAACGGCTCTGAAATAGAGTATGCTTCAAAACCATGCGATTCAAGCTGACCAAGACTTAGAAAAAGAAAAAAGTGTATGCTTCAAAGCGCAGCACTAGCACTGATCGGCAGTGCTTGTAGTTGGAAGCATCAGGAAGTAGTCCCTGGGTGGGGGATTGAGTGGGGTGGTTGGGAGGGTGGTTGAGAGAGTGGTTGAGTGGGTGGTTGAGTGGGGGGGTTGAGAGGGTGGGTGGGGAGGATCTGGGAGGGTGGAATGGTGGATGGGGTGCATACGTATATTGAGACTGACGCATGCAACTACGAGGACAGATCCATGTTGCCTACATGCATGTTTACAAGTATGCTTGTGTGTGTACACATAGCCACTTCTAACCACTCCAAACCCCTCTACAACACCTGTGTAGGCCAACACCCACACATGCAAGTTTTCTGCATGCATGGATGTAAGCACTCATTCACTCGAAGTCACTCCAAATCACTTAACAACATCTGTGAATGCCAGGCCGACACCCACCCATGCAAGTCGAACTTTCGAACTTCGTCCTCCCCGTTGGACCCATCCTCATCATCGTGTTCTGACCGCGCACGTTTCAGATCAGAACGAGCCGATGCAACCCCCTCGGCAGTTCTCACCATCACAGCTAAGCCAAAGCAACAGGGTGGGGTGGAAGAGACAAATGAAGAAAGTCGAAAGTGGCGTGGCTTCGATGCTGATGCGGATGCCTGCTTGCGATTGCGTATCGGGCAGGTCCCGAGGGTGAAAGGAGAATTTTGTATCGAGCTAGGGGAAAAAGCTTCCCGTCAACCGGATAGGTAATGTAGATGATGGCGATTGCGGGAGAAAAGGCGGGGGCGTGCAATAGGGCAGGGGGAAACTTGGGGGGGGGGGGGGGGGGGGGGGAAGGAAACCGCCGGTGGCGTGGCTCGTCAACTGGGCCAGAGTGGATGGGTGTCCACCGGTGATGGGTGTCCGTGGGTGCCAGTGGATGGGTGCCAGAGTGGATGGGTACATGCGCATGCATGTGGGTGCCTGGAGTGGGGGAGGGGTCCCAGGGGTGCAACAAATATCTGATGATAATGCGTTATTGATTACACGTCCTAGTAATGTAGACATACTTGGAATGCCAGATATTTGCATTCTTGAAAAATTGCAGGTTTTCTTTTGTTACATCCTCATTTTATAACTAATGATCAAATATCAGTATGAGATGCATGACATAGAAGGGGGGGGGGGGGGGGGGGGGGGGGGGGGGGGGTAGAAGAAGCCCCTTGGTGATTGTTTCCACAAAGACTTCATGAAATTAGAACGTAACTTGTATTCCCGGCCGAAACGATCGTGAATAGAGTAGCAGCGGCGACAATAGGGCTTAGGCTGAATGTAGGGCTCACAAACGATCCCAGGTGCCTGCGGATTCTAAAAGCAGCTAGCAAGAACTCGTGACATTCCAGATCTCTAGCTCCGGCCCAATTATCGACCCCAGAGGATCGTTTAACAAGTCCGCCTTTGTTGGCTCCACACCACCATACTCTGTGGGGGGTTGTTACGTGACTTCCCTCCAAGCAACCCACAGCTGTTCGAAATCAGCCAACCCCTGCTTGAAATCAGCCAACCCTTGGCGCAGCCTAAGTCCAGGAGGCATTCGCAATCGATTGCGCACAGACCGAGATCGGAGGCAGCCTAGTGGACATGACACGCGGACCCAACATTCGCCAGCGTGGCAGCCTGGTGGCCGCGAACTGCCGGAACGGGACGTCCCGTCCAGCCCAGACCTGAACGGTACGTTCCGCCCAGCCCACACTTGCAATACCTTATACAAATTCCATAAAATCAGCCAGACCTCTGATTGGTCTCCTATTGTGTGCATCAAGTTCTTAAATATAAAGCTGATCGACATGTATGCTTTTCATAACATTTTATGCATGTTCAATACTGCTTACAAATCAACAACCCTGCAAAAAGTATCAAATTACATTCCATTACTTTAAAAGGAATTAAAATGTATTCAATTCAGAGCTCAGATTATTCATTACTTGGATTGCAATATGCCGTATTGGGGAGTGAAGTGTATTAGTGAATAGATGTGAAGAGGAACCAATCAACCCAGTTGTCCTTCCGCTTCTGGTACTTCGGAGGAACCTTTAGGATTCAGAAATAGGGGTGTTATTAAACATTCAAGTGTGGAATTTGTAACGTGAGCTTATATACTTCTGGAAACATACATGAAATGTGTAACGTGAAATTATATGTCTCGGCTCATATATGTCTCAAAAACTTCTTGAAATCTTTTCGGAGTTTTTTGTGTGACCACTACGGTATTAGCTTTTGGGATAAAATCGTTGACAGTAAGGACGATGATATACGGTAGCAAAAATAGCATTTTTACCTTGCTAGAGAATGTTCTAATGGCAACCATAGAAAGCAACAAACGATGGTGGTTTCATGGATGACTAAGATAAATTCAGTGATCAGGTGGTGTTCAACATTTCTCTGATATTCTTCAAGATGACAAGATTTTACTTCACAAGATTGACTTGGGATTTTTTGATAAAGGTATCTCTAAAATAACACACCGGGACATTGACTGGCAATCTCTTAGATCAGTGAAACCCAAGTGGCTTCGTGATAACCAGGGAGATGGTATTAAATGTATCACCGGTACTTATGGGACTTGGATTTTTACAAGAAGGCTGATGTCATTACCAGGGTACTTCAGGAGGACCCCCAGCTCTGCTGCCTGAGACGCAACCAATTGTATAGCCTGCGTCCTGCGACGCAACGGACCCTTCCTTCTGGTCAACTGTCCCTCCCCACATTGTGTCCTGCGACGCAATGGACCCTTCGACGTAGAGTCTGCGACAGAGGACGCAGCGTCCTAAACAACTCTGGTCTTTATAGTTCCACGTGCACTAACTTGTTACATAATAAGGATGACATTAAATGCATAGCAAGACTATGTCTTCGAGCTCGCAATTTAAATGTTGAATCTGGTTGGAGTATCTTTCGTTAGTTCTAGTAGAACTCCCAGATGCTGTGAAATGGCGGTCGGTGGTAGAAGAGTGGTAGAAGATGACATACATTTCATGTTAATGCCCTTTATATTCTGAAGATAGAAATTTGCTTTTCGAGAAACTGAACATTGAACCTGAGTTGGTTGATAAAAAATCCAGCATTAGGCTGGTACTGAATCCTGATTCCTCTAAAGGACGGATATATATGATGCAAGTTCTGAACAAATGCGATAAGAATTGCACAATTAAACTATCATCCCATTATGGATGATGATTTAATTATAAGTGTATAATTAAATTATCACTGGAGCACGAACTCAGGGCCTCCGTCGTTAAAAAATTGTTTGAGGTTTAGTTCATCAGTTGTTTTGGTTGCAGCCCCTGGCTCCTATCCGGATGAGGAAGTCTCTATAGCCTATTTGGCCTACCCCTGGACTGTTGCAACATACATGCATATCCGAAATCATAGGATAGGTGTGCATGAACCAATAGCCTCCTGATAGTCAAGACTGGCTTTTGAAACCCCATTATTATATACGGGTACGTATGAAAGATCCTTTTCAGCCTGCTTAGCTACCCCGCCCATGAGCTTTAACAAGCAAGCTTCACTCACTGAGTCACTGGGCATCATATTCCTCTTAAAATCTACAAAGGATAAGAAGCGAGTGAAGACAATTCCGTACTAGGAGGCAGATATTTGATGTATTTATCCTTTAAAAACTTTACCAACCATATATTAGGGTTGTATTTAATACCCGTATTCACTACCCCGCCCATGATGATGTGCAACAAACATTCGTCACTCCTCCGGCAGCATTCTTCCATAACTATTCAATGGACAACAAGCGAATGGAGACAATACCGTACTTAAGGGCAGATTTTTGATGCAACCTTAGTTTACAAGTTTTGCCAACCATATTTCAAATTGGGTTTAATCTGTGTCACACAGGGTCAGGACAACAAAAACAGATGCTATGCACACATGCTGAGCGCACAAACACACCTGACTCATAATGTTCATGCTGAATTTAATTGTAAAAATGTAAGAATTTAATGAATGTCTAGTGAATAATGATAATAAGTGTGGTAATCAATTAAGAATTATCAGGATTGATTGTCAAATCCTGAAGAAGGGGAAGATAAATAATTGCCCCATGGAGAATAGTCGGACAAATAATCAGTCTGAATGTGACAGAATGTAAAACATATTAGCAGGTAGCCTCTTTGGACATACAGGGGCCAAGGCTACCCGACTCATGCTCTATGTCCACAGCCAAGAGCTGACTAAGAGGGCCACCTACTGTGACCAGTCACAACATGCTGTGCACACCGCCTCCACTGTCACCATGACAGGGGCCAAGGCTACCCAACTCATGCTCCATGTTCACACGGACTCCAGATGCACCCACAGCTTAACAAAGGCAAGTTTGCCTTAAGGGGGTCTAGTGGCCATGCTATTGCCGAATCGTACATATAGCACCCTGATTCCACTGTTTCTTTTTTGGGCCACCCGTAGCAGCTTCTAGGCTAATCACCCACCCTTGGGTCAAACCTGAAGCTAGCTATTGTGTCAGGACAGGCATTCCAATCCAGTTGTAATCTGTGGGCTTGACTCATTTGCTGGCTAATGGAGCTGGGTGGAAGCTGCTACGCGTGGCTTAGCAAAGAATAAAAAGTGTCTGGTCGTGCCTGGTTGTGTGAGAACTATCCTGGAATACAAATGTGCCCACAGGTTGACAAATGCAAGGTGGACTAGTGGCTAGCTTCTTTATGTGCTGACCGCCTGTAAGAGGCCACTATACCATTGGTCATGGTAGCTCCTGGGGAAAGAACTATCGTGGAATACAAATGTGCCCACAGGTTGACGAAAGCAAGTTGGACTAGTGACCAGCTTCTGTTCTGCCTGCCTATGAGAGGCTACTACACCACCCACCAGCCCAAGTCGTCATGCTGGCCTTGGTCTGTCCCCCTCTCAGCCAGGCCTCCTCCTCAGCTAGGCCCCCGTCAGCCAGGGCCCCCCCTCAGTCAAGCCCCCCCCCCCCCCCCCCCCCCCCCCCCCCCCCCCTCAGCCAGGGCTCCTCCTTAGCTAGGCCCCCCCCTCAGCCAGGGCCCCCCCTCAGTCAAGCCCCCCCCCCCCCTCTCAGCCAGCCCCCCCCCCACCCACCCCCAACCCCCCCCCCACCCCTCAGCCAGGGGGGCACCATTGGCTAGGTTTTACTGCCCCTGATCGATGAGGCAGCACAACTGGGGAAAGAGCTCCTCAACAAGGCCAGCAAGGTGGACTAGTGACCAGCTCCTGTATGTGCTGATCGCCTGTAAGAGGCCACTAGACCATTGGGCATGTATGGTAGGTACTGGGGAAAGAGCTCCTCACCAAGGCAAGCAAGGTGGGGCCAGTGACCAGATCCTGTGCTGGCCGCCTGTAACGAGGACACTAGACCATTGGGCATGATAGATACTTGGGAAAGAGCTCCCCAACAACTGAGTTCAGCAAGGCCAGCAAGGCCAATGTTGCTGCGTTTTCTCATCAGCAACAGATCAGAAGCGGCCTTACACTCAGAAGCTGCCATGGCCTCGATAGGGCAGGCCCCCTCTGTTGGGTTGGCAATGAGGCAACCCGGCCTGGCTGACATGATGAAGTGCAGCTCTTCCTTGACGTGATGAAGAACAGGTCTTGACTTGAAGTGAAGCATTGGGCATGATAGATACTGGGACAAGAGCTCCTCACCCACATGCATCCGTGATAGGGCACCTGGTACAACTACGTTGACTGATATGTAGACGAAGGAATGCTCCATTCGTTCATCATGGACTCACATGTACCCTCAATAGGGCACCAGACACAAGTCAGCCTGCCAATCTTTTGAAGAGTGATGAAAACCGTCTCCCCGTGCCCCAGGAAGGGGCTGTGCCCCAGGGAGGATACACTTTCATCCCTGCTCATAGAGAGCACGGTGGAGGTAGTGTGGGCAGGGTAGCTGAGGAGGAGGGGGATGCTATCGCTGGTGGAGGGCATGATGGGGGTAGCGAGGGTGGGGGAGCTGTGCCCCTGGAACTCAGGGGTTGGCCTGCTCATGGAATGGATTTTATGGGCCTCCCCTGCCTCAAGGATTCTGCTTGAAGCATCATTCCCCTTCCCGATTGCTCCGTCATCACTCAGATATCTGAGCATTCTCCTCGCACCTTGGGTGCCGGGCTTGACAGCCATGGAAGCTGCAGAAGCCTCAAAGGGGGTGACAGTCTGCATTCTGACTGGAGTCCTGGCTTCCTCAGTCCCCTCAATCAAGTTTACCAGTGTACCAGAAGCCAGTCTCTCACATGTTGATGGAGTTGATGGAGTCCAAGGAGCCAGGACAGGAGCTACTGCCGGGCTCTCAGCTACTGCTGCTGCTGCCAGGAGCTCAGCTACACCTACCTCCTCCGCGTAGGGGTTTTTGAAGGCCAGAAGAGCCTCTAGATCCATGCCTGTGATGCCCTGCTGCTCAACCTGAGCCAGCAGATTGGAAAGTTCCGCCACGTCAGGGAAGAGCTGCTGCCCATCTTGCGCCATCAGCATAGCATAATCATCCGCCAAGCCTGCGTTGTGATCCAGGCCAACCTGAGCTAGAAAAGCCCCCAAATCAATGCCAGCGATGCCTGGTTGCCCGCCTTGCGCCTGCAGCATAGCATAAGCATCCGCCAAGCCTGCGTTGCGATCCAGGCCAACCTGAGCTAGAAAAGCCCCAACATCAATGTCAGTGATACCTTGCTGCATGCCTTGCGCCTGCAGCATAGCATAAGCATCCGCCAAGCCTGCGTTGCGATCCAGGCCAACCTCCATGCCAGCGATGTCATGCTGCCCGCCATGTACCAGCAGCATATCATCAGGACCTGCCATGCATGGGAAGAGCTGCTGCCCACCTTGCCCCGGCAGCACAGTAGGCTCAGGCTTGTTGACGATAGCCACCAAGTTCATGATGAGCTGTGCATAGGGGTGTGCATAATGCATTCAGACAGCTTCCTAGCTAGAAGGTGAATTGGGTGAGAGTTTGGGTTGTAGTCCTTCAATTGGTAGCTCGGAGCTCAAGAAAGGGCGGGCCCACAGGCGCTCCACATGAACGTGCTTTAAAGCTTGGTTTGCACTGCTAATTTGGGGGGTCACTAGAATGATGCAACCTAGAGCCCTTGGAACTGTCACAAGGGCAGGCCAACAGGCACTCCACACGAATGTGTGTTAAAGAAGCCAGTTAGTTATGAGACTGTTAGCCTCTTTCAGTGATTTACAATGGTCTAGTGGTAAACCAGATCGCCTAAGAATGAAGAGTCGGGGGTTCGACTCCCCCTTCGGTCGCTCTTGCCGTTGCAGATCGTCGTCAACCGCGATGGTAGCTTGTCCAGTTGAGGTAGGAGACCTCTCCCCACCCGCGTACGACGGGCTCCCTTAACACCACGCCCCACCAGGCGTTATCATTACCTTTTTTATGAGACTGTTGGCTGCATGTCAGGCTTCTTCTCGGTCAGACAGTCACCCGGTCACACAGACGGACAAATGGGTAACCCTGGGGGCTCATTAGTGGGCAAGACCCTGCCAGCCTATCTGGCAAGTCCCTGCCAGCCTATCCGGCTACAACTAGTGATTTGCTATGATTACTACCAGTGTTAAGTGAAGAGTGAAAAGAGGAGGCAAGAGCAGAGCAATAAGTGAGCAGCAAGGTTCACACCTGCCCTTACCTGGGAAGTTGTGGGGCGACGCCATGAACATGAGTGCGTGGCCACGTTGAGGACGTCCGACAGCTCTGAGCACCTGTCATCCGTTGTGATTAGATGCTGAATGCAAGTTGCCCTCATGAGGAGATCTGTCGCCATTACACCAATGGACCACACGTCCCTCTGACCGGACGGAAGCTCTAAATCTCGATAGCCCATGCAGGAAGGAGTTCCACCCCTGTGGGTATGGTAGGGCAGAATTTGGTTGAGTTTGGCTTGGTTTGAGTGGTTTGCCCTGGCTTGGTTTAGGGACTTAGGGTGGGAAGGGTCAGGTTCTTGACAGATTGAAGTGTTGTAAAAGAACAGTTCGACTCCCACTGTCTGCATGGCAGCTGGTCGAGGGAGGGACAGGTGCAACGGAAAGTAGCAAGGAACTCATACGGTACAAGAGTCTCAATCCTGGACAGACGGCTGTCAAGTAACAATACACCGATCAGGATAAGGACTGGTGGTACTGGATTAACAACTTAAGGCAGGCGGGAGGATATAATATCTCACGATGCTGATACTTACGGGTTGACATGCGACATGGACTGGTGGGTGCACAGGCCCAAGTCCCCTATGTCCAGCACGCAGAACTTGTCATCAATGATGGTGTGAAGCTGGCCCGCACTGTTGCCGAGGAAGCCTTTCGTGTCCACCATCGTTAGCAGAATGTTTTCTGCTTTTACGTCATTGTGGTAAAGCCCTTTCAGGTGGATGGCTTCCACACGAGCAATGACATCGATCAGGAGCAGGATGAAGTCATTCATCCCAATTTCCTCCTTCCTCGCCATGAAGAAGTCATGGAGGCTGCAGAGGACAGAGGAAATGTATATGTAAGTACGCTTGCACTGCAAATTTGGGTCATCGGCAACCATTTGTTTTGCTTACTTCAACTTGAACTTGGTTACATAGCCTCAGCCAGCAATTTGGCTGCTCACCGTCTTCGGCAGTAAAAATAATTATTACCAGGAAAATGTAAATGTGAACAAATCACTTGTTTCTTCATTTTTTTGCTGATAGGGTGTTTTCTGGGTGTCTTAGGGTGCTGTAGGGGTGCAGAAAGGTAGCCAAAGACCCCCACAATTTGCAGTGGAGGGGGAACGTATACGTAAGTACGCTTGTATGTATGATGTTACATTCCAGAGGTTTGCCAAATAGGCGTGCACCACCCTGACAGTCAATCAAGTCAATAGGCTGGCACCACCCTGACAGTCAATCAAGTCAATAGGCTGGCACCACCCTGACAGTCAATCAAGTCAATAGGCTGGCACCACCCTGACAGTCGATAAATTCAAGAAAGCACTCACGAGGTGTGCTTGAGGTCGACCACCATGACGGTCTGGAACAACACATCCGACCCAGGTATGGGTCTAACATACCATCCCTTGCACATCAGTGCTACGTCACCCAGGAAGATGTGGTTGACTATCTGCATAGGAGAAAGAGAGGGAGAGAAGATTATGTCACACCAGGGTGTAAGCAGTCGCAAAGGAAGCTGCATGGGCATTCAAGGATAAAGGTGGAAGACAGAATACACTGCTAATTAATTTGGGGGTCTACGGCACCCTTTTATTTGGCTTTTAAGGTGCATTCTGAGTGAGAAGTAAGGGTGACATAGGGGTGCGGAACAGGTGGCGACCCCCCCCCCCCCCCCCCCCCCCCCCCCCCCCCCCTATTTTGTTTTGCTGTGTTAGATTTATAACCATAGGCACATACAACCACACCCACAGGCGCGCACATAAGGTGTCCATACCTCTCTAGGCCCATTGCCGTCAGTGCACATCTGGGGAAGTGTCATGGTCGGGCCAAGCTTGAAGGCGACCTGAGTGATCATGTCAGCACATGCAGTGGTGATATACCTTGTGTGTATGTATGTGTATGTATGTATGTATGTATGTATGTATGTATGTATGTATGTATGTATGTATGTATGTACGTACGTATGTATGTATGTATGTTTGTATGTATGTATGTATGTATGTATAAATGAATGTATGTACGTATGTATGTCTGTGGAAAGGAAGGGCTTCGAAGAAAAAGAATTTATGAATTGAACTCCAAACAATCGTTTTACCGCCAAGGGCCCTAACCTTAAAAATTGAGAGATAGAGAGTTCGTGCGGAATAATTTGCTTTTCACATGCTCGGAACAAACACAGCAAGGTTCATTAATCCTTTGACTTTTTTATTCAATCGCTTTATAGCTCAGAATAATACAAGCAGTACAAGAAGAAATGACTAAATAAATAATAGCTTGTTGGAGAGTCTGGTGCAGGTTTAGTGAGAATGAGTATGAATGGTCAATAGGAAGCCAAACAACACTGCACATTGGGGGGGGTCTTTGGCACCCTTTCTGCACCCCTACGACACCCTTATACAACCAGAATAGACCCCGTTAAGCACAATAGATGGTGCTGAAGACCCCCCAAATGTGCAGTGCAACTTGGAGCGTGATGATAGCATTGTGGCTGGCTTGCGCACCAAAGATAAAGGATTGCTGAAATATATAATTGTTGCCTCCATTCACATGACCAGCACCAGGACCAGGACCATCTTTATAAAAAACAAATGTATACATATATATATATATATATATATAGAGAGAGAGAGAGAGAGGGAGAGAGAACCCAGCGCAACCCAGCGCGACAACCATATATATGATCAACTTCACCCAGCCACCACAGCCACAAGCCCAAGACCTCACACCTTGCACCAACCTACCTCCTCGCCACCCATGGTGCCTTTGAATACCGTCCCGAACCCTCCTTCCCCTAGTTTTTTGCCAAACTCTATGTTGACGCTGGCCCTGAGAGATTTAACCAGGGGGGCGGCAACTTCCATGTTGGGGGTGCAGGTTTCAGGGGAGCATCTCTGGTATTCAGATATTTGCTTAATCACCCGGGTCTGCATACCCTCCTCCAGGAAAGCAGTGAGGGCCTCCTGCAAGGAGCGAGAGCAAGAGGCATGGATCAATGGGGTTGGGGTTGGGTTGGCTGGGTTGGGTTGGGGGGGGGGGGGGGGGGGGGGGGGGGGGGTCGCAAGGGGTAGATCACAAGAAGCATGGAATTTAGAGGGCAGAATGGATGAGGATTAAATTAATCGTTAATGGATTAGGCGAAAGATGCTTCACTGGCTATGACCATGGTCTACTGGTACCGGTATATGACATGCCCGCAAGGCGTTGGGCCTCGGAGGTGTGAGGGGGCGTGGGACAGAAGGGGGGGGGGCGGGGGGGGGGGGGGGGGGGCAGTGCATCGGCCATTCGTTGTGATGATCCCACATACATGATACACCTGGTTTAATATCTGCTGCTGTGAAATCGGGCAGGGGGAGGGAGGAGGAGGTCGCTGGCACTGTTTATTTTGAGGGGCTACACGTAGCAGATTCTAGGAAGGTCCTTTCCCCCGTCCTTCTACCAAACCTGAAACTAGCTAGCGCGTATGAAAGCTAATAACATGTTACATGACGAGCGTTCCAATGCAGCTGAGAGCGTAGGGCTTGGCCCCGTGGCTAGATTATGGGATTGTCTAGAAGCCATGCGTAGCTGGAAAAAGAAAAACCAGTCGTTGTAAGGCAATGCCTCCTTTCTGATTTTGGTGGCGAGTGCTAAAAAATCCATTACGGCTGGCATCATCTATTATATAATCATCAGTGAGTTGGGCGAGTTGGGGTGGGTGACACGGGTGTGGTGCTTGCCTTGGTCGATATTTCGATGGTTTCGCAATCATCGATCAGAACATCGTGGGCTCAAGGATAGGAGAGGAGCGAAGTAAGGTTGGAAACAGGGACAGGAGAAGATGCAAGCTAGGATCCTAGCAGGCGGTCAAAAGCAAACAACTTGACGATGAAGAGTTGAAGACCCACCTCAAGAGTCTTCCCCAATTCCTGCTTCCTCTCATCCTTCGCGGGGCTTGGAATACTGTGAGTAATGATACCGATGATAGGCGAGCCTCTGTGATGAGAAGAAACTGGTTTCCTGCTGTAGCAACAAAGATGGTGACGTTGGTTGGCTGGGTCGGTCTGATTTTTCTGGACATCAACAGTATTGATAGCGTTCTGGAGTACCAACAACGATTCGCAATTTGTTGAAGGCGGGCATCACCTATCTAACACGCATCAAGTACGCCTCTCGCGCACCTTGACAGCGGACAAGTAGCACCCAGGCCTCTTAGGTTGTTGGCTAGCTTCATTTTGGGGGGGGTGGCGAAGTCGATTGCAAGTCTGAAAGTATTTGGATTGGAAATAGCTGAGCCTCTCACATTTACATCGATAGAGGGCTACAAGGTGGGCGGGAGCAAATTCTGTTAGGAGTTAGTATGACTAGATGGCTGTAGTGCTGTACATGTCTGGTATTGCCTTCAATATTCGTTTCTAATGGTAGGCCCCTTTTCAACGTCATTGCAAAACAGGCTTAAATTTAGTGCGCTTGGAGCTGCCAAAGCTTCCTGAGCCAGTCGCCATGTGTGATCAAGGCTATTCTTGAGACGTGACGAGTCACCAAGAAATGTGGGATGCTGAGTAACGTTTTTTTCCTGTGGTCGATAGCGCTCCCAACAAAATATGAGGGAGCTTTGAGTAAGTCTACTTCAAACCAGACTTGACATTTGATGATGAGATTTGCTTCCGTCCGAGGACTCGACGAATCCGTGGTTCGGATCCCTTATTCCTTCAGGAATTCTAATCAATCTAATCGTGCAGCCTTCCAACGGCGGGTGGATTCCTTGATCACCCTTGTCCATCCTTGCCACTGGTGCATGGATTCTGTTGTGTTTGAATGGATCTGGAAAGTTGTTGTCTGGGGAAACTGCATTGAGAAGCAGGGGCTGAGGTAGCTGTCCATTTATCCGTGAGCTGCGTTTCTGTTATTTATTTGGAAGTTCGGAAGCAGGTGCGCCCAGCACAGACATAGCCCGCGCCCCCCACGGCACAAACGTGCATCCCACCGAACTCATATCCTCGTCTTCCAAATCTCCCCGAAATGGGCATCGCGACATTCCCCGCCTTTCATCCCATCTACTCCAGCTTTATAACGTCTTCTCGATTGCATTTCCACAGGATTCAGAGTCGAGTGGAAGCACTTCGGTTTCCAAAACGTCTGCGGGTGATCGCAGCTGAGAGAGGCTGCTGCTCGTAGCTAAAATGAACAACAGAGATCGGCAGCTGCACCTAAGCAAGCCTCTGGGCCAAGCCCCAAGATGTCAACAATGCAGGAAAGCTGGTTGAGTCAGCTTCAAGGTGCGCAAGGTGGCATCAGGTTTGGGTGACTAGCCATTAAGGGGAGCTGCCCAGAAGCTGCTGCTGGTAGCTGGAAATAAAAATATGCTGCCAATGCTCAGGGATGGCGACCCTGATACAGAGCTGTCCATGGAATCAACATTCTCGCCTTCGGGCGATGTTCAGATTTGGATCAAACATATTTGCCATGCTCCCATGCCCATACCATGCCCATATCCCTATAGCATAGCTAACCGTCGCACAGGTGCCTGGGCACATGCTTGGCATGGGAAATGACACAGGCAATGCCAGCATGTGTGTGGGCATGCCCACGCACCTGTAGAATGGTTAGCTATGCGGTTCAACTTCAGATAACTTGCAGGGGCCTCGTTGAGGATTGGTATGCCTCAGGAAACATATTAGCTATTATCAGCATGAATAGCGGTGCTCTCACTTGTTTTATGTCTTGGTGACTCCTTGTGTACTCCCTTAGAACTATCGGTCCTGACAGTACTGTGACAGCTTCATGTTGGCTGCGTCACCGGTTCTACTGACACGTGCTGTCTTGCCGGCTCCCGGCTTAAGATTCCTGGCTTAGGTTCTAGACTCACGTTACAGGCTGCCGCCCCTTGACCGCTGGTGCCCCTTGATGGGTCTCCTGTGCTTGTAACGTTATTCTCGTCTCCGTGTATAGATTGGCGCGTCTGTTCCGCTGCTTTCATCTCTGTCCACTCCACGGAGTGTATTAAAGCTGATAGCTATGCTGTTCAACTCCAGAGAACTTGGAGGGGCTGTGTTGAGGAGAATCAGCAGTAGTACTGGTCGTGCCTTCAGCCTATTTGGTTACCCCTGCACTGTAACAACATACTCAGTGGTAGTACCGCTACTGGTAGTACATCATCAGAAGCGCATGAGCACACTTTCACTTTTCTAGTTGAGTTAGTGGATAAGGAACTTCCATCAGACATACACGAGTTTTTCGGTCGTCTTCTAGACTTCAAACACCCCCCGTGGTGTAAACTTCCTGATAGTTCATCTAGTGTGTTTGCTAACAAGGAGTGAGTCCACTGGGGACCGGAGAATCAGTAGTAGTAGTGGTCGTGCCTTTAGCCTATTTGGATTGGCTACCCTTGGACTGTAACAACATACAGTGTTAAAAAAAAAAAAAAAAAAAAAAAACGACCAAGCTCCCTGCTGATTCTCCTGCACATGCACCATCTACCAGTTGGCATACACCCACAGTCGGGTAATTCCTCCAACCAAGACGGATTTCCCAGGCCTGGTATCATCTACCCGTTTGCATAATCCTCTGGGCGCACACCCGCGGTTAGCAAACAGCCCTTATAAGCACCCTCGTCTACTAACTTAAGCAGACAAGTGGAAGTGTGTGATGATCTTGAACACTAGTCTGGCTCTGATACTGCGTATGGCTGGGGTGTTACAGTCAACCCAGGATTCATTGATTTAGAGGCAAAGAATGCCGACCCTGCAGTGCTCAGCCTGTCCTGGGGGTTGTACTACCTGCTAGCCCCCTTGGGGCTGTCAAATTGATGGTGCTGATGGTTCTCAGACGTAGGTTAACATGGCCCTATGTGTGGGTGCCTATTCCTCAGCACCTCCTAGACTGTCTTATAGGGTAGTCTAGATTGGTGGAGCGTTACGACGCTTTGTTTAGGCAGCTTCCTTTCGGCTGTCTTTCTTGGTTTTGGTGGAAGGTGGTAATTAATTCAGACCACCGTTATAGCGTCTTGATGGTTTCTGACTCTTAGTTCCATAGGCAGATGATTCATTCGATGGAGCTCATCATAGATTAGCTATTTCTTTTTACTCCACACTGTTTTTAGATCACCAGCCCCTCAAGTGATTATAACTTTTTGTGGAGTGTAGTAGTTATTTCCCTTTGGATTTTACTGTAATTTGGTGGGCTGGGTCATCTTGCAGTTGTACTTGCAGATGTACTTGCAGTTGTACTTGCAGATTTACCGCCGCTCACCTCTTTCTTGTTCTTCCGAGTGTATTTCAAGCGCCCTTTCATTCCTTCCTTTGCAGTAAATTCTTTGAAGTCCTTTTTTCTGCGTTTCCTATTTTTCAGGTGGACAATAAGTTTTATTACATTACATTACATTACATGTTAAAGTCTACTTGACACCGCGAGGGTGTATGAGACTCTGTGCTTTAAACAAAAAGAAAAAGCACCCACAAAGCAAAAAACCCCATTACATCAGGGGTGTGTCGAGGACAAACAAACCAAACTCCCAACCACCGTTTTGGTGGCGTAGGTATTAAACCCCTTAGAGCAGGACCCAGATCTCAACCACTTACAGTGGCGGAGGTAAGAAGCTAACAAATGAGAAGTCTCAAGAAGAAAAAAAAGGGATAATAAATTACGGTGCCACTAAGCAGTCCAGGGCTTCCTGTCTTGCTCTTCTACAAGTAGAAAGATAGTCGGCTAGGTTGCTCCAAAAAGACTTAGTGCCATTTCCATTCATAAAGGTTCTGAATGTGGAATCGCAGAATTCCACATTCCATACGGTTAAGTCGGTATCCTCATGGACATGCCTATAAATATCTGTAAACAGATTCTGGTAGCGGAGGCGAATATCATTATAAAAAGGGCACTCAAACATATGCATTTCATCCTCAGTTTTTTGGAACCCACACTTTTATTTTGGAACCCACACTTTTATGTACTATGGTTGTACATCTACCCTTCTATTGTTCATTGAACTGTGTTTCCTTTGTTGGTTACAAGTTTCTTGAAATTTAAATTCGCATCCTTTGGATTTTTTCAGTTACTGCATGTCAGCACCACTAGCACCATGCTGAGCAGTGTCATCATCAACAACTCATGCATGCCCCAACTAATCGAGATCAACCATGCCTCTATACCACTTAACTAAAAATTCCTAAGCCCTATCAGAACTCAAACACTTGAACCCAAACTCACGTAGCTAAGGCATAAACCTAAGGGGGGAACCAGGGGCACGGGAAGACAAAGTAGTAACCTCTGTCGAACCACGGAACGCACTTAGGGGTCACAAGGAGCCTAAGAGAGAAAAATATCCACCAAGATATCATGCCAAAGATCCTCCACGGCCGCTGGACTAGGGCCAGGACGGCGTCCACTGCGGCTGTAGCATGGGCGAAGTCCGGCGCTGCGAGACCTGGGATCACAGAAGGTGGGGAAGCGTTAGGTCGAAGTCGAGATTAGAGGTATGGGAAAAAAGGAGACGAGAATGACAGTGCAGCAAGTCGCACCTGGTGCAGAAAATCGCACCAATGGCAGAAAATCGCAAATCGCAAGGGCAGAATTCGAACATTAATCGCTAGGATGCGAAGAGCAGAGCCGAGGCATGTAAAGGTCCTAATATCCCGCCGTCGATGATCAGTCAATCCCAAGTCCCCCCCTCTATCGCTCGACTCACCCGGTTGGGGGGTAGAGGGAGCAGCACCCGTAGTGGTGCTGACCATACCCCCCTGCCTCCTACCACCTCCAGAATCTCCAGGTCCAGGCGCGTAGGTCGTCCTCCTCTGGCGAATCATACGGCAGTGCCGGCGATCCGCCAGCTTGATCGAAAAAATTCTCCAGAAGGTAGCACAGAGCCACTAGAGCGCAAGCTCATGCCAGTAGCCGACCGTCGGCTGGGCAGAGCAAAGGGGGCAAAGACGACGTAGACATCAGCAGGGAGCTTGGTCGGCTTGGCAACCTCCGGTATGCAGGCAGAGCCTCAAACACCGGAGAAAGGTTAGCGACGTCAAGGACGCGAGCAGACGAAGACGGGGTATCTCCACCGATGTCCAGGCTAGTCGCCGACTTGAGTCTGCACGTCACAGTCATCTACGACAGACGGGAGGAGGCGACAGACGGCAGGGGAGGAAAAAGAAGAGAAGATGGAGGAATGACCGGGGGGGGTTACTTCCACGATGGCGGAAGGACTCTCATGACCGCTAGCAGAGGCAGCTGGTGCACAAACGTCTAGCCAATCATCAAGAGGAGCCGTTCCTCCGTTGGAAGGATTGGTCGCAGCCATCGCTGAGAATGATACTGCGCATCCCGTGCGTCCAGGAAAGACCATCCATGTCATGGAGTTTCTCAAAATGGCGGGAGGTCCTCGCGGAAGTTGCATCGCAAAGCAGTGGTAGTAAATGAAGGGCCGTATAACCTATCAGCTTGGATAACACTCCGGAGAGTGGACTTTGTGTGTGCAGCACGCCAATCTATAAATGCGGAGACGAGAATAATATTACAAAAGACTGGGGAACCATAAAGGGACACCAGCGGAGGAAAGGGGCGGTAGCCTGGAACCTGATCAGGGTACAGGCTAGACAGCGCGTGTCAGAAGAACCGATGACACAGTCAACAGGAAGTCGTCACAGTGTCATGAAGAATGACACAGTCTACGGGAATTTGACATAGTACTGTCAGGACCGATAGTTCTAAGGGAGTACACAAGGAGTCACCAAGACATAAAACAAGCGAGAGCACCGCTATTCATGCTGATACTGCAGGTTTGGTTTGCTTGTGGTTAGGCGCTTGGTTTGTCTTGAGTGCACGAGTTCTTTGCGGTGCGATACCCACCTCCTAACTGTTTTTGGTGAGTGCCGTAGCTGGGGATTTATGATAATTAACTTTCATAAATTTTCTTACTTCCATCTTTGAGTAAGAAACCAGTTCATCATGGTTTTTTCATCCCAACCTAGTCATGAATTCTATGCTAAGAATAGTTTTTAAGGTAGTGGATTTTTTCATCGACTTTCTCTTGTCTGGTCCATGGTAGACTTTAGTGTCCCCTTGTCTGCGTCCTCTTGTCTGCGTCCTTAAGGCTTTGATTCTCTCGTGTGCTGCTCTCACACGATTTTTTCAGTCTTCTCTTTATATTTAGTTCTCGGTTCTTTCAGTCACCGTTGTTCCCCTTCCTTTGGTATTAGGATTGATTTCTGTTTGGCCTCCCTGTGCTTTTCTGGTTTGGTGCCTACTTTTCTGGATGAATAGTATTTTTGCGCTTACCATGGATGGTTACATTTCCATTTTGGTCTCAGCTCAGCTCGGTATGACCCAAGTTTTTTGCTGCTACATTTTCGGAGTACTACAGTGGTTTTTGGTTCATCCTTTCTCATCCTTTTATTTTAGACCAGGCTTTCTTCTGGTTTCCTGTTTTTCCGCCGTTCCTTAATATTTTTTGTTTGCTACCAGTTTATAGTTCTATGTCCCCAGTGCCATAGGTGGAGTACTAGTATTGTATGTCACCTGCGTCATAGGTGGAGTATCAGCATGAATAGCGGTGCTCTCACTTGTTTTATGTCTTGGTGACTCCTTGTGTACTCCCTTAGAACTATCGGTCCTGACAGTACTGTGACAGCTTCATGTTGGCTGCGTCACCGGTTCTACTGACACGTGCTGTCTTGCCGGCTCCCGGCTTAAGATTCCTGGCTTAGGTTCTAGACTCACGTTACAGGCTGCCGCCCCTTGACCGATGGTGCCCCTTGATGGGTCTCCTGTGCTTGTAACGTTATTCTCGTCTCCGTGTATAGATTGGCGCGTCTGTTCCGCTGCTTTCATCTCTGTCCACTCCACGGAGTGTATTAAAGCTGATAGCTATACTGTTCAACTCCAGAGAACTTGGAGGGGCTGTGTTGAGGATAGGTGTGCCTTAGACAACATGTTGCCATGTTGGTGTTAGCTGTGTTGATTACCTCTAGATAAATTGGAGGGGCTTAGGCAATGTTTCTTTTTGGGGCTGCGCATAGCAGCTTCTAGGCAGCTCCTGTTATTTCACCCACCCTTGGATCGGGCTATATATGGCAGAATAATTACTTGAAGTAATTTTTGTTGTTGCTGAAATGGTATGCAGCAGCCTGCACTATCAGCTTGATGTATTTATTGCATGAGTGTGTAACAATGCGTTGCTAAATAATAATGGGAGGTACCAGAACCAGGGGTTACTCATGGGATACGTATGGCTGATGAATGAGGTAGAACGCTTATAGCTGTGCTGAGCACGACCTTCCAATCGGGATTGCAAATCAGATAATGTAGAGGAGTCATTATAACGGTACGCACACCTATGTTGTGCAATCAGATGCAGGTGTGAGCTCGCGAGCTCATGAGTAGCTGAACAAATAAACAGTCCTGGGTTGCTTATCAGACTTTCACTTATATATCTTAGATACCTCGGGGTTTTTAAGATAAACTGAAAGTCTTGTAAGGAAAACAACACTGTTTCGCTTTTCGGCTACTCGTGGTAGCTTCTAGGCAGCTCCCTTTCCCTGTCCTTGGGCCAAACCTGAAGCTATAAAGTGTATCTTTAATAAGAGATGACAGTCATTCCAACGCAGCTGAAAGCTTTGAGCTTCACCCAGCTGCTGGCTCATTGAGCCAGATGGAAGCGTGAAAGCTTTGAGCTTCACCCAGTTGCTGGCTCATTATCAGCTTGGATAACACTCCGGAGAGTGGACTTTGTGTGTGCAGCACGCCAATCTATAAATGCGGAGACGAGAATAAGTTACAAGCACAGGAGACCCATTAAGGTGCACCAGTGGAGGAAAGGGGGCGGTAGCCTGGAACCTGATCAGGGTACAGGCTAGACAGCGCGTGTCAGAAGAACCGATGACGCAGTCAACAGGAAGCTGACATAGTACTGTCAGGACCGATAGTTCTAAGGGAGTACACAAGGAGTCACCAAGACATAAAACAAGCGAGAGCACCGCTATTCATGCTGATACTCCACCTATGACGCAGGTGACATACAATACTAGTACTCCACCTATGGCACTGGGGACATAGAACCATAAACTGGTAGCAAACAAAAATTATTAAGGAACGGCGGAAAAACAGGAAACCAGAAGAAAGCCTGGTCTAAAATAAAAGGATGAGAAAGGATGAACCAAAAACCACTGTAGTACTCCGAAAATGTAGCAGCAAAAAACTTGGGTCATACCGAGCTGAGCTGAGACCAAAATGGAAATGTAACCATCCATGGTAAGCGCAAAAATACTATTCATCCAGAATAGTAGGCACCAAACCAAAAAATCACAGGGAGGCCGAACAGAAATCAATCCTAATACCAAAGGAAGGGGAACAACGGTGACTGAAAGAACCGAGAACTTAACCTAAAGAGAAGACTGAAAAATCGTATATCAAAGTTGGGGAACAACGGTATAGAAAACCCGATCCGGGAATAGGAACCTAACGCCAATCAATGATAACCAAAGAGACGGATTGAAATATCGTGTGAGCGCAGCACACGAGAGAATCAAAGCCTAAAGGACGCAGACAAGAGGACACTAAAGACTACGATGGAAAAAAAAAAGTCGATGGAAAATCCACTACCTTAAAAACTATTCTTAGCATAGAATTCATGACTAGGTTGGGATGAAAAAACCATGATGAACTGGTTTCTCACTCAAAGATGGAAGTAAGAAGATTTATGAAAGTTAATTATCATAAATCCCCAGCTACGGCACTAACGAAAAACATTCTAAGAGGTGGGTATCGCACCGCAAAGAACTCATGCACTCAAGACACACCAAGCGCCTAACCACAAGCAAACCAAACCTGCAGTAACTGAAAAAATCCAAAGGATGCGAAGTTAAAATTTTCAAGAAACTTGTAACCAACAAAGGAAACACAGTTCAATGAACAATAGAAGGGTAGATGTACAACCATAGTACATAAAACCTATTGTCCACCTGAAAAATAGGAAACGTAGAAAAAGGACTTCAAAGAATTTACTGCAAAGGAAGGAATGAAAGGGCGCTTGAAATACACTCGGAAGAACAAGAAAGAGGTGAGCGGCGGTACATCCGCAAGTACAACTGCAAGGACATCTGCAAGTACAACTGCAAGATGACCCAGCCCACCAAATTACAGTAAAATCCAAAGGGAAATAACTACTACACTCCATAAAAAGTTCCAATCACATGAGGGGCTGGTGATCTAAAAACAGTGTGGAGTAAAAAGAAATAGCTAATCTATGATGAGCTCCACCGAACGAACCATCTGCCTATGGAACTAAGAGTCAGAAACCATCAAGACGCTATAACGGTGGTCTGAATTAAGTACCACCTTCCACCAAAACCAAGAAAGACAGCTGAAAGGAAGCTGCCTAAACAAAGCGTCGTAACGCTCCACCAATCTAGACTACCCTATAAGTCAGTCTAGGAGGTGCTGAGGAATAGGCACTCACACATAGGGCCATGTTAACCTACGTATGAGAACCAGCAGCACCTAAAACAATGAATCCTGGGTTGACTGTAACACCCCAGCCATACGCAGTATCAAGCTAGACCAGTGTTCAAGATCATCACTTACCCATTCGGCAACGGCTACATCATCACATGGGCTTGACCCGATTAATCCACCAGGGACGACAGGAGGCGTCGGATTTATCGACACCCGCGAGCCATCCGAGGTGGTCGGAGGTTGGCGACTATTAGTCAATGGACCTGATCCAGGTACCACTATGATCGAAGGCTGTCTAAATCCTAAAGCTTCACCGCTCAAACGTGGCACAGAGGAGGGTCTGGCGACCCCCTGAGATTCGGCTAAGATTATAGTTGGATATCCAACTCCCACCCGCCCTAAAACTTCACACACAATACAGCAAGATCAGGCCCTGGTCTAGAATGCAACAATGATACATCCCAGCCAGGCCAGCCAACAACAATTGGGGTTGTTAAAGGGCGTAGGGAATTACCGGTAACACATAACATATCACCGTTTGATGACAGGAGGGATGCAAGCGGGCACGGGGACCCATACTAATGGGAGAACCCAGAAAGACAGTTTAGAACTGAACTGGAGATAGAGAGTACATCACTACTCACTACTAACTGGCGCAACATTGGAAACCCAAATATAATAACCCTTACTCACCAGGGAATACCCAACCAGTCTACCAAATAATGTCTTTTTAATTAGCTTGTTGCGTGACTGCCCAATACTAAGATTACATAGCAAGGGCAACCAAACGAACGCAACAACGACACATCAGGTGCAACCCCAAAGAAAAGCTCCGAAGGAGTCTTGTCTCACTAGATGAACACGCGATTGCAAAGATAACACACTAGCACCATGCTGAGCAGTGTCATCATCAACAACTCATGCATGCCCCAACTAATCGAGATCAACCATGCCTCTATACCACTTAACTAAAAAATCCTAAGCCCTATCAGAACTCAAACACTTGAACCCAAACTCACGTAGCTAAGGCATACACCTAAGGGGGGAACCAGGGGCACGGGAAGACAAAGTAGTAACCTCTGTCGAACCACGGAACGCACCCAGGGGTCACAAGGAGCCTAAGAGAGAAAATTATCCACCAAGATATCATGCCAAAGATCCTCCACGGCCGCTGGACTAGGGCGAGGACGGCGTCCACTGCGGCCTGTAGCATGGGCGAAGTCCGGCGCTGCGAGACCTGGGATCACAGAAGGTGGGGAAGCGTTAGGTCGAAGTCGAGATTTGAGGTATGGGAAAAAGGAGACGAGAATGACAGTGCAGCAAGTCACACCTGGTGCAGAAAATCGCACCAATGGCAGAAAATCGCAAATCGCAAGGGCAGAATTCGAACATTTATCGCTAGGATGCGAAGAGCAGAGCCGAGGCATGTAAAGGTCCTAATATCCCGCCGTCGATGATCAGTCAATCTCAAGTCCCCCCCTCTATCGCTCGACTCACCCGGTTGGGGGGTAGAGGGAGCAGCACCCGTAGTGGTGCTGACCATACCCCCCTGCTTCCTACCACCTCCAGAATCTCCAGGTCCAGACGCGTAGGTCGTCCTCCTCTGGCGAACCCTACGGCAGTGCCGGCGATCCGCCAGCTTGATCGAAGAAATTCTCCAGAAGGTAGCACAGAGCCACTAGAGCGCAAGCTCATGCCAGTAGCCGACCGTCGGCTGGGCAGAGCAAAGGGGGCAAAGACGACGTAGACATCAGCAGGGAGCTTGGTCGGCTTGGCAACCTCCGGTATGCAGGCAGAGCCTCAAACACCGGAGAAAGGTTAGCGACGTCAAGGACGCGAGCAGACGAAGACGGGGTATCTCCACCGATGTCCAGGCTAGTCGCCGACTTGAGTCTGCACGTCACAGTCATCTACGACAGACGGGAGGAGGCGACAGACGGCAGGGGAGGAAAAGGAAGAGAAGATGGAGGAATGACCGGGGGGGGGGTTACTTCCACGATAGCGGAAGGACTCTCATGACCGCTAGCAGAGGCAGCTGGTGCACAAACGTCTAGCCAATCATCAAGAGGAGCCGTTCCTCCGTTGGAAGGATTGGTCGCAGCCATCGCTGAGAATGATACTGCGCATCCCGCGCGTCCAGGAAAGACCATCCATGTCATGGAGTTTCTCAAAATGGCGGGAGGTCCTCGCGGAAGTTGCATCGCAAAGCAGTGGTAGTAAATAAAGGGCCGTATAACCTATCAGCTTGGATAACACTCCGGAGAGTGGACTTTGTGTGTGCAGCACGCCAATCTATAAATGCGGAGACGAGAATAAGTTACAAGCACAGGAGACCCATTAAGGGGCACCAGTGGAGGAAAGGGGGCGGTAGCCTGGAACCTGATCAGGGTACAGGCTAGACAGCGCGTGTCAGAAGAACCGATGACGCAGTCAACAGGAAGCTGACATAGTACTGTCAGGACCGATAGTTCTAAGGGAGTACACAAGGAGTCACCAAGACATAAAACAAGCGAGAGCACCGCTATTCATGCTGATACTCATTGAGCCGGATGGAAGCTGCTATTTGTAGCCCAACAAAGAAACAGTATAACACAGCTAATTAATGTCGTGGCTTTTCGTTTCGGCTACGAGCTGCAGCTTCTAGGCGGCTCCCCTGACTGGCTAGTCAGCCAAAGCTGACGCAAGCTAGTGCAACTTGCAGCTGACACCATTAGCTGTCCATAACTTATGAAATGTCGGGGGTTAGCTCAGTGGATGGTGCAAGGAGCTGCCTAGAAGCTTACACCGCAGGCAGCTCCTTGCACCATCCACTCAGCTAACCCCCGCTACTGCTCGTACCCGAAAAGAAAAGCTCTGGTTGGCATCTATGTTCCAATGGAATCTAAGCTGCACAGTTGCACTGGATTCCATGTAGCTTTGTGATACAATCCGAACCAACCCGTGTTGCGCACAATTTGTCGGTTTTGGACGTTGCCTTGGTTTGGCTTCCCTGGTAGCAGTCACTTACAGGGTATTTTCCTAAGAAAACGAACCAGTGTCTTTACGTAGCACCAAAGTGCTACTACCGGTAGTAGCTTTATATGGGAATGCTTCTTGCAACTTCGTTGTTTCCAAGGGCAACCCCAAAAGACTATAACGTAGCACCCCTATATATTGTGTATACGTTGTGATACAGTGTAACATTTTATAAACTGTGTATACTCAGTATCACGAGTGCTTTTGTTGTCAGCTGTGAGCTAAGAGCAGCGGCTTCTTTGCAGCTCCAATGCCTGGCTACGAGCATCGGCTTCTAGGCAGCTCCGATGCCTGGCTAGTCAGCCAATCCCAAAGCAGTCTGGTGCACTTGGAAACTTGTATCCCCAGTATTATAGGCCTGCCGATATTTTAGGATTCAGCCCAGGGGATGGGTCCGGGAGCTATTCAGAAGCTGCTGCTCGTAGCTGAAAATAAATGCGCTATGTTATGGATGTTACACCATTTCATTCATTTGGATAGCACGAACTCCGGGCCCCCCTTGTGCCGTTTTTATGATTGTTTGGGGTTCATTTCATTCCTCAGCTTTTTTGTGAACAGACCTTTCCAATTTTGATGGTGGGCGAGTATTTTTAGCCTATTTGGCTACGCCTTTACCGGCCAGACTGTAAACAAATGTTACGCCTCACTCCTACTGTCATCTATACCGAGTGCGACCACATAGTTGTAGACTGTTGACTTTGACTTGAACTGCCACATGGGTTTTCAGTCTACTCCAGGATGATCATGGTCTTCCAATTCGAAGTCCCCCCGTGCGATACCCATGGAAAACAGGAAGCACGCTAATGATTCAGTATGTAGTTTGAAAACATGTCCCGGACTGCCAGGAAAAGTCTGGAACTGGCATGTTGCCCTTTATCTGATATTTGTTTGTTTTGATAACCTGGTCTATCATCCTTGAGGCTGCTCACAGTCTGCTAGCGGAGTATACATGGGTAGCATAAGCACTATTAGTCCACAATTAAGAGTAAATAAATAACATGATGTAATCGCTGGGTCGAAGACAGTTTGGCTCCATCTGAGGCATGTAGCATCCTCAATCTAGAAGAAGATGAAGAAGAAGACATATTGTAACATGGTTCTACACTTGAACTCGAATTTGGTTACATGGCTCTAGCCAGCGATTTGGCTGCTCCCCTTCTTTGGTAGTAAAAAAACATAACTATTGCTATGCAAATGTAGTCCTTATCAAAACAAACAAAACTGTCAATTTAAACTATGCATTATTATCAAAATATGCTTGATCCAGTCTCTTCATACATTCATGGATGAACAAAAGCAACTTCGCGCGACCTTCAACTTCTGGATTGCACATCAGATAATGCAAAGGAATCATTTGCTCTTAGTTTGGGACATCAGGTTCTGATCCTTAATTTTCGAATTCGGTAAGGCTTCGTCAGTACATTCAAACTGGGGGCAACTGTAGCTGCACTTCCAAGTCTGGCATCCTTTATACCAATTCTCCTTCCGTGATTCAAGTAATACGGTACCTGAAGTATACTGTCTGGTTTCGCACGGGAGGGGGCTTATAATGGAAAGCCCTTGAGCAGTTCAAAGTTGGCTGAAAAACCATGAAACAATCAAATCCAATCTAAACGTCGTCAGCATTAGGATGGTTTTACACTCCCATGTATGCATTTATGTTTCAGTCCTGGTGAGGGGTAGGCCAAATTGTTGTACCATACAGGCTGCTAGTGTCTTCTGGACATCTAGCTAGATGTCCAGAAGACACTCGCAGCCTGTATGGTACAACACAAAGGCTAAAGGGACTTGCCCAACCGTAGTAGGAAGGGCTTAAAAAGAAAAAGCACTGATGAACTGACCCCCAAGCTATCGTTTTACCGACGGGGGCCCTGAGCTCGTCCTACAGTGATAATTTAATTCTACAATATTATTAAATCATCATCTCATCTGGGACGATGATTTAATTTTGCGATTAATCGATTATTATCGCATTTGTTTATAAATTGTATTTAGTATTTCCATCCTTCAAAGGAATCAGGATTCATGACCAGCTTCGTACTAGTGTTTTTATCCACCAATTCAGCTTCAATGTTCATTTCTCAACAAAAAAAATCTATCCTCAGCGTATAACGGACATTCTAATATGAAATGCATTTCATCTTCGACCACTCTTCTACTGTCAACCATCATATCACAGCACCTGCAAATTCTACCAGAACGGGAGGTACTCCTTTCTGATTCGACAGTTGTGAGCTCGAAAACGTAGTCTTGCTATGCATTTAATTTCATCCCTATTGTTTAATGAGTTAGTGTACGTTGAACTATGGTTTCTATCCTCTGACATCATCCAATTCGCATATGTAATAGTTTTAATACCGATTCCTTGGTTATCACAAAAATTCCTGGGGTTCAAATTTATAAAAAATGCGATAACAATCGCACAATTAGATTATCATCCCAGCTGTGATGATGATTTAATAATATAGTAGAATTAAATTATTACTGTATACCACGAAATCAGGCCCCCCGTCGGTTAAACGAATGTTTGGGGTTCAGTTCATCAGTGCTTTTTCTTTTTAAGCCCTCCCTATTCGGTCGGGTAAGTCCCTTTAGCCTATTTGGCCTACCCCTGGACTGTAACATAAATACATACGTGTGCAAAATGCGTGTTTCCTCGAGGACCTTTAAGAATCCCGGGAGCACAAGGCGACACAAGTGAAGGGTGTCCCGAGAGAGACGCCTGGGGGGACTAGTACTTCCTACAATTCAGACTACATTGGATTTTAGACCCCCGCCGGAAGGGTGTCCCTGTCTGGCCTTCGGTTCTCCAAAGCTGTACAGCCTGGTGTACAGCGAACAAAGGACTGATCAAAGAGCAATCCTCTTGGTCACAGCGCAAGTGCCAGCTTTGAGTGAATACCCCAAATTATCCCTCGCAAATTGTTTGCCTTAAACTTGATAGCCGAGTGCTCTTGCTTCTCCTTATTGGACTGCACAGGTAGGACTATATTTCCTGGTGAGATGCGCAACAGGACTTGTTTGCTTCTGCGGAAAAGAAGCATCGCGACCAGCCTTAGTTTGTGTCGCCTTTGTCTTGTTCGGCTAGGTAGTCGAGGACGTCTGATGTGAACTGCTCCTGTATTGTATTTAACGAGGGTTGCTGCGCGCTGAGCACTGGTTTCTTTGCATCGAACTTGCCTCCGAAAAAATGTTTGCAAGATACTCACTTCTAAGGTCGCTCCGAAAAGCTCTCTGTGGTAGCTATTTAGCTTCTGTTTTTGACACGCTGATCAATTGCTTCGAAATCATTGCAGGTCAAAGATCGTGAACTTATGTAGCCGAGGTTCTGTCAAGAGTATCCAAGATTAATCCCCTCTCGAACGTAAGTGCCATCTCTTTGTCCTCTCCCCGTCTGGGTGTCAGAATTCTGACACTGGGAACTGTTGCCCTGACCGCGTTCCCTGTCCTTTTAGCTGTTCGCTCTATTGCGTTGTTGGTGAAGACTGGATAGAACGAGGTTTGTCTTTGAGGCAGTCCCAGGTAATGAATCTGATTCCGTGTCTACCATTCTGACTTCTCACCACCCCCTCTTTCAATCCCATCTCCCCTCTTCTTAGGGTACAACCTTTACGCAGTTGCTTTTAGCTGGCAGCTGAACTGTGGCTTATCGGAGCTCGGCATTGCGCTAGATTGAGAAGCTCCTTTTCCGTTTGTCAGACACGTATCCCCCCCAACACGCCTTGTCGATAAACGCCACCCTCCCGTTTTTCTACCTGTAGCGTAAGCGTTCTTCCTCTCATATATTGTCCTAGCTAGTGCCGTGCGCTCCCAAGCATACGCGTTTGCTGGCTTCCCCCTTCGGAGAGACAAACTTGGACGCGATTAATCCCCAACAGCAAATGCTAGCTCGCAACAAGGAGCAAGCCATGTTGCAAGCCGCTATGATGCAAGCCCAGTCTCAGCAGCAAGGTTCCCAACAGCAGCAACAGTTAATGAATGCTGGGGTGAACCAAGGCTACCTGCCTCACAACTTTAATGCTACTCAGCAAGCACATGCTCAGCTTGGACAAGCACGTCAAGGGCTACCTGGCGGTGGTCAATACCCTCAAGTCAGCCAGGCTATGATGAACGCTGCACTACAGCGAGCTGCTGCCGCTGGTCAGATGCAGTTCAAAAACGGTCAGGTGCCCCTCGGCCAACAGCAAGGAGCCGAACACCCTAACCTGCAACAGTTCCAGGCTGCTGCTCTCCAGCAACTGCAGGCCCAGAACAACGCTCAGAAGCTGGCCCAGCAGCTGCAGAACCTTAGCCAGCTGGAAGCAGCCGTGGCTCGCAATAACTCCCTCATGTACAATCAGGGTCAGAACGCGGCAACATCCAACGCTGCAATGCTGCAAAGCCTGGAAGGGGCCCAAGCTGCCCAGGCAGCCAACTGGATGGCTGCCAGGAATCTGCAGCAGCTGCAGCAACAGCATCAGAGTCAGGCTGCGGCTCAGGGCCAGGCCGGTCGCCCTAACCTCACCATGCAGCAGCTGCAGCAGGCCAACTTAGCACATGCCCTGCTGCAAGCGCGCGCCCAGCAGCAGTCTCCTGCAGGGGGCAACCCTGCCCAGATGTATCAGGCCCAGCAGCTCCAGCAGCAGCTCTTGCTGCTGCAGGCCCGGGCCCAGGCCCAGCAGCAGCAGCAGGCGCAAGCCCAGCAGCAGCAGCAGATGGCTCAGGTTCTGCAGCTGCAGGAGAGGCAACAGCGGATGCACAGGCTGCAGCAGATGCATCAGGCGGCACAGAGCCGAGCAGCTACCGCTGCCGCTGCTGGCATAGGAAAGGACATGCCCCAATCAGGGGCCAACGGTTTCCCACCTCGTACTAACTCAGAGAGCAATGCTGCCAACCCCCTGACTGGCAGCACCGGCTCCGCCAACCAGGAACAGCGCCGTCTGGCGCTGGCCTGCGTGGCTTTACAGCTCGCACGTGGTGGCATGTCAGTGGAGCGTGCCATCAATAGTGGCATCATGGGCGGTATGAGCGTCTCTGACGTGAAATTCATTGTCGAGTGCTACAATGCTGAGCGCTTCCGCATGATGGATGCCGGAGCCAAGGCTGGCGGTGATGGCAACGTCCAAATACCGGAGGCAGCTAGCACTGAGAAAGTGATATCCTCCCTGCAGCAACAGGCCAAGCTGGAGAGGCAGCTGGAGCGGCAGGCTGGCGGTGAGGGCTGTGTCTCACCAGGAGCGCCAAGGTCAGTGCTTGGTGTGGCTTTCTAGCAGGGCTTGTTGTGAGTGTGTTTAGTGGTGGTGATACTGGTGTAGTGGTGTGGGTGTGGTCAAATATAATTCTAGTGCTGTTGCAGTGATGCCACCTGCCCTCAACTTGTGTTGGCCTTCTCCCAATGTGTGGTTTTGCAGTGTTTGCCCAACCCATGTTTGCCCCATGTGAATGACAGATTTCTCCCCCCGTTATATATTACGATCGTGATATGAGACCCCGTTTTGGCCAGAATTATCGAAATACAAGAACCGATTTGAGATCCCAGTTCTCGGTCCCAAATCGCTACCCAGAACCTGAATCGATAGACTACCCGACCAGACACAACCTGGGTGTGGGTGTGCACCAGGGTACTTCCATTGACCAAATTGGCCAGCGCTAAAGCGCACTTGAAAAAAAACTGCGCTTTGTAGTGCAAAAAGCGCAAAAATTGCTTGCTGCGCTCACATGGAGTTGCAAAAAACTGCGTGAAACTGCGTGCAGTGGGGCTCAAAAAGGCAGCGCGCCAGCGCACAAAAGCGAGCGCCTGGAAGTACCCTGGTGTGCACATGGCTGAAGCTGATTGTCTCATTGTTGCTCAACTTAGCCACGTGTCTTTTTGTACAATGTCAAAACCGCTGCCTGCCTGGGGCAGCCAGTTAGGATTGGATCAAAGATCAGATCATGAGCATGAGCTGGGTGAGCACTAGCTGGCATAGCAAATTGAGTTATGCAAGCACTAGCTGGCCTAGCTTTCCTAGCAGAAAAGGTTTGCAAGCACTACCTGGCCTGGCAAACATATGTTTGCAAGCACTAGCTGGCTAAGCACTAGCTGGCCTAGCAAGCGTAGGTTTGCAAGAATTAGCTGGCCTAGAACTAGTTCTCACAGAATCCCTCACCCCTCCTTCCCCTTGCACCCCCCACACCACTGCTACACCAAGTTCCCGACCCCACACCCATCCCTCCCTTCCTACAAAGCTCCTGGTCCTACAGCCCAGAGCCCTCCCTCCACCCCTCCCCACCAAGCTCCTGATCCAGCACCCCTCCCTCTCCCCCTCTCTCTCTCTCTCCCTCCCTCCCTCCCTCCCTCCCTCCCTCCCTCCCTCCCTCCCTCCCTCCCCACCAAGCTCCTGATCCAGCACCCCACACCCCCTCATCCCTCAACGCTCAACCCTTCCTCGTAAAACATTCCCCACACCGATGCGCAGATCTGACACTAGCCGCCGCACCTCCAACGCTAGCATGGTCCAGGCCGCCACCGCAGCCGCCGAGATGGCCAACAACCTCCCCCAAGAGGTGGTGGATGCAAATGCCTTCAACGCCTTCAGCTACGGTTTCTTTGGCAATACCAACCCTGCCGAGGGGGGCCTGGAGGAGGACCTGGAGGGTGGCTTAGAAGATGCAGCTGGCCTCTTAGGGGGCCTAGCCCAGGATGCTGAGAGCCTGGAGGCCCTATCTTGCCTTGATCCAGGCAGCGGATTGAACGGCAGCGCTCTTACCAACCTGGCTGGAGGGGAGCTCGATATGGCTCTTGTGGGCGATGGTGGTGGCGGTGGGGACGCTGTAGTTGGGGGCTGGACCAGCAGCCCATCTGGCGCTGTAGGTAGCCCCAAGTCAGCCGTATCTGGCTCTAGCCCCACTGCTGCTTCCTCGGCCAACGGCTTAGGCTCTGGCCAACAGAGCCTGGGTGCTCAGGCGCTGGGCATGTCTGAAGCTGATGCTGAAGCTTGGCTACAGGCCGCTGCCAATGCTAACAAGGTGAGTCTTGCATATGGTTTGATCTATACATAAAGTGATCTGGATATAATTTGATCTGAAGTTACAGTGATCTGAATATGATTTGATCTGGACATGCGGTAATCTGAATATGGTTTGATATTCATATAAAGTGATCTGAATATGGTTTCATCTGAATATGCAATTTGAAGTGTGCCTGCAGACTGTTGCCAATGCTAACAAGGTGATGCTTGTGATTTGAATATGGTGTGATCTGAATATGATGCGTGTTGAGGCATGTTAGTTACAAATGTATAAATGTGGCTACATGCTGCTGCCAATGCTAACAGTGTGGATTTCCATGCATGTCTCTACATTCTCGGAGTATCCAATATAGGCAGAACGGGCGGTTCCTGTCTTAAAAAAGGCAAAAATTGTGTAAGTGACTTTCCCGGCAGGGCACCATGAAATAAACAATCATCAATTATCATCATATAATTAAATTATCGCTGAAGCACGAACACATGGCCCCCATCGGTAAAACAATTGTTTAGGGTTCAGTTTATAAGTGTATTTTCGTTTTAGCCCCTCCTGATATCATGGTTGAGCAAGTCCCTTCAGCCTTTTTGGCTACCCCTTGACTGTAACAACTACATACATCATTATCATCATTCTATATAAAAGGTAATGATAACGCCTGGTGGGGCGTGGTGTTAAGGGAGCCCATCGTATGCAGGTAGGGAGCGGTCTTCTACCTCAACTGGACAAGCTACCATCGCGGTTGACAACGACCTGCAACGCCAAGAGCGACCGATGGAGGAATCAAACCCCCGACTCTTCATCCTCTAAGTGATTTGGTCTACCACTAGACCAATGTATATCACTGAAAGGGGCTATTATCCTATGTATCATTCGTTAGTGTTGTTGGGCAGTGTGAGCCTCTGACATTCTCTTTATCAACCCCTAACCACCCTTTAACGACCTCTTCACCAACCTCTACGAACCTCTAACAATCATGTGCATGCTCTCTGTGCAGGCGTTGCTGGGGTGCGTGAACCTGTAACATCCTCTTCATCAACCCCTAACCACCCTTTAACGACCTCTTCACCAACCTCTACGAACCTCTAACAATCATGTGCATGCTCTCTATGCAGGCGTTGCTGGGCAGCGTGAATTTCTAACATCCTCTTTATCAACCCCTAACCACCCTTGAACAACCTCTTCACCAACCTCTACGAACCTCTAACAATCATGCGCATGCTCTCTGTGCAGGCGTTGCTCGGTAGCGTGAACCTCTAACATCCTCTTTATCAACCCCTAACCACCCTTTAACGACCCCTTCACCAACCTCTACGAACCTCTAACAATCATGTGCATGCTCTCTGGGGGGGTGTTGCTCAGCAGGGTGAGCCTCTAACAACTTCTATCAATCCCTAACAACCTCCAACAAATTAACCAACCTCAAACGATCATGTGCAGCCTCTCTGGAAGGGCGTTGTTGGGCAGCATGAACCTCTAACATCCTCTTTATCAACCCCTAACCACCCTTTAACGACCTCTTCACCAACCTCTACGAACCTCTAACAATCATGTGCATGCTCTCTGTGCAGGCGTTGCTGGGCAGCGTGAACCTCTAACATCCTCTTCATCAACCCCTAACCACCCTTTAACGACCCCTTCACCAACCTCTACAGACCTCTAACAATCATGTGCATGCTCTCTGGGAGGGTGTTGCTCAGCAGGGTGAGCCTCTAACAACTTCTATCAATCCCTAACAACCTCCAACAACTTAAACAACCTCAAACAATCATGTGCAGCCTCTCTGGAAGGGCGTTGTTGGGCAGCGTGAACCTCTAACAACCTCTCTACCAACCTTTTCACCTACCTCCATCAATCATGTGCTTGCTTTCTGGGAGGGCTTGCTGAGCAGGGTGAGCCTCTAACAACCTTTTTATTAACCTCTACCAACCTTTTTACCAACCTCTGTACCAAACTCTTACAACCTCTACCAACTTTACCAACCTCAAACAATCATGTACGGCCTCTCAGGGAGGGCGTTGTTGAGCAGGGTGAACCTCAAACAATCTCTTTCCAACCTCTTTACCAACCTCTAACAAACTAACCAAACTCTACCAACTGCACCAACCTCTAACAATCATGTGCAGCCTCTCTGGGAGGGTTTTCCTCAGCAGGTTGAGCCTCTAGCAATCTCTTTATCAACCCCCTGACAACCTGCAACGACCTCTATCAACTTTGCCAATCTCAAATAATCATGTGCAGCCTCTCTGGGAGGGCGTTATTGAGCAGGGTGAACCTTTAACAATCTCTTTCCAACCTCTTTACCAACCTCTAACTAACTTACCAACCTCTAACAATCATGCGCAGCCTCTCTGGGAGGGTGTTGCTGAGCAGGGTGAGCCTCTAACAACCTCTTTATCAACCCCCTAACAACCTTAAACGACCTCTAACAACTTTACCAACCTCATACGATCATGTGCAGCCTCTCTGGGAGGGTGTGGCTGAGGAGGAGGAGGAGGAGCAGGCTGGTAATGACGACCTGGATGCCCGCCTTGCCAACCTAGATCTTGGTTCTGGCTTCTTCTAAACATTGCCAGCTAGCGTGTACCTTGCATCTCCTCCCACGTGTCTACTTTATGTACTACAAACTGATGTTCGTGTGTGATGTACAAGCCATGTGCTAGATGAGCTGTCGTGCCAGCCGTGTGCTAGCGAGACAGATGAACCAGCCAACTGTGAATCAAACTGATGTATGTGTGTGATGTACAAGCCATGTATGATGTGCAAGCCATGTGCTAGGGAGACAGATGTACCAGCCAAGTGTCAAGAACAATGATGTATTTGTGTGACGTTCAAGCCATGTGTTAGCGAGACAGATGTACCAGCTAAGTGTCAAGGAAACTGATGTATTTGTGTGATGTACAAACCATGTGTTAGCGAGGCAGATGTACCAGCCAAGTGTCAAGGAAACTGATGTATTTGTGTGATGTACAAGCCATTTGCTAGCAAGACTGATTTACTAGCCCAGTGTCAGGCAAAGTGATTTGCCAACCATGAGGCAGCCCAATGCATGTTTTTTATAATACATTTTTTACAGTAAATGATAACAACAAGTGTTTGATGTGCCAGCCGTGTGCGGAGCAAGCTGATGTACCATGTGCTAGCCGAATGTGCCCTGTGCGGCATGTGTGCCATGTGCCGGCCATGGGCTAGCCGAATGGTGGGTTGGCTTGTTGTTTGAACAATAAAAAAACAAAAAAAACTCAATTTTGTGCGTTTCTGGAATGGTGTGTTGAGGTGTGTATATTGTTTTCGAATACTGCTTCTGCAGGAGCCCAGGGAGGGTGTTTAGGGTATGGGGTATTAAAGGAGCGTGTGTACTCAGTGCGCGTTCATGTATCTATGCATGCAGCAGACAACACAGGCCAGGCCTAACCAGCACGAGCACCTCAGGAAGCATTCGGCTTTGTTAGGTTGCGCTTGCATAGCCCACTGTGTTTGTCATGCCTATTCAAATGTTAGCATGCATAGACTGTATGGAAGGACACTTGGGCAATGCATGTTCATGGGTTTAGGGTTTTGTGTGCATACTTTTACAGTGTGAAAGAAATAACGGACTGGGTGTACATGGGCAGATACCCCCCCACCCCATCCCACCCACCCCATTTCCGTGGTATTAGGCTTGGTAGCAGGCCCAGAGGGGGGTTGTCCTAGGCCCCCTGCCTTTCCCTAAATAAGCTTAGGGGTTCTAAACACTCTTGGTTTGGGGTTCGGTCCTTCCCCCTCTCTCTGCTGCTGCCTGCCCAATTTTGTCGCTTCTGCTTATCATTGCTTTTCTTTCCAGCTACGAGCAGCAGCTTCTAGGCAGCTCCCCGTGCTCTCTCTTCATCCAAACCTTCAGCAAACCAGATCGCGTGGATGCTGATATCGACAGCTTTCCAGTGCTCCTGTCATATTAGGGTTTGGCCCAGTGGCAGTCTCAGGGAGCTGCCTAGAAGCTGCTGCTGGTAGCGGAAAAGATAAGCCCTGCTCAGCATACTTGCAGAGAGAAGCCCACAGAAAGGCAGTGATCTATTAAGTTGCTTAGGATGGATCTGCCCTAGCAGTGGTAGTAGCAGGTTGTGGCTGCAGATGGGATGTGGGTAGAAAAGGGACATTGGTAGAAGCGGTGAACTGATGGTAGAAAGGAAGTATCCATGACATATTGATCTAAAAGCTCATAGAATGCATTTTGGAGGTTGGATCGGCGTAGCCAGTCTTGCACACCATGTTTACCACTGTTTTTCTTTTTGAGCTACGCGTAGGAGCTTCTAGACAGCCCCCCTTTCCCCATCCTCGGGCCAAACCTGAAGCTAGCTCGTGCGTATGAAAGCTGAAACGGCAGGCATTCCAATGCAGCTGCAAACTTTGGATTTGACCCAGTGGCTTGCTTGATTGGGCTGGCGGGAAGCTGCCATGAGTAGCTCCAAAAAGAATCAGTGATGTTTACACCACGGCATGGCGATGTCTGCCCTAACTGTTGCCTTGGCATACTGTGCCCTGCGGCGACATTCCTTTTGCAGGGTTCGCCCTTGCAAAGGTTTTCCCTTCGCCCTTGCTGCGACACCGCATTTTCTCTTCTTGGCCAGGCCAGTCATGCCTGTTGCCTTGGTAAGTGTTTTCATGGAGCTTATTAGGATGAGCAGCAAAGTTATGACTTGTCTTGGCCGGGAGTGCTGTTTTTTTTACAGAGCTTATTAGGATGAGCAGCAAAGTCACAACCGTTGCCTTGGCCGGGTGTGCCGTTTTTTTGGGAGCTTTTTAGGATGAGCAGCAGAGTCGTGACTGTTGCCTTGGCCGGGTGTGCCGTTTTTTAAGGGAGCTTATTAGGAAGAGCAGCAGAGTCGTGACTGTTGCCTTGGCCGGGTGTGTCATTTTTGTAGGGAGCTTATTAGGAAGAGCAGCCAAGTGGCTTGGCCCTGTGCCGGCGCACAGGATGGTGGTTTTGCTTGTTGTGTGTCCCGTCCAATCTGTGATGTGTGTCACTCTTTTTCTTTTCGGCTGCAAAGACCAGCTTCCAGGTAGCTACCCTGGCTAGCTATTCAGCAAATTTTCAGCGACCTACTGCACCTGGAATCTAACATTGTCAGCTTTATTAACACTCTTGAAATATGGTGGCTTAGCCCAGTGGCTGCCTCAGGGAGCTGTCTGAAAGAAATAAAGAAGCTGCTGCTTGCAGGTGGGAATGAACACTTTGATGGATGTCAGGGTTTTTCTTTTCGGCTTTTAATAGCAGCTTCTAGGCAGCTCCCTGAGCCGACAACTGGGCTGCACCAAACTATTTTAGCAGTTCTGGAAAGCTGATTATGTCAGCTCTTAAGTTGCTCAAGGCTGCGTCAAGTTTGGCTAGATAGCCATGCAAGGGAGCTTCCTAGAAACTGCTGCTCGTAGCTGGAAAAATAACCTGTGCATGTGTTTGTTAATATTGAAGCTTGCACTCTTGCGCTGTGTATCACTGTTACTTTTGAGGCTACGAGTAGCAGCTACTAGACAGGCTCCTTTTACATGCCCTTGCGCCAAACCTTAAGCTAGCTAGTGCGTTTGACAGCTGACATGAAGGGCATTGCATTGCAGCTGCGTGCTTTAGGTTTGACCCAGTGGCTGGCTATTTGAGATGGCGGACGCAGCCACGAGTAGTCACAAAAAGAAACACTGCACGTATGAGCTGTATGTGCTCCTCATTCAGCTAAGACATATCTTTGTGCTGAGGCATTGGTTACTCTTCTTATGTGCATTGTGATGGTGTTTTATTGGTGTGAGAGGGGGAGTGTTTGAGAGAAAGGGGGAAGTGTGTCATTAGATGGAGAGACATATAGGGAGCAGCTAGGGTCTGTGGTTGGTAGCAGGTGTGTGGGTGTACAGATGTGCCTTGCTTGCCTCACTTTCAACCTGGAGACCCATGGTGCAGTGTTGATAAGACAGTTGTCTGCTGCGTGAGCAGGTTCATCATGGGCAGCAGACGACTAGGAAAGGTCTTTTAAAGAGCACTCCGGAATTCACTCATTTTTGTTAGGCTCGCGTTTCACTGCTCACCATGTATTGTTCTGTCGATTCAAATGTATGTACATATATATACTGTACTGACACGGAAACCTGGAGACCCATGGTGCAGTGTTGATAAGACAGTTGTCTATATATATACTGTACTGACACGGAAATTTGACGGTTTGTGTACCGTCCGCCCCCCTAGCCGGTTGTGCAAATCTATATCATGATCTTTCGTTCCGTACTAAAATTCAGTTTATTATTTATAGCTCATGCTAGGGCGTGTCCTCACCACCTACCATGGCTTCTGCTCTGTGTTGTGGCCAGCTAGCACTGACATGAGGTGCATGATGCTTTTGTCACTACTAGCTCCATTCATGACTGCATTATAAACTATTGATGAGGAGGAGGATCACTGTTATTTTCTTCCCGGCAACGCATGGCCATGTTTCTCTTTGCATGGCGATGGATGCATGGGTCTGGCTGAACTAGTCAGAAATGGCCCCCCAAATGACCCCTGGGGGGTTTGGGGGGCGGGCGGCACTGGGGTAGCTCTTAGACACTAGATTTCCGACGCAAAAAAAAGTGGCGTTATGTTTTCATTGGCATATTACATTTCGGGCCTGGCGCCACCCCAGCCCAAACCTGGCAGGTATCCTACCTGGTGAAAAAAGCCAACCCAAAAAAGCCAGGTTCAAGTATGAGGATGGGGGGCTTGGCGAGAACGGCAGGCTCCCGTTAAAAAAAGCCAAGCCAAAAAACCCAGGCTCAAGTATGAGGATGGGGGGCTTGGCGAGAACGGCAGGCTCCCGTTAGTGAGAAAGATGGTGCCGGTACTGATGGAGTTGGCAGGTTTGGAGCCTTGTATTCTTACTTGCTTCGGAACATGGCTCCAGACAGCAATTGTGATATTGTGTACGGCATATGTGTTATCGTACAATATTGTGTATGGCATGCGTGTTGCCATGTGATATTGTGTACGGCGTACGTGTTATCGTACAATATTGTGTATGGCATGCGTGTTGTCATGTGATATTGTGTATGGTGTACGTGTTATCGTACAATATTGTGTATGGCATGCGTGTTGCACCTCAGATCCTTGCTTGATTGTCAGGAGAGAGGGTTCAGAGATGGCCCCGCCATTCCTGAGTCGTTTTGTTTTTCTGCGCCCTCATGCTTGTGCTTGTCCTTGTGTCATCGCACACCCTCATCACCATTGTGCATGTTGGGACGCATCTGCCTACTTCTTGGTCTTGGCTTCCATGCATGCCATAGCTAACATATGTGTGCCGTAGCTGTCATGTGAGTCATATGTGTGCCATAGCTGTTATATGTTTACCTGCATGCAAGCTGTGGCTGGCTTGTGTGTACATGCATGTGCATGCTTTTGCTTTCATGTATGTATGTACCAATCTACACTGTTTTTTTGTGCGACGCGTCGCCATTCTGTCGCTGGATGGCAACACATGGTTCTGGTCTAGTCAGAACCCCCCCCCCCCCCCCCCCCCCCCCCCCCCCCCCCCCCCCCCCCCCCCCCCCCGGGCTCCGCGCTCTGCGGGGTTTGGGGGGCAGTGCGTCACACTGGTGTCTTACCGAGTCACTCAATTTGCAACGCGTCGCACAGAAAAAAAAACAGTAGGCTATTCTGAACCCTTGTACTTCTCACCGCACCATTTGAACGAGGCCGCCACTAATACTGATTTTTACTATATTTTGTTTTTGCTGTGTTACCGTACTTCTCCAGGTCCTAATGGGCTTACATAGGTCGTGCCCCCATGCGCCCTTTCCGCTTGATATTGCACATGGTACTGCACTGTTCTGAATTGTACTGTTCACTCCATGATACTTTGCTGTATGTGGAACTGTACTGTCCATGATACTACACTGTGCATGATAATGTACTGTGCATGGTCACAGCGCCTTGGCTCATTGTTGTTACTGCAAAAGGGGTAGCATGTGCACAAGCGTTGCATGTGCTTCCTTGATGCTGTCCAAGGCACGATTGCTGTTGGTCATTGCTGTTGATAGATAGGCAGCACTGGTGTATGTGCACTGGTACGTGCACGTGCTGGTGGATGTGCACTGGTATGTGCACATGCACTGGTGTATGTGCACGAGCCGGTGGATGTGCACGTGCACTGGTGTATGTGCTTCCTTGATGTTTTCTAGTTGCGATTGCCGTGGATCATTGTTGTTGCTGGGAAAGAGGCGGCATGTGCACTGGCGCATGTGCCCCCTTGATGACGGCACTGATTTTTTTTTTTGTGCAAGCAGCTTCTAGGCAGCTCCGTTTCCCTGTCCTTATGCCAATCCCGAAGCTAGCTAGTGCGTCTAAAAGCTGGCATGATAGGCATTCCACTGCAGCTGCAAGTTTGACCTAGTGGCTGGCTATTGGAGCTGGTAGGAAGCTGCCATGAGTGGCCCCTATAAAGAAACTATTCTCCTTGATGCTAGTAAATTGTTACAGTAAGAAATGAAGAGAGAAGAGATACAAGATCTCCTGGGGGGAAACTGAGGTACTCGGCAGTACTGCGGTGTACCTGCCAAATTGAGCAGTTTAGCTGAGCGTGGTGTATCCTGCCAGGCTGTCACGCCATCAAGCCATCTCCTCACAGGTTGTTGCTGAAGAGGAGGCAGCGTGTGTAGACCTACTTCCTTAGTTCTGTTTGGTGAGGATTGTACTCTCTTGTATTGTACCTGCACAATACTTGTACTTGTACAGAACTTGTACACTATTGTGCTCTTGTACCGTGTCGTGTACTGTGTTGATCACATGTTTGAGCAGCCTTGAGGCTGCTCACCGTCTGCGGGCGGAGTAAACAGTAGTCGTATGAACACTCCTTCACCACCCTCCTCAGTTCTGCACTGTAGCATGAAGATTGTGTTGTGTTTTGTTGATCACGTGGTTGAGCAGCCTACCTCCAGGCCGCGCACCGTCTACAGGCGGAGTAAATGTACTTCACTCCTGCGTACCGCACAGTAGCATGAACACTCCCACACTGTTCATGCTCACCTTGCGTACACTAAGTAAACATTGGTAGGATTTACACCTATGCACATAACGCGCAACACTATACATCCGAAAACAGAAGGCAATCATGTGGTACTAGGCTACTAGCCCATCTTGTCCCTAAATATTATTTGTTGGAGCTGTCAAATCTGTGTAACTCTTCCAGTCTTCATTCCTCTCCTGACGAACTGGTAAAAACTTGATCTCCTCTTCTGACATTGACCGCACATCTGAACTTGGAATCGGTAATAAAACTAAGATAGTTCGCCTTGTTACGAGATGTGAGGTTGAGGGAGAGTACCAAGTAGATGCATTCTACCGGTATGCATTTTTTAAGTTGTGAAAGGACTTCAACCCCAGGAGGTGGGTCTCCCGACAAGCCAGCGACATGGAGGATTCAGTTCGAATAGTGGTGCCCCTCCTTCAATATGCCAAGTAGGCGCACTTAGGAGAGACCATGTGATCAATTAGCCCCCCCCCCCCCCCCCCCCCCCCCCCCCCCCCCCCTTCACAGTCCCATCGCAGACCACCTCCCCGGCCAGCCCATCCAGGACGCCTTTCCCTCTCCTCTGATCCTCCATCTTCCAACCGGCGCCTCCCCCTATCCCCCCGCCTCCCTCCCTTTGAAGAGACTTATCTGATATCGAACCTGGCAATAATAGGAGCACTCGGACTTGACAACGAGAAAGACACAGAAGACGATGACGAATCTTCCCTTCAAATTCCACATGTTATCTCCGACCACCTTCCTTGCACACAGCCGCACGCACACACACCATTAACACACCCCAAACCCCACTTTCACTCCCCTCCCACCTCACACAATCACACACTCACCCCCTACCACCATATGCATACCCCCCCCCCCCCCCCACCCACCCACACACACACACACATACACACATACACCACCACCACCCTCCACAAACCTCCCCCCCCACGAAACCCACCACCACACACACACACAAACTTCCCCTCACTCCAGTGGGCTACACTCGTACCCTCTCCACACAACAAAGCTCTGAGGTACAGTGTCGTTTCTGGTACAGTGTTGTGTTATTATAACTTAACATGTCGTTGTCATAAACAGGCCCTATTTGACCCAATAAAAGCCCGCTCCACAACATCCGGACTTCCGGGAGTTCGTCCAACCTGTTTTTTTTGCTACCAATGTTTACTCCGCCTGCAGACGGTGAAAAGCCTGACGGCTGAAAGACGATGCAATCAATCAAACTACTACAAGCCCCAGAAGTATTAGAGTGTGTTGTTTAAATGTTTTTTTGTTATGGTTTCCACATCCCAGTGATGGACTGATGGGTTCGAATTAATGTTACTGCCGAGAACAGCGAGCAGCTTTATACATCAGATTGCTGACTTAGGAGTGTGGTGTAGTAGTGTTTATACTACCCATGTGTACTCCAACAGACGGTGCGCAGCCTGAAGGCTGATATACCATGGAATCAATTCAATTCGACTCCTGTTTATAATGTTGATGTTACTGTCGAGGACAGCGAGCAGCCTTATGCACCTGATAACATTTTTTAATTGTGAAAGGAATTTCACCCTAGGAGGTGGATCTCCACAAACCAGAGACACCGAGGATATCTTGGGGCCATCCATTTGGTTTGGGGCTCTCCCATTTAGGGTACAGTATATTGTATAATTAAATGATCACTGTAACCAGCTGTAGCACTAACCCAGCCCCCCCGCCGGTAATTAAACCGATTGTTTGGGGTTCAATTCATCAGTGCCTTTTCTTTTTTAAGCCCTTCCAACACGGTTGAGCAAGTCCCTTTAGCCTATTGCTCCTACCCCTGGACTGTAACATACACATCAATACATTACTCAAAATAGCCCCAAAAGGCGCTGCATGGATTGTACACGAAGAAAGAAGCCACCCCCACGACTCTCTTTCTCGCTCTACCTATATTCAGTTTACTCATGTAACAAACCAAATAACTGGGCTGTATCCCTGTTCCTGTATTTCTCTCGCCACTGCGAATTTGTTCACCATCTTTCATCTAGCTTCGTAGGTATGGGTGCCCCTTAGCTATCTTTCAAATTTTGGGACCCCGCCACGGTGTTGGGCGGTTGGGCACCTCCTGTGGAGCCCCAAGCCCCCCCAAAATCATTTCAGAGGGTGGGTGGGGCCAGGCAGGGATTTGCTTCGAAATCGCTGAGATTGAAACGCAATACCCCTCCATTGTTTAGGAAATTTTGAGCGTGGGATTTTGTTTCAATCAAAGGCATACGAGAGATGGAGAGTTATTGTTACATAAACTATGAGGTTTTTTGAGGTACTCCCACAAAACTGGAACTGGAAAACAAGTTAGGGACAGGAAAGTCCATAAAAGCAAGCAAACTATAGGCGGAAAGGAGAGCGCAAAGGGGAGGGGTGGCCAAGACAAGCAATCCAGCCCAACAAACACAAGAGAGGAGGCCGGAAAAAAACTAAGGGCACGCGCTATGAGCAACTTAGCATGCAGTGATAATACCCTTGAAAGGAAGATAGCACTAGTCAAACCAGCACAACCATCTTGCAGAAATGACCTGAGTGCCTAGGATTAAGACCATAGGCACCCAAGGGAGGAAAGGGAGAATCCCGACTAAACAAAGAGTGTCCAGAAACCTAACTACCAGTAGCAAGACTCCACAAGCAAGCACACATGAGTACATGACAGGGGCGAAGGAATCCACCACACAGGCCAGACCTGTTGGCTATACGCATCTGACAGGTTGTGCAGCCAACACAAAGCCCTGCCCGTATGTCACAAGCCACAAGCACGAGCTCAAACTAGAGTAACAACACCAACACACTAAGCACCGTTGGACTAGAGAGACAAGTTCTATGCAGCGTCGCCTGCGATGCTAAAAATTGGTGGAGAGTGATCGCGAGGGAGCGACAGGTGGCAACGGAAGCGAGTTAGTTACGAGACCGTTGGCTGACGAGTCGGGCTTCATCGCGGTCAGACGGATGGATGGATGGATGGATGGACGAACGGACAAATGGGTAACACTGGGGGCTCCCGCCCCTCAGAAGGGGGGGCTCTGCCAAAAATAGTCAGGTGCCCTGGTAGGGCCCCTGTGTCCCTGCGGTGGTAGGCCCTAAGTATTTGGCCCGTGTGGCTAATAGACATCATGGACCCGACCTACCTCCGGTGGCGTGGCCTGAGGTAGGTCAGGTCCATCAAGCAGGGTTTTCAAGTGTCGTCATCGTTCGACTCTCTTCTGCCGATAGCGTTTTGCGCCTTCTTCAGCCGTCTTAGTCTCCGGAAGCATAGTCTCACGTACAGTCTGGAGCAGTCTCACATTCTCCTATGGGATACTTGTCCAATGCAGTCAAGTCTCCATCCACATAGCGCGCCCATATGCTCTGCATACGCTCCCACTTGTCGGGGTGGTAGTTTACATGAACCATAACTGGCATGTGGTGCTTCAATCCCTCATACCTCATGCTCTTAAAGAGTGTCTTGGAGTTGACGAAGTCATAGAGGTCCATGATTCGTAAGCTAACGTTGGTTGCTCGGTAGGAGCCAAAGGACGGCTTCCAGACCTCCTCATTAAACACTGCCTGGTCCCACTCCATGTTTTTGTCTAGCCGCACTGTGATGCGCTCCATGAGGGCGATGGTGCGTGCGTTGGGGACGATGTAGAAGAGGCCAGAGTTGAGGCTGAAGATGCGGAAAGTGCGAGCATAGCGTGACCAACCCATTTGGGGATCGTCCCAACCGTCGTCATAGCCGTACGCCGTGCTGTTGTCAAAACCATCAGTCAGGGATTCTACGTCTTTATCGCGGTACAAGTGGTCAAATGGATTCTGCAGTATCACTATGTCCACATCCGACAGCAGTACAGAAACATTCAGCAGCAAGAACTCCTTGATCAGCTGGAATTTGGTGGCTGAGATGCCGTGGTTGCTGTCCTTCTTGTCCCTTGTCTTATGGGGGGTCGTTCGCCAGTAAGGTACTTCTAGCTGCTCCATCACTGCTGCTACATTATCATCTATGGCAATGACCATATAGTTGGTGATACCAGCTCTCCTGAACCCATCAACCCACATCCTCAGCATGCCCACCTTCCCATCCTCGGAAATGAGCTCCATGTTGGACACAGCTGCTACCACTTAATTGTTGATCGCGATGCGGTCCAGAAGCGTTTTCAGGTTATCCTCGGCCCACACTTGCAGCATGCAGCCTAGTAGCATCCCCAGCAGCAGGACACTAGTGCACTGCATCTTCATTTCTTCTATTACTGCCAAGCCTAGCGCGAAGTACACGTTGCAGAATTCTTAGTCTTCAGCCCAAGTGCCCACTGGGTATGTAGGGACAAACAGCTGTGAGAGAAAAAACTGAGTGCAGGAGATATCCAAGGCTGTATGCAACTGGGTTGATGGAAAGAAAGAAAAATCTGAGCTGCCTACAGAAGGCTTGGTGTAAGGAGAGGGGGTTGAAAAATGTGCTGCTGCTGTCGTGAAGTTTGACAGCGGGGGAAAGTAGCAAGTCCAAATCTGCTCGGCCCAGGATCTGATCGCGAACTAGGAAGGACGCATCGGCAGGGTGCTGGTAGAGTGCATTCGGAATTAATAGCATATTTCAACTGCGGGGGACTTCGCTTCGCAGCCCAAGGCCCGAAAGACAGGAGCGCGCCGGCAAGAAGATACAAATCCTTCAGTTGTGAAGAGGTTTAGAGGTGTTCGAATAGCTGGGCCTTAGAATGGCTCAGGACTCTTGCTACAGCGACTATCTGTCCTGCTGTACACCGGCCATCGGCCATCGGCCTGTCTGATCAACTGCGCCAGCTTGGACCAACAGAGCTCAGCCTCACTTCAATATTTCGAATCGCGACAGCATCACTTCGCGACAGCCTCACTTCGCTATTTCGAATCGAGAGGCCTACATGCATTACCCGCGATTCTTCAGCCTGGCGTAGCAAGACCTGCGCAAGCAAACTCGTCCTCCGCGCTTCCCAGCTAGCTGTGACATTCCTTCCTTCCAGCCCCTCCCATTTTGAGAATTCCTCAGTCCCCCGTTCGCTCCTCGCCAGTTGCGCGCAAGGCCCTCTTCGCACCAAGTCTGATTATTCGAGGTAACGAATACCACAGAACTTCACTGCTGCCCGGTTTCTCAACCAAGCTAGCCCACAAGTTGCTTATTCCCCTCTACTTTCGCTCTGCTTCTTTCGCTCTTTCTCGAGTCCTTCCCTTCTGTCTGTCTTCCTGCCCGCTTGCCTACCTGCCTGCCTCTCATCTCTGGATAGCTTTGTCATAAATCTGCAATTCTTGTGTGCTTGCCCCAGTGCTCTTGAGCCCCAGTTAGTCACCTCAGTTCAGCCCCCAGCTTCCAAGCTCCCCATCACATCAAAGCTTCTCCCCCCCCCCCCCCCCCCCCCCCCCACCCCCCACCCCATCTCTTTACAGCGTCGCTCCTCATCACTCCACAGCTTCCAAGATCTCCATCGGATCACAGTTTCCAACGTCCCCATCTCTTTGCAGCATTGCTCCATATCACTTCACATATTCCAACCTTCCCATCGCATCCCACTTCCCAACCTCCCAATCTTCTTACAGCATTGCTCCCCATCGCTTCACAGCCTCTAAGCTCCCCATCTCTTTATAGCATTGCTCCATATCACTTCACATATTCCAACCTTCCCATCGCATCCCACTTCCCGACCTCTGCACAACGTTGCTCACCATCAGATCACAGCCTCCAAGCTCCCCATCTCTTTATAGCATTGCTCCATATCACTTCACATGTTCCAACCTTCCCATCGCATCCCACTTACCAACCTCCCCATCTCTTTATAGCGTCGCTCCCCATCGCTTCACAGCCTCCAAGCTCCCCATCAGTCCCCATCAAAGCACTTCCAAATGGAGGATGCAGACAACGACTTCGATTTCCTCCTCCAGTTGGCGGATGCCACCGCAGACGACGAAGCCCCCATGCGTCCCGGGGCCCCCCTATTTGAGGACGACGAGGCCAGGGAGCTGAAGAAGTCCTATGGTGAGGAGGGCCTACGCCAAGCCCCCCCAGCTGCCAGGCCAAGCCAAGCCAAGCCCCCAACTCAAGGCACCCAAGTGGGTCGGGCGATCCTCTTGCAGCACGAAGCCATGCCAAACAGTCTGCCGGGCCAGGGGAGAGGACCAAGCCAAGCCAAGCCAAACGTACAGCCACAGGCGCATGCCAATGGTCGTGCCAGCCTGTCTGCCAGTGCAGCAGCCCCCACCCAGCCTCGGAGTTTGGGTTCCATGGGGCCAAGCCGTATTAGTGAACCCCTTGCAGGAGGCTATGTGGAGGAGATGTCCAAACTAAGGGTGGGTTTGGCCTTGGGAAGGGTTGTAAGTTGCATCTGTTTCAAAAGAGTGCAGGTTGGGCTTATGGTCTCACCAGGGTGGCTGCGTACTACCCATTGATTCCTTTGTGGGCTGCCTGCCACCTGCCATCTCTCAAACACTCCCCCTCCCACACCAATAAAACACAAACACAATGCACATACAGAGAGTAACCAATGCCTCTGCACACAGACTTGTCTTAGCTGAATGAGGAAGAAATAAAGCTCATATGAGCAGGGCTTCTTTTTTTGGCTGCTCATGGCAGCTTCCCGTCAGCTCCAATAGCCAGCCACTGGGTCAAACACCATGCTTGAAGCTGCCTTGTAATACGTGTCATATCAGCTTTCAGACGCTCTAGCTAGCTTTAGGTTTGGCTCACGGACAGGGAAAAGGGAGCTGCCTAGGCGCTGCTATGCAGAGCCACAGCTTTTCGTTTCGGCTACTCGCAGCAGCTTCCAGGCAGCTCCCCTGGCTTGCTACCCAGCCAAACCTATAGCAACCTAGTGCATCTGGAAGCTGAAATAGTATATTTCCAATATTGTTGAAAACTTCGGGCCAAGCCCAGTGGCTGCCTCAGGAAGCTGCCTAGAAGCTGCTGCTCGTAGCTGAAAAGGAAAGGTATGCGCGTAGCCCCCAAGTGAATCAGTGGTAATTCCTGCAATATGCAAAACATGATAAGGGACAAGTAGCACATAAGGACAGGGAGAGGCTAAGTTATTTAATATTAGTGAACGGATAATAGTAGAGAATCCTACTTAATATTAGACGGACAGGCCGTCTCACCAGAATTTTGAATTTATTCAAAAAACTAATATTGTTATGGCACTATAATAATATTTGTTTTTCAAACACTAAATTTGGTTGCCGTTCCTTACATAAGGGTCACAAAAAAAAAAACGGCTACCCTGGTATGGCTCATACCCTACCCACTCTTTTGTGTGTGTGTTTGTGACGCGTCGGTCACAGGCCACAGCGTAGCACCATGGTGCTCCTAGTAGCCTTCGAGATGCTACTAGCAGCTTTGGGCCCCCCAAAAGCAACCCCCAGAAGCCATAGCATAGCACCATGGTGCTCCTAGTAGCCTTCAAGATGCTACCAGCAGCTTTCTGGCCCCTCCAAAAGCACCCCCCAGAGGCCACAGCCTAGCACACTGGTGCTCCTAGTAGGCTTTGGGATGCTACTAGCAACTTTCTGGGGGCCCTGAAGCACCCTCCACAATATCAAATTCCAAATCATCCACTGAATTTCTGTAAAGAAAAGCCTGCTCCTGTGCATACGACTAGGGAACAGCAACTAATATTAGTCTTTGAAAAACTAACATTTACTAATTTTATTTTAGTGCCACAATAATATTAGTTTTCAAATAAATTCGAGGTTCTGGTGAGACGGCTTGTCCGACTAATATTATATATTATTATTTATTCACTAATATTATAAATATTATAATATTATTTATTCACTAATATTATATAACATAGCCGACCCCTACATATGAATCATATACACTATTCTGTTCAGGTTTCTCAACCAGTCCTAGGGAGCTATGTGGTGCGTGATGGCCTAAGTAGCACCGTCACGAAAAGCCTGCCCCTGTGCACACTAATATGCACTTCTCTGTTCAGGTCTCTCAACCAGTCCTAGGGAGCTACGTGGTGCGTGATGGCCTAAGTAGCACCGTCACGAAAAGCCTGCTCCTGTGCACACTAATATGCACTTCTCTGTTCAGGTCTCTCAACCAGTCCTAGGGAGCTACGTAGTGCGTGATCGCCTGAGCAACAACGGTGTCTTCCTGAAGCTTGAGCAGCTAGAGTGAGTTTTGAATTTATGTTTTTGATGCCTAGGGTTGTGGTGGTGGTGTGGTGGTATGGTGTTGTCGTTGTCTGATTTATTGGATGCCTAGTTCTGTGGTGGTGGTGGTGGATTTGTTGTTCGCCTAAGTAAAAACATCGTTTTGCTCAAGTTTGAGCAACTAGAGTGAGTCTTGAATTCTTTTGTAGGATGTCTAGGGGTGTGGTGTTGTTGTTGTCTGATTTGTTGGATGCCTAGGTTCGTGGTGGTGTGTTGTGGTGTGTTGTTATGGTTGCTGTCAGATTTGTTGGGTGTCTAGGGTTGTGGTGGTGCGGTGGTGCCATTGTGTGATTTGTTGGATGCCTAGTTTTGTGGTGGTGGTGGACTTGTTGGATGCCTAAGTAGCAACATTGTTTTGATCAATCTTGACCAGCTAGAGTGAATCTTGAATGTATATAATGCATGCTCTGAATGCTCTGAATGCATTGATTGATTGATTGATTGATTGATTGATTGATTGATTGATTGCATGCTCTGACCTCATGCCTGCATTGAATGTATTGAATGCATGCTCTGAATGCATTGATTGATTGATTTGCATGCTCTGACCTCATGCCTGCATTGAATGTATCTAATGCATGCTCTGAATGCATTGATTGATTGATTGATTTGCATGCTCTGACCTCATGCCTGCATTGAATATATTACCACACACCACTCCACACTCTCCCCACCACAGAGGCATGTCCGAGGCCCCCTCTGGGAACTGGGCCACTGTGGCCATTGTAGCCAGCAAGGTTTTAGCCACCACACCATACACCCCTCCACACTGCACCACCACCACACCACCCTACACACTCTTGACCCCCCAACCCCACCCCACCACACCCCCCTCCCCACACTCTCCCCTCCACAGAGGTATGTCCGAGGCCCCCTCTGGGAACTGGACCACTGTGGCCATTGTAGCCAGCAAGGTTCAAGCTGAAAGTAAGGATGGGTCCTTCTACAGTCGGTGGCAGATGACAGACTTCAACAGCACCAGCACCTTGTTCCTGTGGAGAAATGTAAGTAATAATAACTATAATTTCCTGACACCACCACCACCACCACAACTATAATTTCCACCACCACTAGACACCACCACCACCACCACCACTACTACACACCACCATGGGAGGGTTCCTTCTACAGTCGGTGGCAGATGACAGACTTCAACAGCACCAGCACCTTGTTCCTGTGGAGAAATGTAAGTAATCATAACTATAATTTCCTGACACCACCACCACCACCACAACTATAATTTCCACCACCACTAGACACCACCACCACCACCACCACTACCACTACAAACCACCATGGGAGGGTTCCTCCTATAGTCGGTGGCAGATGACAGACTTCAACAGCACCAGCAACTTGTTCCTGTGGAGGAATGTAAGTAATCATAACTATAATTTGCTGACACCACCACCACAACTACCACTTCCACTAGACACCACCATGGGATGGGTCCTTCTACAGTCGGTGGCAGATGACAGACTTTAACAGCACTAGCATCTTGTTCCTGTGGAGAAATGTGAGTAGTCAATACTACCTAGTCAACGGCAGGCCACCACCAACACAACCAACACGACCACCAACACCGACAACACCATCAACATTAGCACCAACAACACCAACAACACCAACACCAACAACGCCACCAACAACACCAACAACACCAACAACACCAATTCCATACCAGCAATAGCAAGGTCCAAGCCGAGATCAGGGATGGTTCCTTTAATATTCAGTGGCAGATGACAGAAACTGCAAAAACAGCAAAAGCAGCAAAACACACTGATGTTTCTCTTCTTGCACTTTCAGGTACACAAGGACCACTGCAATGAGAGGGAGTATAGTGTGGTGCTATTACACAGCCCCACTTTCAAGAAGGAGAGGGGAAAAGAGCAAGGAGCTATAAAATACCAAAGAAACTGTAAAAACAGCAAAACACAGCAAAACAAACTGATGATTCTCTTCTTGCACTTGCAGGCACTCAAGGACCACTGCAATGAGAGGGAGTATAGTGTGGTGCTATTACACAGCCCCACTTTCAAGAAGGAGAGGGGAAAAGAGCAAGAAGCTATAAAATACTAGAGAAACTGTAAAAACAGCAAAACACAGCAAAACAAACTGATGTTTCTCTTCTTGCGCTTGCAGGCACTCAAGGACCACTACAGTGGGAGGGAGCGTAGTGTGGTGTTCTTACACAGCCCCACTTTCAAGAAGGAGAGGGGAAAAGAACAAGAAGCTATAAAATACTAAAGAAACTGTAAAAACAGCAAAACACAGCAAAACAAACTGATGTTTTCTCTTCTTGCGCTTGCAGGCACTCAAGGACCACTACAGTGGGATGGAGCGTAGTGTGGTGTTCTTACACAGCCCCACTTTCAAGAAGGAGAGGGGGAAAAGAACAAGAAGCTATAAAATACTAAAGAAACTGTAAAAACAGCAAAACACAGCAAAACAAACTGATGTTTCTCTTCTTGCGCTTGCAGGCACTCAAGGACCACTACAGTGGGAGGGAGCGTAGTGTGGTGTTCTTACACAGCCCCACTTTCAAGAAGGAGAGGGGAAAAGAACAAGAAGCTATAAAATACTAAAGAAACTGTAAAAACAGCAAAACACAGCAAAACAAACTGATGTTTCTCTTCTTGCGCTTGCAGGCACTCAAGGACCACTACAGTGGGAGGGAGCGTAGTGTGGTGTTCTTACACAGCCCCACTTTCAAGAAGGAGAGGGGAAAAGAACAAGAAGCTATAAAAAACTAAAGAAACTGTAAAAACAGCAAAACACAGCAAAACAAACTGATGTTTCTCTTCTTGCGCTTGCAGGCACTCAAGGACCACTACAGTGGGAGGGAGCGTAGTGTGGTGTTCTTACACAGCCCCACTTTCAAGAAGGAGAGGGGAAAAGAACAAGAAGCTATAAAATACTAAAGAAACTGTAAAAACAGCAAAACACAGCAAAACAAACTGATGTTTCTCTTCTTGCGCTTGCAGGCACTCAAGGACCACTACAGTGGGAGGGAGCGTAGTGTGGTGTTCTTACACAGCCCCATTTTCAAAAAGGAGAGGGGAAAAGAACAAGGAGCTATAAAATACTAAAGAAACTGTAAAAACAGCAAAACACAGCAAAACAAACTGATATTTCTCTTCTTGCGCTTGCAGGCACTCAAGGACCACTACAGTGGGAGGGAGCGTAGTGTGGTGTTTCTTACACAAGGCCCCACTTTCAAGAAGGAGAGGGGGAAAAGAACAAGAAGCCTAAAATACTAAAGAAACTGTAAAAACAGCAAAACACAGCAAAACAACTACTGTCTGTTTCTCTTCTTGCGCTTGCAGGCACTCAAGGACCACTACAGTGGAGAGGGAAGCACGTAGTGTGGTTGTTCTTTACAAACACAGCCCCCCTTTCAAGAAGTAAGGGGGAAAGAACAAGAATCTATTAAATATAAAGAAACTGTAAAAACAAAAACACACAACACAAAAGCCAAACAACTGATATTTCCTTCTTGCTCTTGCAGGCACTCCAAGGACCACTCCAGTGGTAGGGAGAGCGTATGGGTGTTGTTCTTACACAGCCCCACTTTCACGAAGGGAGGAAAATCACAAGAAGCTTAAAATACTAAAGAAATCTTTAAAACAGCAAAACACGCAAAACCAACGGATGTTTCTCTTCTTTCGCTTGCCTCCCTCAAGGACCACACAGTGGGATGTGTAGCGAAGTGTGGTGTCTTACACACCCCACTTTTCAAAGAGGGAAATAGGCAAGTAAAAAAAAAAAATACAAAAAAAACCTGTGAAAGAGCAAAACACACGCAAACAAAACTGATCTGATGCTTTTCTTCTTGCCCTTACAGGCCAACACAAGGACACTACAGTGAGAGGGAGCGTAGTGTGGCTGATCTTGCACAACCCCACTTTCAAGAAGGAGAGGGGAAAAGTGACTCTGTCAGTCAAGGAGCCTAACCAGGTGAGCATCAGCTATAGACCAGGGTTGGTAGGGGACCGAGGGGGGGGACGGGGGGGGGGGGGGGGGCGGAGGAGGAGGGGCGGCGGCAAACAGAAATTAACCGAAAGAAAGTGAAGGAGAGGGACTGAAGTGTGGTGATCTTGCACAGCCCCATTTGGCGGGAGGGGAAAAGTGACTCTTTCTGTCAAGGAGCCTCACCAGGTGAGCATCAGCTATAGACCAGGGTTGGTAGGGACGGAGGGGGGCTGGAAAAAGGAAAAAAACAAAAGAAATTGAAGGAGAGGGACCAAGTGTGGTGATCTCACACAGCCCCAGGCGGGAGGGGAAAAGTGACTCTTTCTGTCAAGGAGCCTCACCAGGTGCGTTCAGCTCAACACAATCGCAGCACAATCACTCCACACGTGAATTCCAAAACTTGACTCGCACACACATCCCAACAACAACAGAATCAACACAATACATACAACGTGGCATGTCACGATCGCAATTCAACATAATAAGAACACAACGCAGCACAATCACAACACAAGCACATCCCAACACGTCAATACAAAACTTGACGCAGCACATCACTATCACAGCACAACTTTATCAGAACACAACTCAAGACAATAACAACACAATCAAAACCCAACATATCAATACAAAACTTGACTGCGGCACTCACTTAACACATTCAATACAAAATTTGACGCGGCACATCATGATCACAACACAACTCGATCACAACACAACGCGGCACATCATGATCACAACACAACATGAAAACAACTCAACACAACGCGGCACAGCATGATCACAACAAAACATGAAAACAACTCAACACAACGCGGCACAGCATGATCGCAACAAAACATGAAAACAACTCAACACAACGCGGCACAGGGCATGATCACAAACAAAACATGAAAGCAACTCAACACAAACGAGGCACAGCATGATCACAACAAACATGAAAAACAACTAAACAACGCGGCACAGCATGATCACAACAAAACATGAACAACTTCAAAACACAACCGGCACAGCATGATCACAAAAAAACATGAAAAACAACTCAACCACAACGAGGCACAGCATGATCCACAACACACCATGCTGGAAAACAAACTCAACACCAACGCGGCCAACAGCATGATCACCAACAAAACATGAAAACAACTCAACCACAACGCGGCCACAGAATGATCGAACAAAAACTGAAAACAACTCAACACAACGCGGCACAGCATGATCACAACACAACATGAAAACAACTCAACACAACGCGGCACAGCATGATCACAACAAAACATGAAAACAACTCAACACAACGCGGCACAGCATGATCACAACAAAACATGAAAACAACTCAACACAACGCGGCACAGCATGATCACAACAAAACATTTGGAAAACAAACTCAACACACGCGGCACAGATGATCACACACACAACATTGAAAACAAACATAACCAAACGCGGCACAGATGCACAACAAAACATTGAAACAACTCAACACAACGCGGCACAGCATGATCACAAACACAACAGGAAAACAACTCAACACAACGCGGCACAGCATGATCACAACAAAACATGAAAACAACTCAACACACACGCGGCCACAGGCATGATAACAACAAAAACATGAAAACAACATAACACCCAAAAGCGGCACAGCTGATCAAACAAAACATTGTAAAACACTCAAACACAACGCGGGCACCGCATGATCACAAACACAACATGAAACAACTCAACACAAACGCCGGCACAGCATGATACCACAACAAAAACATGAAAACCAACTCAACACACACGCGGCCAGGCATGATCGCAACAAAACATGCAAAACACTCAACAACAAACGCGGACACCGCAGATCACAACAAAACGATGAAAACAACTCAACACAACGCGGCACAGGCATGTTCACAACAAAAACACATGAAAACAACTCAACACAACGCGGCACAGCAGATCACAACACAGACATGTGAAAACAAACTCAACACAACGCGGCACACAGCATGTCAAACAACAACAGGAAAACAACTCAACACAAGCAGCACGCATGAATTCACAACAAAAACATGAAAAGGAAAAGAAACTCACACAAACGCGGCACAGAAATTGATCGCAACAAAACATGAAAAACAACTCAACACCACCGCGGACAGCATGATACAACAAAACATGAAAACAACTCAACACAACGCGCACATGATGGATCACAACAAAACATGAAAAACTCAAATAATACGCGGCAAAGCATGATCAACAAACACAACATGAAAAAACAATCAACGCAAACGAGGCACAGCATGATCACAACAAAACTGAAAACAACTCAACACAAGCCGGGCACTGCATTTTATCACAACACAACATGAAAAAAACTCAACACAACGCGGCACAGCATGATCACAACACAACATGAAAACAACTCAACACAACGCGGCACAGCATGATCACAACAAAACATGAAAACAACTCAACACAACGCGGCACAGCATGATCACAACACAACATGAAAACAACTCAACACAACGCGGCACAGCATGATCACAACACAACATGAAAAACAACTCAACACAACGCGGCACAAGCATGATCAACAAACACCACATGAAAAAAACTCAAACAACGCGGCAAGAATGATCACACCAAAACATGAATGAAAAACTCAACACAACGCGGACAGCATTATCACAAACAAAAACATGAAAAACAACTCCACACAAAACGAGGGCACAGCAGATCAACAAAAACATGAAACAACTCAACACAACGCGGCAACAGATGCTAACAAAACAAAAACATGAAAACAAATCAACAAAACGCGGCACAGCATGATCACAACAAAACATGAAAAACAATCTCACACCACGCAGACAGCATGAAACAACAAAACAATGAAAAAAACTAACACAAAGCGGCCACAGCATGATCACAACAGAACAGCAAAACAAAACTCAAACAACGCGGCACAGCATGATCACAACAAAACATTGAAAAGAAATAACAACAACGCGGCACAGGCTTATCACAACACACCATGAAAACAAATTCAACACAACGCGGCACGGCTTGATCACAAAAACAACTAAAAACAACAACACAACGCGTGCACAGCAGGATCACAACAAAACATGAAAAACAAAATCAACACAAGCGGAACCGCATGATCACAACAAAACATGAAAAGAACTCAAACACAACGCGGCACAGATGATCACAAAACAACATTGAAAACAAAAAATCAAACACAACGCGGGACAGCCATGATCACAAACAAAACATGAAAAAAACTCAACACAACGCGCGCACAGCCAGTCACAAAACAACATGAAAACAACTTCACCACAACGCTGGCACAGCATGATTCACAACAAAACATGAAAAACAACTCAACAAACAAAACGCTGGCACAGCATGATCACCAACACAACATGAAAAAAAATCAAAAACAAAGCGGCAGGCACAGCCATGATCACAACCAACATGAAAACAACTCAACACAACGGCGGCCCAGCATGAACACAAACACCATGACAACTGAAACAACTCACACCAACGCGGCCAGCATGATCAAAACAAAACATGAAAACAACTCACACAAGCGGGCACACAGCAGATCACAACAAAACATGACAAACCACATAAACACAAACGAGGAACGCATGATCACAACCCAAAACATGTGGAAAAAACTCAAACAAGCGGCCACAGCCATGATCAAAACAACATGAAAAACAACTCAACACAACGCGGCACAGCATGATCACAACAAAACATGAAAACAACTCAACACAACGCGGCACAGCATGATCACAACAAAACATGAAAACAACTCAACACAACGCGGCACAGCATGATCACAACACAACATGAAAACAACTCAACACAACGCGGCACAGCATGATCACAACAAAACATGAAAACAACTCAACACAACGCGGCACAGCATGATCACAACCAACATGAAAACAACTCAACACAACGCGGGGACAGCTGATCACAACACACATGAAAACAACTCAACACAACGCGGACAGCATGATCACAACACAACATGAAACCAACTCAACCACAACGCGGCCCCACGACATGATCACAACACACATGGAAAACAACTCAACACAACGCGGCACAGCTATGACACAACAAAACATGAAACAAACATAACACACGCGGCACAGATGATCACAACAAAACATGAAAACAACTCAAACACAACGCGGACGCATGATCACAACACAACATGAAAACAATCCAACCACAACGCGGCAAGCATGATCACAACAAAACATTGAAAACAACTGAACACACCGCGGCACAGCATGATGCAACAAACATGAAAACAACTTCACACAACGAGGCACAGCCTGAGCACAACCAAAAACATTGAAAAACAACTCAAACACAACGCGAGCCACAAGCATCGATCACAACAAAATCCTGACAAAAAACTCACCACAACGCGGCAAGCATGATCAAAAACAACATGGAAAACAACTCAACACAAAGCCAGCACAAGCATGATCACAACACAACATGAAAAAAAAACTCAACACAACGCGGCCACAGCATGATCCAAAAAAAAATGTAAACAACCCTCAACACAAGCGGCACAGCATGATCACAACCAAAACATTGAAAAGACTCAAAACAACGCGGCCAAGATTTATCAAAACAAAACTGAAAACAATCAACACAACGCGGCACAGCTTGATCACAAACACAACATGAAAACACTCACACAAAGCGGCACCAGCATGATCACAACCAAAACATGAAAACAACTCAACACAACGGGCAACAGAAGATCACCAACCAAAAATGAAAAGAACTCAACAAAAGCGGCAAAGATGATCACCAACCCAACAACTGAAAACAACTCAAAACAACGCCCCCCCCACGGCACAGCATGATCACAAACAAAAACATGAAAAACAACTCAACACAACGCGGAAGCAGCATGATCACAACACAACATGAAAAAACGCAACCACAAACGCGGCCACGCATGATCCACACCACAACATGAAAACAACTCAACACAACGAGGGCACAGGTCCATGATCACAACCAACAACATGTGAAAACAAATCAACAAACCAGCACAGCATGATCAACACCAAAAATGAAAACAACCATAACAAACGCGGACAGCATGATCACAACAAAAAAAAGGAAAACAACTCAACACACCGCGGCACAGCATTGATCAGAACACAACACTGAAAAAAATCAACACAACTGCTTGGCGGCACAGCATGAGCAACAACAAAAAAATTGTACACAAATCAACACAAGAGGGCACAGCATGATCACAACAAAACATGAAAGAAACTCAACACAAAGGGCACAGCATTATCACAACCAACATTTGAAAACAAACTCAACACAACGCGGCAACAGCTTGATCAAACACAACATGAAACAACTCAACACAAGCGGCACAGCCTGATTCACAACAAAACATGAACAACAACTCACAAAACGAGGCAAAAGCATGATACAACAAAACATGAAAAGAAATCAACACACACGCGCACAGCAGATCACAACACAACATAAAACAACTTCAACACAACGAGGCAGTATGATCACAAAAAAACATGAAAACAACTCAAAACAAAGCGGCACAGCACTGATCACAAAACAACATGAAAACAACTCAACACAACCGGCACAGCATGATCAGAAACAAAACATGAAACAATCAACACAAAGCGGCACCAGGCTGATCACAAACACAACTGAAAAAAAACTCAAACAACGCGGCACCAGCATGATCACAAACAACCATGAAAACAACTCAACACAAAGCCCGGCAGCATGATAACAACACAACATGAAAACAAACTCAAACAACGCGGCACGGCAACAGCATGATCACAACCAAAACATTGGAAAACAATCAAACACAACGCAGCACAAGCATGATCACAACAAAACATGGAAACACACATAACACAACGCGGCACAAGCTGATCACAACCAAAACATGAAAACAACTCAAACACAAAGCGGCACAGCATGTTCAGGAACACAAATGAAAACAACTCAACACAACGCGGCACAGCATGATCACAACAAAACATGAAAACAACTCAACACAACGCGAACAGCATGATCACAACACAACATGAAAACAACTCAACACAACGCGGCACAGCATGATCACAACAAAACATGAAAACAACTCAACACAACGCGGCACAGCATGATCACAACAAAACATGAAAACACATCAACAACAAAGCTGGGCCACAGCATGATCACAACACAACATGAAAAACTCAAAACCACGCGGCACCGATGATCCAACAAAACATGAAAAGAACTCAACACAACGCGGCACAGCATTATCACAACACAACATTGAATAACACTACACACAACGAGGACCACAGCATGATCAAAACCAACCTGAAAACAAAACTTCAACACCAAACGCGGGCAAAGATGATCACACAAAACATTGATAAACAAATCAACACAACCGGCACAGCATGATCACAACAAAAAACATGAAAACAACTCAACACCACGCAGCACAGCATGATCACACACCAAACATGAAAAAACTCAACACAACGCGGCACAGCATGATCACACAAAAATTGAACAACACTCAACACAACGCGGGCACACGCAGATCACAACAAATACATAGAAAAACAACTTCAACACAACGCGGCACCGCATGATCACAACAACACATGAAACCAACTCACACAACGCGGGCCACAGCATGATTCACAACAAAAAATGAAAACAAATCAACACACGCGGGCACAGGCATGATTCACAACAAAACATGAAAACAACTCAACACAAAGCGGACAGATGATCCACAACAAAAACATGAAAAACACTTCAACACAACGCGGCACAGCATGATCACAACAAAACATGAAAACAACTCAACACAACGCGGCACAGCATGAACACAACAAAACATGAAAACAACTCAACACAATGCGGCACAGCATGATCACAACAAAACATGAAAACAACTCAACACAACGCGGCACAGCATGATCACAATAAAACTCGATCAGAACACAACGTAGCACTTTAAAAAACATAACAAAACATGACCACGACACACTCATTTCCCACCTTAATCTAAAAACAAAATGCAACATGACTACAACACACTCAAATCCCACCGCAATAAAACGAAACAAAACACATTTAAACACAACAAAACATGACCACAACACAATCGCATCCCACAACAAAAGACAGAACAAAAGACGATTAACCAAAAACAAAACAAAACAGAACATAACCTTGATCACATCACATCACATCCTACCTCAACAAAACAAAACACAAGGCAACAAAACATGACCACAACACAATCACATCCCACAAAAACACACACAGAACGAAACACGATTAACCAAAAACAAAACATAATCTGAACACGATCACATCACATCCTACCTCAACAAAACAAGACACAAGGCAACAAAACATAATCACAACACAATCACATCCCACCACAATAAAACATAACAAAACGCGATTAACCAAAAACAAAACAAACCATAAGCTGAACACGATCACATCACATCCTACCTCAACAAAACAAGACGCAAGGCAACAAAACATAATCACAACCCAATCACATCCCACCACAAGAAAACATAACAAAACACGATTAACCAAAAACAAAACAAACCATAAGCTGGACACGATCACATCACATCCCACCTCAACAAAACAAAACACATTGCAAACAATCATTATCACAGCACAAGCACATCCCACAAAAAGAATACAAACAAAACACAATCGAACAATATAAAACAGGATCACAACACAATCACATCCCACCACAACAAAACAAAGAAAAAGGCAACCGAACATGGCACATCAGGGTAGAAATAAAACACAATAAACACTATAAACATAATACAATACAACACAACACAAGACGATAGCACACAATTCAATGCAACACAAAACAACACAATACAGCACAATACAACACAATACAACACAATACAACACAACACAATGCGGCTCAATACAAAACAACTCAATACAACACAGTTCAATATAATGGAATGCAATAAAAAGCAATAAAACAAAACACATGTAAAGGTACCCACAATAATGATGCAAATCCATGCTTTACCCCTGTCATCATTATATTCGAGCGGAGAACATGTGACGATAGTAATTCTGGGTACAACAAACCGGTTAGTATTCCGGTATTGGGGTATTTGATGGTCGGTATACCGGAGCCCAAAAATCCTTTCTGCGAGTCCCTTCCAGTATGCACCGACCAATTCTGAGGGCAAGTTCCGGTTAGACCGACCCGGAATCCGACCTGGGTTTCCTGTGTCAGACTCAACTACAATTCACGCAACACCCCTGTCAACATTATATTGAATATGCGAAGAGCAGGGATATTTTTTTCCGCATTATATAGCGATCGCTCGTTTTGACCCCGTTTTTTGAAACATTATCGCTATAAAATGAAAAAAAAGAAAAAAGTTTTTGCCCCAAATGGCCTTGAAAAGCTACAAAAAGCTATAAAAATCACCAAAACGCTGTCCCTGGAGGAGGCCTTGAACCATTAAGGTAGAAGAACCCCACTTTCAGATTTGAAAAAAAAAACGGTGAAGAGAAATTGTCTTTCCCCTTTCTCCCCCTCCTTCCCAGATCGAGCGCATCGGCCACTCCCCAGACTTCACATTGTGCAAGGGCACCCTCAAGAAGGATGGGGCTCCATGCACTACCCCTGTCAACAAGAGTGTGTGCGACTACTGCATCTTCCATGCCCAGGTTAGTTGCCAAAGTTTCTTTGGGGGATGATTTGTAGGGTTTAGGGCCACTCCCCAGACTTCACATTGTGCAAGGGCACCCTCAAGAAGCAAGGGACTCCAAGCACTACCCCTGTCAACAAGAGTGTGTGCGACCACTGCATCTTCCATGCCCAGGTTAGTTGCCAGAGTTTCTTTGGGGGATGATTTGTAGGGTTTAGGGCCACGCCCCAGACTTCACCATATGCAAGGGCACCCTCAAGAAGCATGGGACTCCATGCACCAACCAACTCCATGCACCAACAAGAGTGTGTGCGACTACTGCATCTTCCATGCCCAGGTTAGTTGCTCTCTCTCTCTCTCTCTCCTCTCTCTCTCTCTCTCTCTCTCTCTTTCTCTCCCTCCTCCTCCTCCTCCCCATCCCCATCCCCCTCCTTCCCCTCCCCCTCTCCCTCCCCCCCCTCGCTCTCTCTCACTCTCACTTCCCCCTCCTACTTTCCCACACATGCAGGGTGCTTTGAGAAAGATGCAGAACCACCGACCTGATCTCAGTGGCAAGTCACTGTTTGAGAATAGGCTCGCTCCACAGGTGGCAAAAGGTGGGTGGATCAGTCTGGTGGTGGTGGTAGGGGGATCAGTGGGTGGATGGTGGGTGGGTGGATCAGTTGGGTGGTGGTGGTGGGTGGATGGTGGGTGGATCAGTGGGTGGGTGGTGGGTGGATGGTGGGTGGATCAGTTGGGTGGTGGTGGTGGTGGTGGTTCACGGACAAGCAAAAAGCGCAAGACACACACACGCACGCTGATGCTTGCCCTCCCATCAGTCCCCATATACGTACACACACATACCTCCAGCACAAATACACACTGATGTTTGCCCCCCTCCCCACCACCACCACCACACACACACACACACATACACACACACAAACACACACACTGATGCTAGCCCCCCCACCCGCCCCCATGTGCGCAGCCAAGATACTCAATCCCTATGCAGTCTACTCAACCACCAACAGCCAACCGAATCGTCAGGTACATGGTAAAGAGCTGGCCAGTGTTGCACTCTCGATCTCGGCCCAGCTCCAGAAAAGCAAAGAAGAGAGGGCAGCTACCACCAACATCCGGAGTCAGAGCCAGGTTGCTCGCCCTGGCGAGGGGCCCAGGGGGGCTGCGGCCAATGTGGGGGGCCCCAGGGGGTCCCAGGCCTTGTCTGCTGGATCAGGGGCTGGGACCAGTGGTGGGGGGGTGCTGGCCACAGCTGGCAAGCGGTCCAGAGGGGTGGAGCTAGTGATGGCTCAGGCCAAGACAGAAGAGGAAGCAGCAGAGAAGGAGCGGGAGAAAGCCAAACGAGAAGGTAAAGAAAGGGTTTAGAGAGATGGTGGGGGCAGTGTTAAGGGAGAAGTGGTGGGGACCAGTGCTGGGGGGCATTGGCCACAGCTGGCAAGCGGTCCAGAGGGGTGGAGCTAGTGATGGCTCAGGCCAAGACAGAAGAGGAAGCAGCAGAGAAGTAGCGGGAGAAAGCCGAACGAGAAGGTAAAGAAAGGGTGTGAAGAGATGGTGAGGGGAGTGTTTGGGGTAGAAATGGTAGGGAGGGTGTGGGGAGAAAACAACTGCAGATAAGTAGCGGATGAATGCTGATTGAGGAGGTGAGGAAAGGGTGTGGAGATGGTGGGGAGAGGGTGTGGGTAGAGATGGTAGGGAAGGCGTGGGGAGAAAACAACGGCAGAGAAGGAGCAGGAGAAAGCCGAACGAGAAGGTAGAGAAAGTGTGTGGGGAGATGGTGGGGAGAGGGCGGGGGTAGAAACCAACAGCAGAGAAGGGGCGGGAGAAAGCCGAACGTGAAGGTAAAGAAAGCGTGTGGGGAGATGGTGGGGAGAGGGCGGGGTAGAGAGTGTCTGGGGAGAAAACATCAGCAGAGCAAGGGTGGGAGGAACCTTGGTCAGAAGGTGGGGAGAAGGTGTGGGGAGAGATGGTAGGAAGGGTCTGTGGAGAAAACAACAGCAGAGAAGGGGTGTGAGAAAGCTGAAATGGAATGTGGGGAGAGGGTCTCCGTAGAGAGGGTGGGGATAGAGATGGTAAGGAGGGTCTGCGGAGAAAACAACTGCAGAGAAAGGGTGGGAGAAAGCTGAGATGGAATGTAGGGAGAGGGTCTGGGAAGAGGTTGGGGGAGGGTCTGGGGAGAAAACGTCAGCATAGGAAGTCGAGGTATGACTCATCCATTCCCAAATGACTTTTTTCTTTTCTTCTTGGAGGGTCTACATAGGGTATTTGATTCTGTCGCTGAGATGTGTGTGTGGTGGGGTGGTGGGGGGGGGGGGAGGTGAGAAAGGTCTATTATTATGAAAAATCTGGCATAAAATCAATGACTTATTTGTCTTACAGAAAGACTAGACATCACTTTTTTTTGGGGGGGGGGGGGGGGGGGGGGGGGGGGGGGGGGGGGGGGGGGGGGGGGGGGGGTTGGAGGTAAGAGATGTGTATGCATGTGTATGTGAGAAGGACCTTCTATTGCAGACTGTAACGGAAGTTCCATGGCCACTGTCATCTCCACTGCCATCTCCACTGCCATCTCACCTCGTCCACCGCCTCCACGTTTGCACCCTTGGCCAACAAGGCGCTCACCACATCATGTATCCCAAAGCCTACGGCAATGGCCAACAATGTTGCACCCTCCTGTAGGTGTGTGATAAGGATTTGTGTGGTGATGTGTCATCGCCACTGTCATCTCTTGCATTGCTATGAAGACTTGCCCAGGTCATCAAGATACATACCAACACACACTCATCCCCCACCGCTTGCAGGCCCCCCTAAAAAGCCAAAGCCTGTGTCCAAGAGGGGGCTGGCAGAAAGGGCGCAGGAGGTCGAAGACTCGGCAGCACTACGGCGCGAGAATTGCAAGGTAGCTAGCGACGCCATTGCTGCGAACAAGGTTGGAGCCGCTGGCTCCGGAACCATTAGTCGCCGGAACCATGAGTTAGAGGCACAAACCAAACTGGCAGCCTCACTGGCATTACAGCGTCAAAAGGGGGGGCCCACCCAAGCAGTCGGCAGTACAGGGAGGCTGAGTCAGGCCTCGCAGCTCTCGAGGCGTTCCTCCAGAGATGGAGGGGAGCTGGAAACAGAAATAAATGAAATGAAGGTGAGTTAGGATTATAAACAGAAATATATGAAATAAGGGTGAGATTTAGAAACAAAATAAAAGAAATAAGGGTGAGATTTAGAAACAAAATAAATGAAATAAGGGTGAGATTTAGAAACAAAGATAACTGAAATATGGGTGAGGATTAGAAATATGAATAACTGAAATAAGGGTGAGGATTAGAAACAGAAATAACTGAAACAAATGTGAGGATTAGAAACAGAAATAACTGAAACAAATGTGAGGATTAGAAACAGAAATAACTGAAATACGGGTGAGATTTAGAAACAGAAATAACTGAAATTAGGGTGGGATTTAGAAACAGAAATAACTGATGTAAGGGTGAGATTTAGAAACAGAAATAACTGAAACAAGGGTGAGGATTAGAAACAGAAATAACTGAAACAAATGTGAGGATTAGAAACAGAAATAACTGAAATAAGGGTGAGATTTAGAAACAGAAATAACTGAAATTAGGGTGGGATTTAGAAACAGAAATAACTGATCTAAGGGTGAGATTTAGAAACAGAAATAACTGATCTAAGGGTGAGATTTAGAAACAGGGAGAACCGAAATAAGGGTGAGATACAGAAACAGAAATAACTGAAATAAGGGTGAGATATAGAAACAGAAATAACTGAAACAAAGGTGAGATTTATGAAGAGAAATGACCGAATTAACTGTAATAAGGGTGACATTTAGCAAGACCAGGGTTAATAGGGAAGTGACCCCCCTAAACCATAAACCAACATAACTGAAATAAGGGTGAGAATCAGCACGCCAGGGTTGGTAGGGAAATGACCCCCCCCCCCCCCCCCTTCCGAACACCCAGCACCCAACACCCAATATAACACCCCCACCAACCCCACTCTAACTACCTCCCCCTCACCCCCCCTACTCCCATCCCAGGCCCGCCTTCTAGCCCTCACGAAAGAAAGGAGCCATGCCGGCGCCGCCCATGCTTCCCAGACCCCACCTACCACAGCACCTCCCCCCCCCCCCCCCCCCCCCCCCCCCCCCCCACACACACACACACATCACCACCCTCAACGTCCCAAGCTAACGACCACACTAACCCCACTCCAACTTCCTCACCCTGTCCTCTCCCCCCCAACACCCATTCCAGGCCCGCCTTCTAGCTCTCATGAAAGAAAGGAACCAAGCTGGCGCCGCCCATACTTCCCAGACCCCACCTACCCCAGTACCCCCCCACCACACACACACACACACCATCACCCTCAACACCCCAAGCTAACACCCACACTAACACCCCTCCCCTCCCAACACCCATCCCAGGCCCGCCTCCTTGCTCTCATGAAAGAAAGGAACCAAGCTGGCGCCGCCCATGCTTCCCAGACCCCACCTACCCCAGTACCAGCCCCCTCTTCCAAGGATAAAGTAGTACGGCCTGCCAGGCTGGAGGAGCTAATCCAGGGGGCGGCTGAAAAAGGGGGGCCTGGGGCACAGCCTGTCGAATATGAAGATGAGGACCTGGACATTGTGCCTGATCAGGCAGATGTGGAGATGAATGGAGAACCGCAGGGTGAAGTTCATGGGGAAGTTCTTGATAGCAGAGATGGCAGTAAGGAGGCATGCCCATCTCAGGGTGGGGGCTGGAGTGCGGAAGCTGGTAGGAAGGTGGAAGGTGGTAGTGGTAATACAAGGTCAAGCCAAAGTGAAAGAGGAGCTGGTAGTGGTACCACAGGGCCAAGCCAAACTGATCGAGGGGGTGGTAGTGGTAATACAAGGCCAAGCCAAAGTGGACGAGGAGCTGGTAGTGGTACCACAGGGGCAAGCCCAACTGGTGGGTGTGAGGATGAGGATGAGGGCAGTGACCTGGACATAGTGCCTGATGAGGGGGCTGCCGAGAAGGTGGGGGGCGGAAGTAGCAGCAGCCCACAAGGTGTGTCTGGTAGAGGTGGTGGCGAGGAGGAGGATGAGGGCAGTGACCTGGACATAGTGCCTGATGAGGGGGCTGCCGAGAAGGTGGGGGGCGGAAGTAGCAGCAGCCCACAAGGTGTGTCTGGTAGAGGTGGTGGCGAGGAGGAGGATGAGGGCAGTGACCTGGACATAGTGCCTGGTGAGGGAGCTGCCGAGAAGGTGGGTGGTGGAAGTAGAAGCAGCCCACCAGGTGTGTCAGGTGGACTTGAGGAGGATGAGGGTAGTGATTTGGATATAGTGTACGATGATTGTGGTGCTGTAGCAGATCAGGAGACTGGAGCAGCTGAAGAGAAGCCAGCAGAAGCTAGTGGGAAGCTGACAGGAATAAAAAGAAGCGGTGCTGGAGTTAGTAGCGAAGCTGACAAGGACCAACCCCCGCTGAAAAGTTCTAGAACCTTCCGAGACGCTACCAACACCGCTCACGCCCCAGCCGGGCCGCTATCTTCGACCAGCTATGCTGCCAATAGCCAGCGTCAACCGACTGGTCAGCCTCAGGGCAGTACAGGCACTATTGGGGGCGGTACAGCCGGTGTCCGTCCCGCCTTAGGACTGGGGAAGGTACTGCCTAAGGAGTATGGGGTCCAGGCTGGCTCTAACAGCGTGGCAGCCAAACAGGCAGCTAGCAACGCTACAAAGCAGAAGGGAGTAATGATGAAAGACCTGAAGCTTCCTGGAAGAAGAACAACTGCAACAGCAGGTGGGTCTAGGTGATCTGCATGCGGTGTGGGGGTGGTGGTAAATGGGTGGAAGGGGGGTGGGCTAGTGGTGGTGGTGGGAGTGGTGGTTGGCAGCTAGCCACTCTGTGAAGCAGAAGGGAGTTATGAGGAAGGAACTAAGTCGTCCTGGAAGGCGGACAGCTGCAACTGCAGGTGGGGTTAGGTGATCTGCATGTGGTGTGGGGGAGTGGGTGGAAAGGGGATGAGGTAGTGGTGGTAGTGGGAGTGGTAGGAGGCAGCTAGCAACGCAATAAAGCAGAAGGTAGTGGTGATGAAGGAGCTGGATTTTCCTAGAAGAACAACTGCAACAGCAGGTGGGTCTAGGTGATCTGCATGCGGTGTGGGGGAGTGGGTGGAAAGGGGATGAGGTAGTGGTGGTAGTGGGAGTGGTAGGAGGCAGCTAGCAACGCAATAACGCAGAAGGTAGTGGTGATGAAGGAGCTGGATCTTCCTAGAAGAACAACTGCAACAGCAGGTGGGTCTAGGTGATCTGCGTGCGGTGTGGGGGAAGTGGTAAATGGGGGGAAGGGGGGTGAGCTAGTGGTGGTGGTGGGAGTGGTGGTAGCCAGCTAGCCACTCTGTAAAGCAGATGGGAGTTATGAGGAAGGAACTAAGTCGTCCTGGAAGGCGGACAGCTGCAACTGCAGGTGTGTCTATGTGATCTGCATTTGGTGTGGGGGAAGTGGTGAATGGGTGGAAGGGGGGTGAACTAGTGGTGGTGGGAGTGGTGGTAGCCAGCTAGCCACTCTGTAAAGCAGATGGGAGTTATGAGGAAGAAACTAAGTCGTCCTGGAAGGCGGATAGCTGCAACTGCAGGTGTGCCTAGGTGATCTGCATTTGGTGTGGGGGAAGTGGTGAATGGGTGGAAGGGGGGTGAACTAGTGGTGGTGGGAGTGGTGGTAGCCAGCTAGCCACTCTGTAAAGCAGATGGGAGTTATGAGGAAGGAACTAAGTCGTCCTGGAAGGCGGACAGCTGCAACTGCAGGTGTGTCTATGTGATCTGCATTTGGTGTGGGGGAAGTGGTGAATGGGTGGAAGGGGGGTGAACTAGTGGTGGTGGGAGTGGTGGTAGCCAGCTAGCCACTCTGTAAAGCAGATGGGAGTTATGAGGAAGGAACTAAGTCGTCCTGGAAGGCGGACAGCTGCAACTGCAGGTGTGTCTAGGTGATCTGCATGTGGTGTGGGGGAAGTGGTGAATGGGTGGAAGGGGGGTGAACTAGTGGTGGTGGGAGTGGTGGTAGCCAGCTAGCCACGCTACAAAGTAGAAGGGAGTAATGATGTAGGACCTGAAGCTTCCTGGAAGGCGAACAACTGCAACAGAAGGGGATCTGCATGTGGTGTGTGGGGGGGAAGTGGTAAAAGGGTGGATGGGGGGTGAGCTAGTGGTGGGAGCAAGCTAGCTACACTATGAAGCATAAGGGAGTGATAATGAAGGACCTGGATTTTCCTGGAAGAAAAACAACTGCAACAGCAGGTGGGTCTAGGTGATCTGCATGCGGTGTGGGGGAAGTGGTGAATGGGTTGAAGGGGGGTGAGCTAGTAGTGGTGGTGGGAGTGGTGGTAGCCAGCTAGCCACACTACGAAGTAGAAGGGAGTGATGATGAAGGACCTGGAGCTTCTTGGAAGGCAAACAACCGCAACAGCAGGGGATCTGTATGTGGTGTGGGGGGGGGGAGGTGTCAAAAGGGTGGAAGGGGGGTGAGCTAGTGGTGGGAGCAAGCTAGCTACGCTATGAAGGATAAGGGAGTGATAATGAAGGACCTGGATTTTCCTGGAAGGCAAACAATTGCAGCAGCAGGTGGGTCTAGGTGATCTGCATGCGGTGTGGGGGAATCGGTGAAGATGGTGGAGTTGGTGTGAGTGGTGGTGGTGGGAGAGGTGGTAGGAAGCTAGCCACGCTACGAAGCAGGCAGAGTGGGTGAAGGGGGCGGAGGGGGGATGAGCTAGTGGTTGTGCACCAACACACACACACCAGCACCAACACACCAGCACCTACACCTTATATAAAACCTTCCCTTTTCAGGTCTGAATCCCCCATCTAGCTTTACCAACCACCCTGTGGTGCCTTCCCCACACCAAGCAGCACCACGCAGCGGACTGCCACACAAGCACCAACACTCACACTACCATATTTACCTAATCTTCCACCATCAGCACCACCACCTCCCACCACCTGTTAGGTCTTCATCCCCTATATTGCAATAATAACCAGTCTGTGGTGCCTTCCCCACGCCTAGCAGCACCACGTAGCAAACTCCCACACAAGCACCAACACACACCACTACATGTATATAATCTTCCACCAGCACCCCCAACAACAACCACCACCAACAACCAACACCAACAACCAACACCAACAACCAACACCACCTCTCACCACCACCCACAACCAACACCATCACCACCCACCCCCTTGTAGGTATGCTTCCCCTATCACGCTACGAGAACCAGCCTGTAGATCCTGCCTCACGCCAAGCAGCGCCACACAGCGGATGCCCACACAAGCACCAACACGCACTCCAGCATAGAAACACAAGAACACATACACACCAGCACCTACACACATCCCCCAACTAACACACCCACCACCACCCAACATCACCACCTCCCACCACCCAACACCACCACCTCCCACCACCTTTCACTACACACCACCACACACCACCATCTCCCACCCCCTGTTAGGTCTGCAACCCCTGTCTCGCTACGAGAACCAGCCTGTCAATCCTGCCTCACGGCAAGCAGCGCTACACGGCGGACGCCCACACGAGCACCAACACACACACACAAGCACCCACCCACCCACCGCCCATTACCACCACCACCACCCACTTCCCCCCCACCCCCCCCCCCGCCCACCACCCACCACCACCACCCACCACCCACTTCTAGGTTTGCATCCCCTATCTCGCAATATGAAACAGCCTGTGGTCTCTTCTCCACACCAAGCAGCACCACACAGCAAAACCCCACACAAGCACCAACACACACACACACAAGCACCTGCACACACACCAACACCATCACCACCAACCACCCCCTTGTAGGTCTGCAACCCCTATCACGCTATGAGAACCAGCCTGTCAATCCTGCCTCACGCCAAGCAGCGCCACACGGCGGGCGCCCAGGCTTCGTCAAAGGGCAAGGACCGGGCCAGGGTCAGGTTAGAAGGACACAACAGATGGCTGCCCCTGGTCCAGTCTCTGATATGGCCAAGGTGGGAGAACTCAACACACAACGACAACAAATGCAACAAATACAACAAACCCACACGATAGACGGCTGCCCCTGCCCCTACCTCTGGTATGGCTAAGATGAGTGATCACAACACACAGCACACAACTCATAGCACACAACAGATGTTTGCCCCTGGTCCTGTTTCTGAAATGGCCAAGGAGGGTGATAACACAGTGAACACACGGCAAACAACAGCAGCAACACAATAACACACACCACATACAACACACAGCTAACAACACACACAGCATACAACACGCAGCTAACAACACACACAGCATACAACACACAGCTAACAACACACACAGCATACAACACACAGCTAACAACACACACAGCATACAACACACAGCTAACAACACACACAGCATACAACACACAGCTAACAACACACACAGCATACAACACACAGCTAACAACACACACAGCATACAACACACAGCTAACAACACACACAGCATACAACACACAACGGCAATCATGACACAACACACAATAGATGGCTGCCACTGGTCCTGTCTCTGTTATGGTCAAGGTGGGTGATCACAACACACAGCACACACAACAACAGCACACACAACAACAGCACACACAACAACACACAATACAAGCACCACACACACACAACACATGA